>JAOXNO010000013.1:96068845-96089948 GCA_028565335.1 Limnodromus scolopaceus | reverse complement strand
CCCTTCCCTTCCCTTCCCTTCCCTTCCCTTCCCTTCCCTTCCCTTCCCTTCCCTTCCCTTCCCTTCCCTTCCCCAAAAACCAACCATTTCAGCTAAAATACTAGCACAAATACGTACAGGTAACCTGTCCATTTCCAAAAGAGTATATAGACTGTTTAAAAGACAAACTATTCACAGTTACTTCACCTGCCCCAAGGCAATTCTGTTTCTCAGGCTAAAATTGGCAACTTGTTTGACTGAAATCTAATACAGTCAGTGGTTAGCAATACTGAAAGCAAGGATAGTTTCAAAATCCACAGAAAGAACTACCCATTTTTGTTCATTAGTGGAGACAATCACTAGGTTTTTCAATTAATTCAGAATATCAGCCACCATGCAGTAACTCAGATATATTTGAAAATCTCACCCAGGACCTCATACACAAAGTGGGTTCTGCAATGGAAGTACTTGTGGTGGTCCCCATTTCTCTACTGTGGGTTTGACTTAAGTCAAGGCAAATTGTGCTTTTCAGAAGGCAGCATTTTTGTTCCACTGGCTCGGAACAAACCTGCTTAGGAAGGAGAGAGACAGGAAGGTTTATTCTGTACTGGAGGCACATCATATCCTCGCTGCTTCAGTCCCTGATCCCTTTAGAACAAATGAGATCCCTTTGAGAACAAAAATGAGATGGAAGTAATTCCATCTCATGTCAAGTTGTTGCTAGTGGCTCTGTGATTAAACATGCTACTGCTCATGTGATCATCCATTTAACTGAGGCCAGGCGACAATTAACTTTATTCCTTACGCAGCTGAAGGCAGGCCTGCAGCCCTAACCAAGCTCCTCTCTGCTCAGCACTCACCAGCCTGCTGCTTCTGTATCAAAACTGCCGTTTCCTTGCAGTTTTGTGCTTTCGTGAGCATGAGTAGTCCATACAAATCAATTCACTCAGAGAAGGATCTCTACTGGTTCTGGGAAATGCAACCACACTGGAGTCCTAAGAATCACAGAATCATAGAAGAAGTCACCCTGAAGGCTGGAAGGTTCCTGGAAAACTGTGGTTCAGACATCAGGGGGCAGTAGATATACCTGCAGACACCAAAAGGAGCCGTCCTTAAGAAACCCGAGTGTTGTCAGAGAGGGATGATGAATTTATAGGACAAGCACTTGCTGCCTCAGGTTCTTCCGGATGCTCTGTGACAGTGAAACCACAGTTCAAGTTGTCCTTACCTTCCCTGTATGGCTAGTAGAGGACTCCTGCTGTCCCAGGTTCCCCCAGTACTTAACACACACACGTGCATGCACAGAGCATATCTTATTGGATGTGGCACTGAGGTTCACAGTTTAACCTCCAAGTCAGGGGATATTTCAATAAATCAGAAACAGACACTGTGACACAATTTCTACTTTCAATTTGCACAAGAGCACATGGAATTATGTAATGTAAAGAACATGTGTATGAAATATCTGGCCATGCTTTGATATTTTGTCAGTAGCCTTTCAAGCCTCCCCCTTCCATATCTCATTTCTCTAGCTATAACTTTTCTTCTGGATCACAGGTCTGTTAATGATGATTTACTGAGATGCTGACAAGGCAGATATCCTGGGAACATCCCTGTGCTCTTGCCACAAGTAAGAGGTGGTGAAGAAAGCCATAGGAATAAACATGCAGTATCTAACATCAAACAGATATTTTAACAGATGCTGTAGCATGCTAAAAAAACCTGTGCCAACTGACATATAATAATTATGAGCTGGTGGAAATGGGCCTACCTTACATTTTCAAAGGAAGACACTGAACAGAGAAAGACTTTATTTGTAAAGAGCTGTGCATAGCCAAATTGGAAAAAGACAGAGATCCACTCAGTGATCTCCCTCCAACATGAAACCTCCATAGCATGGGAAGGATCAGTGTACTGACTCACCTGATGTCTCTAATTTTCAGGTTCTAGATCCTCTCTTGAGCATCCGAAAGATGGAATCAATTTTTTTCCCCACAGGATTTAAGGTTGGTCCCTCAGAGTTGAAATAAATTATCTCCCAGAACTTACTCCTGGAAGTACAAGCCCTCTGGTACACCATTTTCATCTCTACAAACACTTGGTAGAGCTATGTAAACAAAAACCAAAAATCAGACTGATGGAGAAAGTTCGTTAAGAATCCACATTCATGCCACATTAAATACATGAATCTATAAAAAAATAAGGCCTTCCTCCTTTTCATCATCCTATCAGAGCATTCCCTTGAGCTCAGTTCAGATCTTTTGGACCTATACAGGAAATTTCTGATCAGATCACACCCTTCTCCTGAAACATGGGGTACTCCAGAGCCCCCCAGTTTTTTCTAACCCAACCTCTCCATTCGAGCAGCTTATCTGTCTCCAATCTTGTCTCTTCCTGAGGACTTTCTGTGTTTTCCTATTTATATGCGACTCTTCATACATCTGTTCAAAGACAAGACAGACAGAACAGTTTGTTCTAAGCTTCAGTCCTTGATTCAAATGTTTCCTACTTCAATTGCTAACCATTACAATTTAGGAGCTAACTTATGCCCTTGATCTGAAAAGATGTGACAGGGTCTCACCTACAAAAATGAATGCACATGGGCAAAATAGCATTTATGATACAACAATATGAATAGCCAGAGCTAAAAAATAACTTACTAATATCAACCAAGTTTGCCCAGAAGCTGTGGATGCTCCTCCTCTGGAAGCGTTCAAGGCCAGGCTGGATGGGGCTTTGAGCAAAGTGGTGTAGTGGGAGGTGTCCCTGTCCATGGCAGGGGGGTTGGAACTCGATCTTTTCGCTCCCTTCCAATTCAAACTATTCTATGTTTCTATGATTCTAAGATTAGAGTCTGATTATAATCTGATTATGCAGGTCAGTGGGGTAACAATGTTTAAAAACACCCTGTATCTGTCTTAGGAAAATCATACTCTAAGAAGTGCCAGTGGTACAGGAGAAGGCAGAGGTGGTCTCCAGCTGCCAGCCCTCACTACTGGGCCGTTCCTTGACTCTACCTCCTGTGAGACGATTGGCAGACAAAGTGGAAGATTTATTTAGCAGAGTTGAAAGTTATCACTGTAGCTTGTTGCACACCTCTTTTCTCCACCTCCCTGCCAGAGATTACTACCTTGATAGCGCAGGCAGTGGAAGAGGATGTGGGTCTGCCTGTCAGTCCATTACCTAACTCATTTGTATAAACTGCTGCAGAAGGTGGGTTTTAAGCTGAAATACTGGATAATGACCTGGGGCAGCCAAGGAACTAATGTGAATCCTGCTTTGCTACCCTTGCAGCAGAGCCACTAACCCTTGGCAAATGACACAGGTGGGAACCAGCCATCCCTTTAGACCTCCACAGTTAAATCCACCAGAGCTAGCCCCCGAAGGCCAAGCCTGCAGCATCAGATATTATCTGGCACAGCTCCCATCTCTTGCCCAGTTGATTCCTTTCAGATGCCAATGTGAAAACTGGCTTATAGCTCTCTCTACTCGCTCCACAAAACTTACTCCTGCACAGAATCACTATGGAGCCTTACGCATCCCCTGATCTCCAAAAGAGAAAATGTTTGGTTTCAAGAAGCAGTCTTACATCGGTCTGCTGGGACATTGTTTGAGAGCTCACAGAGGATAAGTACAATATTTCTGAGTTCACTGCTCCTCGGAGTTGCCTCCCACCATCCTACAAGCCATTACAGTCTGTCACAACAATGACAGAACAAGATAGGAAGAGGAAGAATTCCTCCCCACAACTGTCAGAATTTTTTTTAACTTATTGAAATTGTGAGAAGTTATATAATTGGTTTTAAAATGTTGCAGAGTGGGAAAAGTATCAACTTTGTTTAAATTAAATAGAAATAAAAAGTCATGTTAAACATTTTAAAAAATTTAATTTCAACAAATTTTTACCAAAAGTTGTGTAATTTTGGATGGTGAAAATTTATAAATTTTCCATGCATTCAGGCATACCAGCTAGCATATTCAATGTGAGTGTGGGCAAGCAGTCTAGAACTACCTTCCAAGTCTTGAAACCATTTCTGTTGGCCAACAAGGTTGAAAATACCTGGTTGTAAATAGCACCTCTCAGCCTGCATGATGAGTAGTTCCCACAGGTGAGCGCAGATAGGGCTGCCTGGGACTGCAAACTAGGTCATTTGGAAGGGAAAAAAAATCATTCTGCTCCATCCACAGAGGAAGAACACTAATTTTCAAGTGATCCATCTCAAACTCTAAAATCCTGTTACAGTATCTAGTTTCGAATAAGCCAAAGCAGAGATATCTCTGGCAATATTAACTCTTTGAGATCCGAGTGGCAGTTTCTGCCTCACTTTGTCCTACTGCCACCAAAATCTCCAGGTTTCTTCTCAAAAGGTTAGCTGGGTCTACCAGGACAGAGTGTTGCCATGTGACAAACAGGAGTCCCGCCCAGCTGCACCCCCTCTTTACCATCACTTCCAGACAGGCAAAGAATGCTTTGTTAGCAGGTAGATTTTCTAAGGGCAAATTAATGTACAGCTGATGGCTATATAGCATACACAGAGTTTGCCATGAGATCAAAAAAGAAAAGGCCTCACTATTCAAAAATACCATCTGGACAGGTACATAGGTCTTCTGGAGGTATCAAGTGCACGCTTACGGACACTGACTACTGTTATACAGACCTCCCCATCCAAAAGACACAGTCATTCACGTAGTGAATTCACGCAGTGCACAAGAGTAAATCTTTTGCTGTTGTGGGTGATAATCCAGAGCCCCCCAAAGTGAAGGGCTGCGCTTCTATTACTTGTCCCCCACCAGACTAGCTCTGTTTGCTGGTACCACTGGCTCTCAAACTGCGCTCTGCAGCTTGAGAGCTGGACAAGGGAGGGACTGCTAAACTTGCCCAGGTTGCAGATTACAAAAGGTTTTATTTGTGTCCACTCTACCCATTCTTGCTATGGCTTCCAAAATCTCTTTTAACACTAAACTAGGTTAAAGAAAAAAACCCAACAGGTTCATTCTAGCAATGCAAACCTGATTCTTCTACTCATATTTTAATTTTTACTTACGTAGTTAAGTGAACAACAGCTATAAAATCATATTGCAAGTCTCACCCCTATCATACACCAGCCATATTTCTAGGGCTCTTTTGATGAATCAGTGCTTTCCAGAGATGCCACATTAATATACCTTCCTCATTTTAGGGGAATTATGTTAAGCCAAACTAAGGAACAGATAGTGATCAGAGGTCATTCTCACCACTTCAGATAGTTTCTGAAGTTCGTTCTACCAACACCATGAAAAAGCAGACTCAAAAGCATCTAGTGGGTTTGATACACAAGGTTTCCTTCCACTGGCGCCTTTTGATGTTGGCAGGAAGTCATTAGGAAGATGCCAATGCCCTCAGGTCTGGGACAGGCATGGTCACAATGATACCAGGATGCTTGATCTGGCTCAGGTGTTCCCTGGCTGGCTAAGGAAAGCATGGTAGCCCTCCTGGCCCTCCTCACTAGGGAAGCAGGTTTGATGGATGTGCTATGGTCAGAACAAGAAGTTTGGTTTATTGTCCTGGTTTAGTCCACAGTGATAGAGCACAAGACTGCCCAATAGGTATCCCCAGACAGCACTAACCACCACTTGCGAACCCTTATATTCCCTTTTCCCCTTCTTACTCTCTTCTGTTTCACCATCCTCATTCTCTCCCAATAAACACCAACCACCCCTATTTACTGTTCTTCCCACAGGTCCCAGTATTGTTACATGAATCCCTCGATACTCTAATCTAGGTGATTCTGACATTTCTGATGCAGCTTTTTCCAGCTTCTTATTTTATTGTATCATGTTCAGGAGTTTCTAATTTGGTGCCTAGTAATTTCTCTTCCATTAGACTGAGTTCAGGCCAGGACCTAGTCAGTGATCTAGTCATTTGCCTGCAGCTCTCATAGTTGTCATACTCAGGACTAGCCATAATAAGCATCTTACTGTTGTGGGTTAAATTCAGTATGGACACTGATAGAAGGAACATGTCTATATAGAGTTAATTTCATATACTTTAATACACAGATATGTGTTATTAATGTTGGCATTATGCTATCACCAATTTGTTACTATCAAATATCTTATGTAATAATGAGCCTTGAGTATTCATTCTCTTCTCTCCATTCTTTCTTATTTATTTGTTTATTTGGTTAGCTACTTCAGAATATCTTTTCTCCCTCATGCCTCTCCCCTCAAATCTTTGGAGCTTCTTGTCAAGACAGATACACCTCATTTCTCACCCTGGAGGAGTACTAGTTTTACAAAAAATAATAGAATCTTAAATTTGCACAAATCCCATCAATAAGAACAGGCTTAAATAGCATTGTCTTCTATTTTTTCTGATTCCTTGATACCAAAAAATAATCTTACAAAATACTATTGCATTGTGCACTGTTTCTATCCACTTCTGTCTCTGACTGAACGCATCTTAATGAAAGCTGCTCAGCCCTGCTTTGCTTTAAAATTGAACAGTTAGAATCTATAATTCACCGCTACGGAAAATCCCAGCAGAAAGGAAATGGATGGATTAGAAGCAAGGAACTTTTTTTTCTGTAACAAACTCGTGGTACTTTCTGTAGGAACATCACAAGCACAAACCTTACTGTTAGGATGAGATTCCTGGTTCTTCTGCATGAAACCTTTCCCCAGGACAGCATTTTCCCTTGTTTGAAGCAACAAGGAAACTGAAACACAGAAAGATAAAGTGGTTTGCCAGGAAATACCAGTAGATCATTGACAGAGTCAGGAAGAGAGTACTGGTGTCCTATCTCCCTGTCTGATACACTCACAAGCCAGCACAGGTCAATTTAAGATGCATAGCCTACGTGCTTACATGCAGCCTCCCATGATAGTCCCATTCCCTTGGCCTGGTATATGCTTGTTTGTAGGATTACTGTCCCAAACACCCTGGAAGGTCTGAAACAAATTCAGCCTTCTAGCAGAATTTACAACACAAGTTCTTGAGTGGCAGTCAAGCAGATCACCTTATGTGAAGCTAATATGGCCACCAACAGAGCATTTGATTTAGCTGCTCATCAATTGCACATATTTGTGGTTTTCTGTCGTGTGGGAAGCATACAGTCAAAGCTGGTCATGTGCCTTTCTTCCTCTCATATGATTTTGTGTGAATTCCCTGTCTGTAACAAGTACTGCAATTCAAAATACATGTATATTGTGACCTATTACTTTATTAGTTCATGAATGTTAATGGAGGGAAAAATAAACAAAAGATAAGTGTCTGTCCCAGACAGAGATGCACCTGTGAAGGATTTTTGTGCAGCTAGCACGATGGCTGTCATTACAGATGGTGCAGAGTCACACCATTCTTTGGGGAAATTCAAAGCTTGTTCTTCTGACAGGACAGAAGTCTGGCCAACTGCCATTCCCCTGATCGGAGCATCTGGTATAAGGCCAAGTATTCACCTAAGCATCTAGTACAGAGGTCCTTGTACCAGATTCCTTCCTTTATTCCAGTACAAAACAGCCCAGCAAAATCCACCAAATTCCCACTACCTAAGGTCCCCCATCATTGTTGCTAATATTTGATGAAAACTTTGTTGATGTTCATATAGTACTTATCTACAAGAACCTGGCATGGTCTCAAGAAAGGGGACAAAACAACAAATCATACAGTTTCAATAATACCATGACACCTCCAGAGATACCAGAAATCTTCTGGTAGAGGCAAAGCAAGTGTCTCCACACACACAAAGGAAGAAAGCATCTAGAGCATCCCATTCTGACACAGCATCCAACTAAACTACAGACATACAAGTGTACACAAAATAAGACTCAAGCTCAAAATACACACCTTGAGCCTGTGACAGCTTTGTGAAATCACACATTCCTGCCCTTTTGTTAAGACTAACAATAACATAAAAGAGCGAGCTGGAGATTTCCAAACTGAAGAAAAGTGTGAACACGTTGACCTAAGTTGACAGCATGGAGTGGCTGCTGCAGAATTTTTTCTTGCTGTGCCAAATAGCCAGTGATCCTCTGGAATTGCTTCCAGAGACATTCAAGTACCAGACAGGGCTCTTACAATTTTACATCACACTGGTCCAACTCAAAACAGAGATACATGATCCTTAGTGCCCAGAAGTAGGTTTTTTTGGTGCTTCAGCTAACTAAGATGGCTTTTGGTAAAACATAATAGCAAGAAATAATACAGTAAGATTCAGGCTAATGTCCATTTTATTGAAAAGGTATTAAACCTCAGTTTTCACAGGTAGGTGAATTTGCCCTCAGCCTGCAATTCATTAGACCCCAGCTCTTGCCTTCACCCTTTTGCCATGAGGGATTAGGAGAACAGCAGACATAAGTCCCTAGAGCCACACAACCCTGATACGTAGAGCTTGAATAACAGTTTCCCCAAGTAGGGCTGAAAAACGTCTTTCAGGCTAAAACCTTCCCTTTCCTTTCAAGATGATTTTTGTCTTTAACACACAGTTTCCCTTTATGGCAAAAAAAACCCAAAAAACAGACTACATGTAATGGATGATAGCCCATTATTTGTGCAATCAGCCAGCATCAGCTATTTGAAAAAAAAAAGGGCCAGTGCTATTTTGGAGCGTATCAATAGGGTTATTACAGGAAAACAACCAACATCATTACTGCAGTCTAGACAGCAGTGACTAGGCCTTAATTGGAATAAAGAAGTTGGATTTGAGTACCACAGCAGTAAAAGCTGATTATGAAAAAAAAGCACCCCCCAAAAATAAACCAAAGAACAATCAATTAGAAAATATAACCTATAAAGTTTATTAAAGGACCTAGATGAATACAGTTGCCCTCCCTGCCCACCCAAATGAAGCCTCTGCAGATTATTACTTGCCAATATAATGAAGACAAGACTAGAACAAATATATGCAATATGTTTATGAGTAGAACTTTTATAAAGAGAAAAAATGTATACATAAGAAGCCTCAGGGCTGAAGGCTGTACAAGTTGAAACTACTGTCACTTAATATGAACACCGATTTATTAGGTGCAGCTTAAAAAGACCAGTTTTGTTGTGATTAAAGGGTGGACTAGCAGTACAGTTACCAGAAATCCATATGGGATGCCATATTCTTGACAACCCAGTTTTTAATTGCCTTGGAAGTTGGCTCATCATCTTTCATGGGTGAAAACATAATAGAAAAGGGAAATACTATTTCTCATCCAATTTTCTCTCATTCAGCTTTCCTGTTGCCCTGACTGTTATGGTATCATACCCAATTTATTGAAAACTTGTAACGAATACCCTTTTAAACATTTCAATTCTTAAGGTGTTTTTTAAGATCAATTTGTATGCCTTTTCACATGTTCAACTGAAATTAACATTAATTTGTAGCTTGGGTTTAACGGAACCAATATTTAACAAATTTCCATACCATCTGTTTTCAAAAGCAAAATACACTTCAGTGTGTGCACTCAAGTTAGCAGAGGGCATATTGAAGTCAGTGAATTTAGAGAAATGGAGAGATGAGAGCTTAAGGATAGAGACACGGACAATTTCCTTACACCAGGCTCAGACAGCAGGTGTACAACTGACACCCTCACCCTCCACAAAATTCCTCAGGCAAAGGTTCCACATAAAGACTTGGAAGTTCAGAATGTCACAAACATCTCTGATTTCCTGAAAGGCCAAGGCTTTTCCCAGGGAATGCAACTGGCTCGGTTTAAATTTAGGTTTCTTTGTTGTGGCTTTAATACAAATTCAGTACAAATTTGAAAGGTGAATGAAATGCTAGGTGTTTTTTCTGCTTTGATGTGAAGTGTTTTTAAGAATTAGACTGTGATGCATGAATCAGTTGTCAATTCTTTTTCCCAGCTTACCTTTCACAGAAAGCATTACATCATTAATTTCAGCATACAGAAGAGCAGGTTGTTATGATTTTTTAGTGTGTCATAAAAAAACCCCTTTTAAGTAGTTATTTAGTCATTGGAAGCATCACTCCCATCCTCATCATCCTTAAAGAAATTAGAAATTGCAATTAGGCGATCTTCACCTAATGTAGATAACTATTTCCTAATAGTGAAGAAACTTTTCAAGATCCCTTCAACTGCACAGTTAAGATAACACAGTTATCTTAAGTTAACAGTGGAGATAATTTTTTTTGTGGAGATATGCTTCACTAGTTCCAAATATTTAAAGCCGATAAAATGAAGTATCTCCTGTAACTCTGGAACTCTTTTGGCAATTGAAGAAAAGTTACTATAAACACAATTGCACATTTTTTTAAAACTCAGTAATTACTTATGTACACAGTACTTTGCTGTGTTAGGGAGTAAGAGAGACAGGAACCTACTAGTGTTTCTGGAAAGTCAGTGCTAGCTTTATCAGTATAAATTATTATATGTTCTCAAAAGTCAAATCACTTGAATACACTGCACTTTTCCCATTTGCAAATATTTCTAATGCAGTTTCCTTGCTTCTCTTTTAATTAATTGAGAGACAGAGGCTTGTTTCCCTTTCAGAGTTGTGATAACAGCTATTAGAAACATCGATATTTTCTCAATTTGAGATGGTGGCCAGAAAGAAAATATATGATCTTTCCAACCTAATAGCGTAATCATTTTCTCAGCTGAAAGAGGAATTATTATTAGCATGGACAAAAAATTGTAGTTCTACCAAGAAGTATTACTTTAGCTGTGGATAAAACTTGGAAGAGAGCATGCTTTAAATCTTTTGTCACATATGAATGACTCTGGATAATACCAATAATTCTTCAGGATGAGTTCTGCACTGAAAAAAAAAGGTTTAATCAACAGTATATGTTTTAGCATCACTCTGCAAATGCTTGATTCATGTGACAAACTAACAAAATAAGAAATATCCTTTAAAACACAGAAAAGCATCTTACCCAAAAGCGGAACTATTTTCAGAAAGTTTGACATCTGGTTGACACGCAGCCTGCATATCTCATACAAGACCAGAAAAAAACCCAGATTTTGTATTCCATTATTAAGCCTCAAAATTAAACCTGCACTGTGGTGATGCAATCTACATATTCTTAGAAAAATGCAAAGTTAGAAGCCATTTCTGGAAAATCTGAAAATCACTTCTTCAGCTGAACCAAGGACTAAACTTCAAATTGGATAGGAATTGTAGGGCAGATTTGCTTAAAGCTTGAAAAATGAACTTCCCTTGCTCTTAAAAAAAAATGGAAAGATGTTTAAAGTGAAAAGCCATATTCTATTAAAATATAAACAAGAAGAGTTAACTTCTTATAATAGAGATAAAGCAAGTAATCAGGTGAGGTTCCTCAGAACTGGAAGAAATCAAATGTCACTGCTGTCTTCAAGAACAGCAAGAAGGAGAATCCGGGGAACTATTGTTTGTCAGCCCCACTTCAGTCCCCGGGAAGGTGATGGAGCAAATCCTTCTGGGAACCATTTCCAAAAATATGAAGGACAAGAAGGTGATTGGGGAAAGTCAGCACAGATTTAGGAAGGGGAACTTACACCTGAACAACCTGATAGCCTTCTGTAGTAAGCTATCCAACTTGGTGTGAGGGAAAAGCAGTGGATGTTGTTCATCTTGCCTGGAGCAAGGATTTTTACACTATCTCCCATAACATCCTCCTACACTAACTGATGAAGTAGGGACTAGAGAAATGGATAATGAGGTGGATTTAAAACTGGCTGAAATATTGGGCTCAAAGGGCTGTCATCTTCTGATCTGCATGAAGTCCAGCTGGATGCCAGCTACCAGCAGCATGACCCACAGGTTGATACTGGTTCGAATACTGTTTAACATCTTCATTAATGACCTATGTGACGGGACAGAGTGTACCTGCAGCATGTTTGCAGTTGATATAAAACTGGTAGGAATGGGTGACTGGTCTAGTGAGTGTGCTGCCATTCAGAGGGACCTTAACAGGCTGGAGAAATGGGCCAAGAGAAATGTTAGGAAAAACGACAAAGTCCTGCACCCAGGGAGGAATAACCCCATGCATCAGTACATGCTGTGGGCTGACTAACTAGAAAGCAGCTTTGCAAAAAACTGGTTGATGAGTGGAAAATGAGCCAGCAAGTCACTCTTGCAGGAAAGGCAGCCAGCAGCACACTGCTGCACTAGGAAGAGCACTGCCAGCAGGTTGATGAGTGTGATTATTCCACACAGTTCAGCTCTGATGAGACCACACCTGGAGTGCTGTGCAAGATAGGCAAGGAGATACTGGAACAAGTTCAGCAAAGGGTATAAAGATTAGGGGTTTGGAGTGTCCAACATAAGAAGAGATGCTGGGAGAGCAAGGACTGGTTTTGCCTGGAGAAGGGGGGAGTTAGGGGGCACATCTTATCAGTATGTATAAATACCTGGTGGGAGGCAGTAAAGAAGACAGAGCCAAACTCTTATCAGTGATGCACAGTGAAAGAACAGGAGGAAATGGGCACACACGGAAATTCAGGAAATTGAGCCAGTTCAAGACAATCAGCAACAAACGTCCTCATGTCAGCCCCTTACATTCCCTCTTATTAGCTGAGCCAGGCAGAATCCATACTGCTGACCGCTCACTGGAACAGCATGGTAAGAGAGGCAAGAGCTTTGCAAGAGAGAACCTTCTGAAGCAGGACTTCAGTCTCCAATTCCAGGCTATTTGCTTATTTGTTACCACCATCCTTGTGTATGTCACTTGGCCCTGAAGATTTCCAAATGCCTACAAGTGAGTATATTTTTGGTTTCCGTGGTTAATGTCATATTGTTCACTCAATGCCATCACAGGCCAATGACAGGACAAGGCAATACAAATGTGTTGATTAGAAAGAAGGAAGGATGTTACTACATAACAAGAACAAGGATTAATGTGTATAGTCCTTCAAATATACTACAGATCATTTATTATTTCTCTAACTTCCGTACAAATTTTTCAATATCATTGTGGGAAAGGAAATACCACAAAATAGAAGGTAATACCATGAGATATAATTAAAACTTTAAGTTTTGCATTCTCCTGAGCAGAGATGCAATCTTAATATTGCAGACAAGATAAGAAAGTTGTAGAGCTTTTCCGTAGATCCAATCCCAGATTTCTTTATAAAGTAAAAAAATGCATTGAGAATAAAAATAAACACATTCCTAATAGAAAAAAAAAATGAAAGGGAGTGTTGTTTTATCCTTCTCCTCCCTTTAGTATGGTCTCCAGCTGCAGAACTATTTGATGGCACACAGAAAAGACAGTGGTTCTATTCTTCCACAAAGTTCGTCAGCAACTAACAGGAAAAAAAAAAAACAATGGAAAACTTTGATAATCCTCTTCTATCTATGGGATAAATCAATGCTCCCAAACCTCTCAGGAGCACTGCACCACTCCTAGAATCCTGTGGACCATCCACATGGGACTTGTCACATGCTGGGGAGTCAGCGGTCATGTGAGCTCACACATGAAGGGAGAAGATACTGATGGTAGACTACAATATCTACCATACAGCACTGGTTAGTTCATAAACACTGTATTTCCACCCAGTTCCGCAGACCTGCTCCAGAAAAAATTTCATGGCCTTCCAAACCATCAGGATATTAGAGATCAAGTATATAACATCTTCAGATAATCTAAATGATAAGTTTATCCCCTTATTTGCACATGTAAGAGGTGAGTGGATTCTCTACCTTGCCCACACTGTGAGGCTTCTACAGAGACTAAAAAACGTGTCTATTTGCCACCAGCCCCACCTTCACCAGATTTGAATATCTCCTTAATTAAAATAAATATGCTAGAATTTACCCAGCAAAAGCATTATGAAGCTATAGTTTAATGGACAGGACAACACTCTTGTAAACGGCTTTGGATTCATAATAGCTGAACTTAATAAAAGTAATAATTTTAGATTTCTCTAAAGAGGAGAAACCTAAAAGGATTTCTCCCCACAAATGCAGCCAGTGTGTTACAGTCCCAAAACCAGGTTCTGGCAGCTTTGTAGGCAAAAGCTTCAAAGTTTGGGTAGAGTGGATGGTAATATAAGCCATGCTCCAATTTTATCCAGTATGTTCTGGTACATTTGCCACTCTCTGCAGCAGATAACAAGACATTACTGTTAAAGTCACTGAGAATCAACTTCAGTGCTAGGCAAATTTTAATTGAATAATTAGTTTTCTTCATTGTATCTAAGTAAGGGTTAAAATGTAGCTTATAACACAAATGTTATTTTCTTGTGTTTGTTTTCGATAGGCTGGGGATAAGGATTTTGTGCCAGAATTGGTAAATTTTCAGTATTATTTTACTGGCCTGCTCTAGTCACTAACTGAAACAGAACAGTAGCCAAACACAAAACTGTGGTCTGATCCCAGAGGGTTCTGCTGGGCCAATATCTCAGCCATTTCTATTCGTATCCCTGTAGGCCCACCCTCCCTCTCATCTTCATTGAACAGCTACCTGAATGTACTGCAAATTGAAGATCCAGTGCAAGTTAAGGAAAGCCAGTTACATACATCTTCTAGGTGTGGCACAATTGGTCCTACCACCCAACTGTTCCAGTGCTTTGCCAAGACAGAACTAAACCTAACAAGCTGAACAATTTGTGAAGCTGAAAACAAAAATCCTGAAGGCTGAGATACTTGTACTGGTGGCTTGACTCCAAGATGATCTCAACATTTTTTAGCTGCAAATAAAGATGCCACTAAAATTATCATTTTTCATATTACGACATAGTCATGGCTCTTTCTTATAAGCAGAGCTTCCAGGTTTTGCCATTGCATGACAGATTTGCCATTTTTAACTGATGCCTGAAATTGCTTCAGCTAGTTTGAAGCACATCAGTCCAACTTTCTCAGCCACACCAGTCACTCAGTGCCCATTACCCTGACTCTGCCAGGTTACATCAGAACAAAATCACTCTGCTCTTCCGTTCCGAACTTTCCATGGGCTACCTGAAAGGCTCCCACCTAAAGGAAAATCATTTGCCACTTACACTTTCTCCAACAGAGACATTCATAGCTTCACTAGTGACCTGAAATGTGCTGGAAAGCCAAACAACAGGTCTAGATTGGCTTTTGAAGGGTGTCTTGAGGTGCCTTGAGAAGTCTCTGTTCCTACAGAAGAACTGCAAGTGCGACACCAGACCTGCACCCAAGAACGCCCAGGGGCTTAGAGTGGCATAAGGCAGCCTGCTGGTATGCCAGGCACAACCAGAGTGGCTAGCTGTGGATTGTCTGCAAGACAGCATTATGTTCAGAGGGCAAAAGACTCTTCTGCGCAGCATCCTCGTGTGCACCTGTCATGCAGGACAGTCCTTCATCAGTGACTGGGTCTACAGCAAGATTCCTGTAGCAGAAATGCCAAATGAGTCCCTGTGGCTGTAAGTTGGAAGGCAAAGCTTTCTTTCTGGCATGTCCTTTGTCATACTGAAGCAATATATTGTTTTTTAAAAACATGAATGTTCTGTACCTGTAATACAAAATTATCTACATTGCCTGTAGTTCTGGGATAACTCACAATCCTATGGAGTAGACATGTAGAAAACCCTTATATTTTAGTTATCTCTTGTGCATCACAGTAAATCAGTATAATCTGTCTTTTATTAGGTTACTGGATGCTGTGGCAAGAAAAAAAAAAAACACATTTGGCTTTTAAGCACTTTGAAGTGAGTAATTTGAAGCCTCAGTAAGTGATAATCAAGAAAAATGGCACTAACATCTTATGATAAATCTTCTCTATATATTTAAGTAGGATTACTTGTGAAGCCTCAGAAATTAAAATGATTATATATAGCCTTACTTAAGACTTGAGTTTAATAAAGCATATGATATTGGTTTTCAAAATCTCTTCTTGAACCGAAGTAGCTATAGCAATGCCAGTCAAACAAGCTCTTCTGTGAGTAGCAGAACTAATGCAAGATGGTTCCCTTCATCCCATAAAGATACTAGACACCACCATTTCTCATGGTGCCACCACAACCGGGAAAGAGAGCTCATGCAGTGTGCATAGTCCAAAGGCAGACTTAGCCCACTTTCAGCCTGCCTTTTCCTCAGCAGCATGCCAGTTTGAGTCTCTCTCTTCCATGCAGCCCCTAATTTTTCATGTGGCTTGAAGGAACATAAAGTAAACTAGAACTCTTACAGGTAACTCAGATTTGGTTGAATTCAAAGGATATTAGTGTAGAGCAGGCAGGTGGACAGACAACACCACAGCATAAATATCTTCCAAAAATCTTGAAATCAAGTTAAAAAATAACTTATTTTAAGTAGTCCATTCACTTAGAATTACTACCTGAGGTTTCAATGTTATAAAAATAATTGTAATTTTCACCATGGAGTGATTCCAAAATTTCTTGTTGGCTCTGCAAAATTGAAAAATATTCAGAAAGCACATGAAACCTCAATTCTTTTCACAGTTATAAGAATTTTGCTATCAACTACTGTTTTGCTAGCAAGAATAGTATCATTTCTCTATAACATTTCTCCATCTTTGGGTACAAGAACCATCTTTCTGACTATCATCACTACACTACGGCACCCAGGTACTCTTGTCTAAATATTTCCAAAATGTCAGTTAATACTTTTATTTAATTATTATTTAGTTAATTATTTTATAATAATAACATTTCTTGAAATGTAAAAAAGTGAGGGAATGGGCATAAGAAGGTGATGAGACTGTAAATTCTAAGTAATATATAATTTCATCATTTGACATTTAGGGAACCTTAAGTTTGCTGAAGTTTGCCGGAAACAAACTTTTGCTATAACCTGTTCTTCACCAGTATCATCTTTGCTATGTAATCAAGTTGCTCAGGACTATCCAAAGGTCTACATAAGTGTAAACATGGCTCTTCAGGGCATGCTCTAGCACCCAAGATTATTGGTTTATGGGGTGGGTGTGATGTGATGGGTGTTGGTGTTTGGTTTTTTGGTTTTGTTTTTTGTGGTTGGACTCGATGATCTCAGACGTCCCTTCCAACCATGATGATTTTGTGATTCTGTGATAAGTCAATGAGCTGACCCAGGAACAGACTGGGAACTGCACTGTTCATAGCAGCAGAAGCAATTGTTTTGCAAGCATTGCCCACGTTTTTTCACACAACATGGGAGACTTTTTTTAATTCTACTGTCTGTCAAGCTTACAGGTCATAGACTAATATTACCTACGTACCAGCAGTTTCGTATCTATGAAAAACTGTGCTTGAAGATTACATGTAAACAAAGTACATACATAGAAGCCAGCTGAATTGAATGCCTGATGCTTACAGTTAATTGCTTGGGTTTTTAACATTTGACGATATTTTTTAATGTCATTTAACAGTGATACATTTCTTTTCTATTTTTTAGGGCTGGTCCCAGAGCCAAGAGTTATGATAATTATGTGTCAAAACTACTGATCAAAATAAGGCCACCTGTAACTTTCCAGACAACTGATCCTTCTATTGAAATACCTTGGGGGAAAGCTTCTTATAAAATGTTTAGAGTAGTAGGTAAAAATAACACTTAAAAGTTACCATAGTGGAACTAACGCAATGGAGACGTTCCCTGAGGGAATATGTCAATATGTGTCATTTAGGAACTTATCTTGGCTTTACATCCTGTGTCATGATTTTCTTGTTTGTAAACTGTAAAATAAATACATTTCTGCCTTCAAGATAAACCACAATTCTGAATCTTTACATTCAAAATGTGGCAATTTAATAATTTTTTGTACTGAGCCCAATTATAAAAATCTGTAATACTTGCTTTTTTATTAAAAAATTCTATTTCAGGTATTGCATGACAAAATCTCACACAGGAAGCCCCTCAGTTCAGCATCCATCAGACAACTATGCTTGCTCACAAAGAGGTTTTTGATGCAGCAATTTTAATTAGAATGGCAACTATTAAATTCCACAATCCAAGCTCCAAGCTCTCTCTGGATTATCAGCTAGATTCAAAAACTTCCTACCGCAAGTGAGGCCAGGCACAAAATTCAAGCAATCAGTCCAAACTAAACTTGAATACATCTCAGCAGTAGGCATTTTTAGAGAGTGGTAAGTGGTCAACATGGACCTCTTTTCTGAAGAGGTCTCCCTTGGCTCAGGGAGAAAGAGAGGTGAGAGCACATACAAGTAACTGTAGACAGGAGAATTCTTTTGTAGATAGAACTTTTCTCAGCCTGGCAGCAAGAAAAGCAGTTGCTGCAACATCATCAGCCTATTGACTTTCAGCAGACTGGAGGAGGATTAAAAGAAAAAAGATTTCAGTAATGCAAGGATTCCTCCACCAGGATGGGATAAAACCGGAAGTTTTTCTGTTTAAGTATTTTTCTGTATATTCATCAACTTGAATTTGAATGGTAGGACAGTATTAAACAAGATATTAATAAAAGAACAAATACACTTCACTGAAAAATAAGACTTCTTGAGCACAGAGATACTGTTTGAAATGTTTGGATGTCAGAATAGCTCATTCACCCTGAGCCTCACAAAACATGAAGGAGAATAATGATATCCAAAAAAACGGTGAGAGCGACATTTCACCTGCATATATAAACTACCTGGATTTGGCAGGAGAAAATGTGACGCTTTCTAAGCCAAAAGGTAGCCACCTTGGCTAGACATTCTCGTGGAACAGCAATGGTCCATGCTGTTTTCTGACAAGTAAAATGGAGAGGTTAGGGCAATCAGTAGTCATTTTGAGATATGTATCATATTGGGTAATATGATAGTATTTTTCTCTACAAAACAAACCAGAAAGGCTCATTCATCCTGAAAACTTTTTAGTTTGTTAAGTCTTACATGTCAACAACATTACCCGTAACAGATCTCCTATCAAGATCAACAGCAACAATCAGATAAATGATACTACTTTCCTTTTTTTCCTAGTGTGTGGCTTCATTCAGGTAGTATCAACTATTCTTTTCATAGGCAAGGTACTGTTTGCTTACCTACCTATTAGACTCACCTGTACTTCCAGGATGCCTATGTTTTGGAATAATCTCTCTTTTCTTCATTTAGCAAGTCAAAGACTAAAAACTGATTTTAAAAATTCCTGGTTATATAAAACACTTTCTTTCCCTTTGCAATCACTATTTGTACACCCAGTGGTATACAGTGGTCTCAAATAGAGCAACACACATCAATTACCCTTTTTTTAATTTCACAGCAGACTGAATGACTTCATGGATACTGTAAAACCCAGTTACGTACGCTAACATGCAATAGCATTAGGCTGAAATGTAAAGCTCAAAGCATAAAGTCTTGACTAGTTACCCTCTTAGCCTCAGCAGCAGGAATTATTTGACCTACTAATCACCACTTACCTGTAACGTATTGATTTCCAACTAAAAACCCATAGTATTGAAAGAGTGTAATTGTTATATTCCTGTCAGAGACAACTAGCTATTTAGTTTATAATTTCACTCTTGGTTTCATAAACTCATAATTATTCCCAGATTCAATAAGGTCAGTGTCAAACACCTTCCTGAATCACACAGTGAAATAATTGCCAAATATTGCTTGACGTTATTGCAAACACATTATTGGTTATTTGGGTTAAGTTTTGATGCTGCGAGTGCCAAACCCAAAATGAATAGTAAGTATCTCAAGTGCAATCACGACCAAATTAAATTAATTTTGTGGCTAGCATCATTTGGTTACAGGATCAAAGCAAAAATATTACTGGATCAAGCTCTTTTGTCATAGCAGAGCCATGAGCAATGCACAATTAAATAAATGCATTAGTGGAACTATTTAGTATGGCCAAAATCTACTTTGCTAAAAACAATTTGTAGAAATCCCCAGTGTTCACAAATACTTGTTAATGAAAAGTTCACAAAATAGAGAAAGGGTCTTTTTTGTTTGCTTGTTTTTACAAACCTCATTGAATACAAAGTTTCCTCAGTTTTCCTAGCATCTTTCTATGGCTACAATCTGGAAGGAATAATCTTTATCAGAGCCTTCCTTAAATTATTTCACTTTAAGTCATAACACAGAACACTTACGATAGTCTATAGTAGTTGCAGGTTTGTTTCTCTGTCCAACTGCTCTGTGATAGACCAGTCCTCAACATCTGATTTCTTAATGCTTTCAAATCACCTCTTAATTTTTGTCACTCTGACTGGAACCTTTATTATCTTTCATTGAGAGAAAAACTTGTCATCTTAAAGCAAAGCTGTAAGCTTTAAGGTTCTTGTCTCACACTTGATAAAACATGGGCTATTATACAATAATCCACTGTGAGATGAAGTAAATCCCTACCACTTCAGGGAATCACTCTGTAACCGGAACTGAACTGGGATTTATTTACAAATTTGTACATTCTGCTACTATGTTGTCTGCTATTTTTGCAAAAATACTGAAAAAAACAACTACACAATTTATACAGACCAGCATCTTGATCACTGCACTGGCTGGTACTCGCCTACTGCCTAGTTTTGTGCTGCACAGCTCTTCACAGCAGTTTGGACACAGCTCTACAAGCACTCAGGGAAGGAAGACAAGAGGGCATGAAGTACTTAGCAGGCACTGGTTAATGGACAAGAGGGAGCAGTGCTGTAAAATTGATGTGGAAGCACATGCAAGGTCATGCACAGACTGAGCATATAATTGCCACAGAACAGCAGAATGAGAAATGAAAGGTCTGGTTGGGGGAAAGAGAATAACAGAATGTATTTGACGTCATAACGTTGTCCTACTTGCAATAAATGTTCCTCTTGATAAGAAGAGGAAAGATCTTAATTTTTTTAAAGCGGCAAAGATGTATTAAGTAGATTGAGAGCATAGCATTACTTAGGTATTTTAAGAAAGAAAGAACATAGAGAAAGCAGTTACACTTGGCCAGTCCAATGTGACAGCTACACAGACTCATCATACCAGAGAGATCTGCACATCAAGCATGATACCAGTTGGCCCCACCTCAAGCCACCCTTGCAGGCTCCTTGCCAACAGAGATCAGTGTTGGTTTTGTAGACAACCTCAGAATGACCCCTAAAATAAACACAATAAAAATTACTGTTTTTTTTATATAGAATCATAGAATCGTTAGAGTTGGAAGGGACCTTAAAGATCATCGAGTTCCAACCCCCCCTGGCATGGGCAGGGACACCTCCCACTAGACCAGGTTGCTCAAAGCCCCATCCAGCCTGGCATTGAACACTTCCAGGGATGGGGCATCCACGACTTCCCTCCTGGGCAACCTGTTCCAGTGCCTCACCACCCTCACTGT
>JAOXNO010000013.1:96055909-96066056 GCA_028565335.1 Limnodromus scolopaceus | reverse complement strand
AGAGTCATTTAGATGTGGTGTTGGGGGATATGGTGTAGGGGAGAACTTTGTAGAGTAGGGTAGATGGTTGGACTCAACGATCCCAAGGGTCTCTTCTAACCTGAATGATTCTATGATTCTATGATTGCCTCCCAGCAGCAGCTGAGGGGCTTTTTTTCCCTTCTACCACAATCCACTGCAAAGGAGAAGCATCTGCAGTCAGAAAGGCTTCCTTGCCTCTCCCTGCTTGGTATTCTTAGCCAGCAGGAGACAATGAAACAGCCCTTCTGAGACAGGACCTCACCCATAATGCTCCTGTTTGGTATTTCTCTACATTTACCTGTCCAAACCACTGAGACTGTGCCATCTCCATGTCAAGCCTTAAGTCTGCAGGTTAATTACGGTTTTTGAAGGCAGATGGGGGAGTGGAGAACTCTCCATGCCTTCAAAATCCAATCACAAGTTGAAAAGGGAGTCCTTCACAGGAAGGCAAGAAGAAGGTAAAGAGACCTAGGGAAGTTCCTCTGCCAGTCACATCCTAACTTCCTCAGGGCTTAAAAAAGCTCCTTCAAAGAAACATTCAGCAGCTGTGTCCCCACATGCTGACCTAAATAGCACCCAGGGTAATTTGAATCTGAACGATATAAAAATGCAAAGAACTCAAAAGAACATCACAAGCATTCAGTGTTACCACAGATTTTTACAATCTAATGAAACAAAAGGGATGCTCAAGAATTATCTGTTAGGAAAAAAATGACTTAATAGACTGCAAACAAAGAGGACAAAAAATGAAAGAGAAATTCCAGGGCAAGAAATCTAGCAGCCTCTTTCCATTACTGCAGATGGGAGCAGCAAGATCAGGGCCAGACTTGCAGATCTGCCACTGAACTATGTCACTGATGATTGCTGGTTACCTTTGTCTCCTCCTCCTTCACCTCTGTGATACATCAGCCATTCATTTTCACTGTCCATGTGTCCATACTGTCACCAGTGCAACACATACTTTCTCCTCCCTTCACATTTTCCTAGTTTTCCTCTTTTTTTCTCTCCCATAGTAAAACCCAAAAATCCTCTTTTCCACATCACAATCATGAAATTTTCCTTGACAAAATGTTAAAACTAAATGGTTTTAATGTAAATAAAGTGTTACACACCAAAATTATGTCAGATCAACAGGTCACTGTGATAATTTTGCATAGATGTCATCATCTTCTCCTCCTTCCTCTCATTTGGAGGCTTCAAGCTTCAGAGAACCACATCTTCCCATGTGTTTGTACCAGCCAGAGCAATCCTAGCTGGACTTAGCACAGCGAGAGCAGCAGCAAAAATAAATACATTGGACCAAGCCGTGGTTAAAAGTGGAAGTACTTATTGTAATCCATGAGCTAAACATAGACAAATTAAGTAGGGAATGACGTGACTTCCAATTTTTAAACCTGAGGAGATTCCACAGGAAACTTATCTTAAGTTTACAAAGAAGCTTTCTCCTCTTGTATATCACAAGAATCATTATGATTATGTATTTCTGAAGCACAATGACAAGCCTTTGCAGACTATACAGTCATTTAATTAATACACAAAGTACCAGCTTTTTCCAGTTTGAGAAGCAAAATTGTGTGATAAGAACACAATGGCAATAGTTTGTCCATGGGTCTGGGTTTAATACCAGTATTATCTGCATAAACTCTCTAATGTGTTTAGCTTCTATAAAGAATTTGTTAACGGTAAATCAACATCGTCATTATTTAATAATATGGCTGCATTCTATCCTGCTGGGTGGAAATAGTCAATTCTGACATCTTAATTTCAGAGGTCATTTTATTGGATGGGCAGCATTAGATAAAAAGCACCCAAATCAGAGCAAACATAAAAGTCAAAGATGATTTCATTTGGCAAGAGAAATACAAACTGACATTTCTTTTGTCATGCAAATGCATGCTGAACACACAGGGTGAGAGAGAGTTGTGTTGCATCGTGTTTGCCGTATACACATTGATTCCCATTACAGGCCTCAGAGGCAGAATCCTACTGTGGAAAAGTGGTCTCCTGAAAGGTGGGTGAGAGCTTCCCTGCGGAGGCATCCCAGTGGTGCAGGGAAAAGAATGGTGAAAAGGCAGCGGGGATTAGCCAGCGCTACAGACAGAAGAAAGGCCGTAGCCAGGCTGAAGCACGCCCCTTCTCGGGCAGGCAGACACCTTCTATCGATGCAGTCTGGCTGGGTCCCTAGCGCACGGCACTTCTGAAACACAGCTTAGACTGCTGTAATTTGTCCCATTAACACATCAAAGAAAGCGTTAACACCCCCAAAAATACAAATAAGATGGTCCTGCATCCAAAACGCCCTATTTGCGTACTTGGGTCAGCATTTGATGCACGCAACAGGAGGCTCCATATGCCGGATATTTGGTTGTGCACACAACCACTCACCACCTCACAAGCAGAATAAAGGGCTGAGAAAATGCAGATCTTCTCTAGATACCTTGGGTTGGCAGCAGGGGTTCTATTTCTTTTCTCTGCCTCTTACCACAGAAATAAAATGAGTAGCACGTCTCTAGCTAAACCTCTCTAGGAGTGGTCTAGATCTAACTAGTGCTTCACTTGTCACTTCTAAGGAAAGGACCCTGTTGCCACCTCCACCTGCCATGAGAAGGTGGAGAGGACACTGCTGCATCAGAGGGTGGTTTCCTGGGAGATGCTGGAGCACAGACAGCTTCAGTGCCAATGACAAGAGCTCAGCACTCAGTTCTGACCCCAGTCAGTCAGGGGCAACCTCTGCATTTCAATCTCACCACGCTCCCAGGCTTAACAGCATTATGCAGCCTTGCTGGATAGGGCTCAGAAGCTCAGCCCTTTGCAGGATCAAATCCACAGTGACTTAAAATTGAAATCAGGGTTACCAATAACTAAATGGAAAGAGTGTTGTTTCCCAGAACACAGTAGATCTTTCACAATGTACTGGGGTGCATGTTTTTCGTCTCCACTGAGCTATGAACAATAGGCAACTCTCTGCTTTTATTAAAAACTTTGAGGGATTATTATTTTAGTTAAGCCTTTAAGAATTCATACCTATCTGGAAAGGGCAGCTTGTATAATGAACTTCCTGTTTTCATCATAGCTGGATACTGCTTTTTGCTGTCGCCTGTTATTACCCAGTTAATATGAACTGCCTGGAGTTTATTTTTATCTCACTTGAGCCTATTGTAAGATCTGTTCAAGAACTTAACTTTCCAACCAGAGAATGTAATTACTGCATCTAACACTGAGTTTAGGAATATATTCTTAAATCCTTTTAAACATCCAAGATATAAAGTGAAAATAGATAAATGAATAGTGGTTGAATACAAGTAATCCATTCAACCCCAAAATTACTTTTTATTTTCAAATTACACCCTTAATTTCTAAAGTAAGTATTTATTTGATAAAGAAGTCATGCTCCATTCATTTAATTACTGATTAAAACAGGGGAGATGAATAAATATTTGCCAAAATGAGGAAAAACATGTAATTACTTAAATGTCTCAAGATCATAAAATGAAAAACTTTCAAGTCTTCTGTGTCAGACAATTTGTTTCATGTTTATCAAATCACATTTAGCACAAAGGAAAAGTCCTTAAGACTGAAATGAGACTGAATGTAAACTCTGGAAAAAACACGCCTTACAACAGTCTTTCAAACTGTTACCAAAAAGGATAACAACAACAATAATAATAATATAAAATCACAAGGAATCACAGGATAGTTCAAGTTAGAGGGGATCTCAAGAGGTCACCTAGTTCTATGTCTGCTTAAAGCAGGATGAGCCTTGAGGTTACTCAGGGCCTCGTTTAATCAAAGGCCTAAAAATCCTCCAAGGATTGAGAGCACCTGGCCCGCTCTGGAAAACCTGTTTCTGTATCTGAGTCTCCTCATGTTGAAAAGGTTTCTCCTCACACCTGATGTCCGCAAGCTCTCCAGGTCCCTTCTACAGACCTGCTGACTCTGTCACCAGCCTGTGCCCCTCTGCAGGGTCACTCCTTCCCAGGGACAGGGTTTGGCATTCGTCCTTGCCAAATTTCTATTAACTTCATTACAACGGATAATTCCATGAATGACTCTTAAACAGGAGCTTAACATTTTCCTCCTTTCTGTTTTGCTGTAGTATTGCAAACTCATTTTACTACAATTTATCTTAAAGAGGTGGATTACATAATTCAGGATACATTTAAAATCTGATTAGATTAAAAAGAGAGATAAAGAAGTCTGCCCTGTTTTTCATGCAGAATTTCTTTTTCACTGTTGTCCACTTGCCATATATATTTTTATATTTGCTGCTGTAATTACTTTGGCTTTGACAGACCCATAAGAATTTACAGAAGCTCCTTCTACAGAAGCTCCAAAATCAAATTTTTGTCTCTTGAGCTAGTCTGATAACCCATGAGTCACAGTACTTTCTATGTGCATACATTTTCAACAGTTTCAATATTAAACCTTATCTATGACAAGCCTTAAATTATTTACTTTAAGCCAATTTGATATTAATAGTAATAAGTGCTCTTAATAAGTAAACTCTGCAGGAAAAGTGAACACTCATTGGAAATAGGTATATTGAAAAGGATTTATAGGTAAGTGAGGAATGCAAGTTTGACAAGTTAATTAATAGTAGCTTCATTAAGTTTCAATTAATCACATATATCAGTGATTCTTAAGGAATTTTTTGTTTTGTTGTAAAAATAACTTATTTCTGGCCAACTGCCAATTTCACGGAGAATATGGCAGTTTTCAAAAAAAGATGGTATAAATTACAAAACTGAATACATAGTATAAGCCCTAGAAGGATACATTTCTCTGTCCTTTCAAGGAGACTGTGTGCAATCCCAAGTGGCCACATTAATACTTAGTTTAAACTTTTTAAAAGGAAATGCAAAAGCTTCAGGATTGAAGTTTCAAAGCTAAATATTACAGACCGTTGAACAAAGGAAACTTATTTCGAATTTTAAAGCTTTGATTTTTTTTGCAACATGTCACTGGCATTGTGATTTTTAAACTGTTTATTGCCTTTTACTTAAAACATTCACCCTGGAGATTAAAAAAAAAAAAAAAAAATCAAGAAACTTTGTCATTACAAACCTTTCAAGACAATTTTCAGTGACAGCTACTTGTGCTTGGTTTGCCATTTGAGTATCAAAGACTTCATAATCAGGAATTACATAGCAAGTATTTGGTTGGATTAGAAAATTCATAGCCCCCACATACAATAAAATGCATGTGTGGTGGGTTCACCTTGGCCGGCTGTTGGGTGCCCACCCAGCCACTCTCTTACTCCTCTTCCTCAGCAGGACAGGGGAAGAAAATAAAATGAGAAGGCTCATGGGTCAAGATAAGGATAGGGAGATCACTCACCAGCAACTATCACCAGCAAAACAGACATACCTTGAGAAAAATTAATTTAATTTATTGCCAATTAATACTAGAGTAGGATGAGAAACATTTAATTACCAATTGAGAAACAAAGGTTAAAACACCTTCTCCTCACCCTGCCACTTCTTCCCAAGCTTACCTTTATTCCTTCATCCCGCCTCCTCTACCTCCTCCTCCCTGAGCGGTGCAGCCATGGGGACTGTGGTCAGTCCATAACAGCTCCTCTCTACCACTCCTTCCTCCTCACACTGTTCCTTGCTCCAGCCTGGGTACTCTTCATGGGCTGCAGCCCTTCATTAAGGGTTTGGGCCCTTCACCTGGGCTGCAGTTCCTTCAGGATAAGACTGCTGCAGCATGGCATCCTCCACAAGTGGGTATCTGCTCCACCATGGTCCCTTCCATGGGCTGCAAGGAAACGTTTGCTCCACCATGGCCTTCTCCAGAGCACCTCCTCCCCTCCGGGCTCGCAGGGCTGTTTATCACGCCTTTTTTCCTCACATCACACTGCCGGGCAGCGTTTTGCACTTTCTTAAACAGGCTTTCCCTGAGGTGCCACCATCTTGGCTGCAGGACCGGGCCGTGCCCTGCGGTGGTCGGTTGGAGCTGGCTGGAACAGGCTGTGTCCAGCGCGGGGCAGGCCCAGCCGCTCCTCATAGGGGCCACCCCTGCAGCCCCCCACTGCCAGCGCCTGGGTACCCCCAGTCAAAGGGGGTTTCTCTTTCCATTCTGGAGGAGCCTAGCACACCTCTAGGTGGAAATCTAGAACCACAAAGACGTTACTGGTTTTGACCTGCGTGTCCTCACCTGCTGCAGCCAGGAACATCAAGACACCCAGTAGTTCTTCCACTGTCTCAGGTGCAAATGCCAATTCCCACACACTAGCAGACACTTGGTCACCCACAGAAGCTGTTCTCCTGGGATTATCTTTCTGTAAGGACAAGTTAGGCACATGGAAATCATATGGTTGAAGCTAGAATTTGCCTATCATGTTGGTGCTAGCAAGTCTTTTTTTAAAGTCCTGCCACAGGATATTTCATGTCAAGAAGTAATATGAACTCTTAAGTTTCTGCCTTTTTGCTTGTATTTTAATCATGAATATTAATATTTAGGCCTGGATTGGACTCAATTAAATCACTGTAAATCCAAAGAATTTACATTGGCTTCATTAGTGCTACTTCAGATTCACAAAAGCATACCTAGGTATAATAGTTTTACACAGTAACCACAGTACTGATTTCATGTCCTTTAAGCCATAGCACGCTGCAGGTCCATTGAAATCCCTACTGAGTAAAACATCTAAGAAAATCCTACCGAAATAAAACTTTCGAAAAATACAAGAAACACTTTAACTGCAAGGAACTGCCATAAGAAAAAGTGAATTTTGCTTTGTCAGCACTGTGTCTGTTGCAATTAACAAAATTAAAAGGAGGAGTGAGGAAACATTTTAACTTAACCTTCTAAAGCAGTTTATACCAATGAGATCATTTAGGGCAGAGGATAACCTGTCAGGAGAGGTCATATCACTGAAGCGCTGCATTTACAGGATGAGGAGACAAGAAACTAAGGAAAACTGTGTGGAGACCTATGCAAGTTCTCCTGCAGCAGTGCAGAGGGAATCCTGGGTCATTAAAAATTAATTTTCCTTTGATTTTCTGATGTGTAATCTGTTATGCCCAAATATGACACCAAGTTTCATTAGCCAAAGAAAATACATCCCACACTGGAACTGAATACAATAATTGAACAGCTTTAGATGTTTAGTAAATTGACAACTATGCACCACAATTCTGGTGCGTCAAACCCCAAACTCCATAAAATTGCAATATTTATCTCCAAAACCATAACTGTCTAAACATTTACATCAAGTTTCTTCCATAAAACACACATTGAAAGTTTAGAAATGTGGACTGAATCATTTCCTGTGACTCAGTGATTTGCTATTGCATCTGTGCAGAACACCAGGAGAGCTGTTTTTAGCTTGACAATTTTACAATTCAATGGAATGTTAATGGCTTCTTAAATTTCATATAACACAGCTTCTTATCATACTCTTAATCTCTTATCAGATCTTATCTACAGTAAAAAAAACCCTCAAGGCCAGATTATAACCATGGAGAGAAGAAGTAAGAAAATTCTCCCATGCAACGGATCTCAGATGAAAGATTAGCAGCGACTGTGTGCCAGCTATTTCCTGTGATTGATCAGATATCTAGAGAATCATTACTCTGTTCCCCCATCGCATGTTACCCAGCATACATGACGAGAAGGGCGGGTGTGCTGCTGGAGTTAAAAGTTGTAAACCCACTCCTGGTATCAGCCAAAAGTAGTTTATGGTGCCCTGGAGTCACCCTCAGAGCAGTTCAGAGATGTCCAGCCTGTTGCAGCCGTCTCTTCAGAGGGACTACGTCACACTGAGAGTGGACCAATCTAAAGTTGGTCCAAAATGGGTCAAATCCCACATCTGTCCCTAAATCCCCTGGGATATTTTCTGCCGCTTTACAGTATGGATCCTCTACTTTTTTAACAGGTTTCACATCCCCTACTAACATATGCAATAATCATAGAAATAAATCATATAATAATCATAGAAATAAAATTTAAAAAAATTTAAAAATCGGTGCATGTCTGTATAAAACTCTTACAAAAAGAGTGAAACTGAATACCCACACTGTGCTGGCTCATGGACAGAGTAAACAAGCTGGGAAGAGAGAAAAGAGCGAGAGATCCTTTTCCTCACCCTCCCTTTCCAACACTTCTACTTACTTTAAGTTTAAAATAAGTTTTAAAAATAGGTTAAAATATATCATCACCTTGACTTCTTTTCATTTACCCTTCTCCATTAACACCTTTATAAAGATACTCAGCTTTTAGACTGCATTGTTTGTTTTAGGAGAAGCTCTTACTGTGCAATTGCTTAAAGCAGATAGGAAAGAGCAAACTGCATGGCTTTTGTTGAGCCTGCGTTTTGGAGCAAATATCTTTGAAGCACAGCCTACTGAGAAGAACAGCTTTTCACAGGAAACAGAAGAAACTACTGTGAGCTCGAGACAAATGGGATTTTCCTCAGGCAAGAAAGATGTAATAAACATCTCAATACAAAATTAATTAAGAAATATGAAAGGTTGTGGGTTGCTCTTTGCTTTTTACAGCGACAAAGGAAGAACATGTCTATGCTGAAGGACCTACAAACTCCTTTAGAGCAGATTTCAGATATAAACAAAAAAATCTAAATGAATGCTCTGATATATGCCTGCAAACCAGTCAATATGACAAGAATGCGTAAGAAACAGCAGAAACGTGGATGCCATTCATTCCGTGTCATGCCATACTGACAGATTAAAGCACTATAACTGCTGTAGCACGCCACATTCCCAAATCCCCCCTTTTCCTCACACTGCTCTTTTCCCATTCTTCCTCTCTGGTTACTGTACTGCATGACCCCATCTTAGAATCACAGAATGGTTTAGGTTGGAAGGAACCTTGAAGATCATTGAGTCCAACCCCCTGCCGCAGGCAGGGACACTTCCCACTAGACCTGGTTGCTCAAAGCCCCATCCAATCTGGTCTTGAACACCTCCATTTTCATCCCCGGGTTCCCTGGTACTAGAGTCTTTGACTCTGCAGGTCACACCTTCACTGTTCTCAAGTCACAGTGCTCTAGCCCCTTCCCTGTCTCACTGCCAACTGTTTCAGTGTTCACTGAAAATTTTAATTTACTGTTAATTGTAAGTAACAACAATTTAAAGACAAAAACCCCAGAGTCTAGTCCCATCCAAAGAGCAAGGGCAATTATGAGCTGGCATGTAGGGGGAAAATGAACCCCAAAATAGGTGCATCAAAGTTGTATGCAAAAGTCTACCATGGGCCAGTGGTGAGGATGCACAGCCAAAGGTCCAAGCTAACTGTAAAGATATGTGATTCTTTAAGATTTTTTTCAACCTCAGTCTTCTTACTCGGTGCCAGCATAGAAATAACCCACCCCTGACAGACGTTCTAAAGTTTAAGTGCAGGATCACTGCATTGCTAATGCCTGTACCACTAAAAAGAGGTCTAGTTGCTAGTGGATTTTGTTATTATTTGAGGAAAACAATTTTTAAAATAACAGAGTACACAGGAAGTCTAACACTCCAAAATTTAAAACCTAGGTTTTCCTAAGGTTCTACTACAGAGAGAAAGATCTTCAGTGGTGAAGAAAAGCCTGCAGTCTTGGGTAAAAGGGACAGGTTTTTGTTCTGGTCAACAGTGTTGAAGTTATCAGTCATTCAAGTCAATTTATTCTCTGAGAACAAGAAATCAGACTTATGAAATTATATGACTTTGCTTTTCCTAGTGGGCTCTGAACCACATAAAATTCTCACTGGCGTTAATTTGTCTGAATTTAGGAGAATGCTGCTATATTTAGCTGTTTGTGTATAATCCTCGTGGGACTGATGCTAAAATTGTTGGCTCATATTTGACCTGCCTTCCCCTATTAGTCATTGCTTCTAAAGACCATTGTATTTATGGCCCATCTCTTACTGCTCTAATCTCAATGTCCGCAAGAACAACTGCACAGAGTAAAGCAGTGAAGTTTACTCCACATTTCAAATCTGAGTCCCCTATGGCTGCTACTCAGTATGTTGCTGCTGTTTGACTTCTACTTATCTATTTTTTCTTTAGTTGAAGATTTTATTAGAGATTAAATCATAAAATCATTAGAGTTGGAAGGGACCTTAAAGATCATCGAGTTCCAACCCCCCCTGGCATGGGCAGGGACACCTCCCACTAGACC
>JAOXNO010000013.1:96033716-96055809 GCA_028565335.1 Limnodromus scolopaceus | reverse complement strand
CTTTTTTGAATATCGGAGTTATGTTCCCCTTTTTCCAGTCAGTGGGAACTTCGCCAGATTGCCACGATTTCTCAAATCATTCATATAAAAAAAATAATTACAGAAGACATGGAACATAAGTCATGAAACAAGAAAAATTCAGGCATGTCAGGAGCTAAAAATACAGTTTATCTATCAGTTCTTCATGCAAGCAAAAAAAAAGGGAAAAAAAGACATTTACAAAAATTAGTAAGGAAAACTATTCAGTTTTAATTGAAAAAAAAATCACTTTCAGTGGCATAAGTTTGATGGGTAGATATACCCAACAAATAGTTCCCTGCAGCTGAAAGTATGAGGTTTGTCTTCCCCTTTTTTCTTCTCCTCCTGCTTCTCTCATCCTACGTCCCAGCTCCTATCTTCCTCCTCCCCTGCTCAAAGCCACACAATCCACTGTCCCATTTGCTGGCTGTAGCATCGGTCTCTTCTATGACCTGATTTGATCGACTGAAATTTCAGAAAACTTCCCACAACATAAATGGCATAAACGGTCTGCCATTTAAGTGCATTAAATCAGCTTCTGGAGATACACAAGCATTGGAGAAAAACAAAGTACATGATGGGAAAAGAAAAGGAGAGAAACAGAGTTTTTGGTAGTGATGAGCTGGTACATCTGCTCCGTCCCCTAAAAAGACACCACTTGAAAGAAATGTTTCTTTGTCCCACACATTCCACACCTGGTGTAAACCCACAACAGATCTCACTGATGCAGTAGCTATCCTGGAATTCCATCAAAAGCAGCTTATTTACTCAGGAATCAGACTTCCTCCTGTGGCTTCAGAGCACTCCATTCCGCTTTCCTAAGAGCTTTGGCTTTTACTACCTATATCTCCATAATTTGGTGGAGCTGTTTTTAACAAGAATGGAAAACCTTCTGTCTAGGGTTCAAAAGCCCTTCTTCTGGTTTTAGAGTAGCAAAAACCATCTGCTCTCAGATGTTCCCAAAACATCACCATCCAAAGAAACCTCTGCCCAATATTCATTCTGGCTTCACAGTAGAGCAGGTACACAAAATTCTGGAGCTCCCTCTCGGCTCAGAAAGGGTTCTAAACTCAGCTCCATGCTTGCAATAAAGATCTGGAAAAAATGTTCTTTGTCTGAATATTATTGTTCCTTGGTGGTGGCAAAGCATACCCCTTCTGCAAGAGAGAATAGACTCTAAGGCCCCCCATGGCACACAGCAGCTCCCAGGGAATCTGTGATAGGCCAATACCCCCCATATGCCTCTAAACCATCCACAATCCCCGACAGCCACCACGTCAAATGACAATAGTGCAGAATCCCCAAAAGAGTTTCAGTCTTCTGACAATGAATTGAGAACTTTATTACAATAAGTAGACCAGAATTCCCCTTAAGAAGGCACTCCCCAAGTACGGTCTACCAGGCCAGTCTAAACGCTTTAAGGCTGGCTCGCAAACGTCTATTAAAACACTGTTTTCAACAGCGTCTCTTTTAAAGGTTTGACAAAACAGCAGAGTGGCAGTACCAGAGAAAGAATGAGACTAACTGGCACCCATCGGCCAGAAAGTTTGTGAACTACTACCTTAAACCACTCTTCCTCCCACCCTCCTACTCCTGTCAGAGTTTTTCAACACCCTTCTGCCAGGCGTCCCTTTACAGATTTAAAGCTATAGCATGCGTGCACCTTCACCAGGGCTCCCCTTCTCCATCGAGGCTCTGGCTCTTCTGAAGAGCAGCAGGGTCCAGAGCCACACCAATGTTCAGCTTGATGACCACCCTGCCGACGTGGACATCCCTGCCTAGATTTTCTCTAGGCAAATCTTCTGCCTTTTCTTCTGCCTTTTCAGTCTTTTAGGTATCGAACACCACAGAGGTGGACCTTCTTTGAGAGACCACAGGTTCCAGCACGACTTCACAGCCCACCACATTTCACATAAGTTTACATACTTCAGTTGAGGACTCACATATGGTCTATGGCTAGCAATAGTGATGTCAGCAGGTATTGCCCAACATTTTCCCTACTTAGTTTTATTGCATCTAGATTGCCTGATTTCATCTTGCGCAAGATTTCTGTGGTTAAGGAAGAGAATGATGGAATTTGACACCTCTAAGTCTCCTGTCATTTGCACGAGGCCACTTGAAATGAAAGTGGTGGTGTTCCCAGCTGCTGACTACGCAGCCTACCTGACTAAAAGACTGTCCGTTAAACAAGAGGTGCTCACACCAGCTGATGTTGCTGCAGACGTGTCCTGCTCTCTCTTACCAGTCTGCTCCCTCATGGAGGTTGTGACCAGGATGTTGCATGCTCAAAACCACGCTGCGGTTTCCACAATGCCTGAAGCATTACAGACCTAAGAAACTGCTCTTAATCACAGCTATTCCTTCCAAGTACCATAAGAGGAAAGATACCCAAGAACTATTCACTGTGATTTTAAGGTGGAAGAAGCATTTTGACAAATTTAGATCAGCCACTAGTTGCAACACAGGTAAGGCACAGAAACGTAGTGCCATTCCAGCAGCTAGTGCTCAAATTTGAGGGTATGTCTCAGATGAGGTATTATTCTAACCTCTGCTCTCAACCCAGCCTTCGCGTATGGATGAGACCAAAACCTATTTCCATAGAGGTTGTATTTCTTTCTACCACACCCTGCTGTATATTCTACCCATTTCTTGTGCTGCAGCCAATAAGGGGACTTTTAACATATTTTATTCATTCATTAAATGAAAAAATGTGATTATGGAATTACAAATGCTGTGTGAGGTGACTGACAGGACATGTAGTATCTGCAACTCTTTTCATGTTCAATTAGGGTATTTTTTGAGATGGAGATGCTATAGTTTATATTTTTTGTGCAACAGCTAGGGTCAAATATGGATGCGTGTTTGATGTCTGTCTCACGGTTTTACCAATTCTACAATACATGTGTGATTAACATCTTCTGAAAACCTAACTATGTTAAACTCTCTCCTGGATGCACATTGGAGAATGTACCAACATCCAATATCTTCTAAATCAATACAACAGTTAAATCTGACATTGAATGTGCCTCCAGGTGTCTCCTCTTTAGAAACAAAACACAAAGCTGCTCCTGGAGTTAGTATTAGAATTAGTTTTGCTACTTCTCTGAGAATTATCATCATAACCCAGATTAGACTTGCTGTCTACTACACTCCCTCATTCATTAGAAATTTTGCCCTAGCACTCATAAAATATTGTAAGGGACCAATTTGAGGAAGCTAGGGACAAATAATGTATTGAGAAGCCATATAATTGACTCTGTTTTGAAACATCAAAAAGTCTTAGTTTTTCATAACAGAGTTTCAGTTTCCTATCCTTTTCCTGTCCTTGGCACTACTATTTCCCTTTTCCTGTACTCCTCAGGATGAATGACATTTCTCTGCAGACACAGGAAGAAAAACCATCAGCAAGAAGCAAAACCAATGTGAAGTACTGGCCCTATATTCTGTGAATTGTCCATACTTTCAAAGAATGTGTTATTGTTGAAAACTACTCCATCAGAGGTCCTGAACGCCCTTAGAACAGCCTCTTTCCCTAGCACAGCATAACAGTCCCGTAAATACCGCTTTGGGGAATATTAGTCACATTAGTAACGCTCACCAGGGTAGACAACAGTAGACAGCAGTGAAGCAGGCACAGTCACAACTAGTGTTGTAAAGACTGTGGAGAAGCATGTACACAATTAGTTTTATCCAGCTGCTACTATCACTGTAACCAAATGTGCAGGACAATCTGCAGGAGTTAGCAAGCAAAACGCTGCGAATATCAGAGAAACTGTGCCATGTATGTATTTTTCTTCACTTACCAGACACACCATGACAAATACAAAACTACACCTGCTGGTGGCTCCTCATTTCTTCAAAACCCCCTTCAACTTGCAAAAAGCATGATAATATACCCTATCCACACCTAGCCATACTAATCTCATCATCTTAGTATCTGTATTTTTTCCTCACCTGACAAATGCATAAAGTGTGATTTCTTCTTTGTTTTATTGTTTGCTACCTTTATAACCTTTCATTTATGGCTGAGTTAATTTAAGTATGTGATACAAACACAGCAATAGTGTTTATCTTGCTGATACACTTCATGAGGGAATTTCCTTTGAAGCAAGATGTTGTGAATTGAAATAATCTCTTTATACTGAAACACTTCTGAAATCCCCTCCTACCCATTTGGTATGATCTTTTCAGCAAGTATTATGCTATATATATATATATCATGCCAGTTTTGCAAATAGTACACAAAAATAAGAAAAAATATCTGTAAACTAGTCATTCTGAAGGACACCGTTCTTCTAGCCATAAGTCTTGAGGTGCCAGACCACTCCATTTGCTGATGCTGAACAAGTAAACCTACAATAATGAAACTTTTCAGAATACTCATGTTCCCCACAGGCTCCTGTATAGGTGTTGCAATAAGTCTGCTAGATATTAAAACTAGTTCAAGTTGTAAAATACTTTTCACTTCCTTTTCTGAGTCTCTCTTTGTAAATTGCAGGCCAGAAATAAAACCAATACACAGTCAACAAAGGATTAAGACACCATTTAAATATTTGCACTCTGCACCAAAGGTAAAAATAAATATCTGTCGTATTTATTCTACTACATTTATTATGAGCAGTCTACACTATGCAAAAAAAAAAAAAGAAGGTATTCTGACTTAACATTTTAAATTACCTAACTAGACCAACATTACTAAGAAGCCACATAAATTCTTACCTGTATAACTTTTTAAGGCTTGTTTTTTCGTAGCCACATAACGATTTCAGTAAAGGGTGTGATGTTTTCAGCAAAAATGTCAGGTGAATACAGACCTTCTAGCACAGAGATACCAATCTGGATATTAAAATTCATTATACTGGCACACCTTATAGCTAAATTCAAAATTGTACTAGTAATAATTGTGTTTGGAGAAGGGGAAGTTGTATTCTTTTTCCCATACCAATATAAACATAAGTAGTAGCACTCTGAGCAAGAACAAGCTTTTCTGCATAGACGTATCCTCTTTCAGATCTAGTTGTATAGGATGAAGTTGCTACCACTCCTGGTTGCTCCTCATAACCCATTAGTTGCAGGATACTGCTTGCAGAGCCCCACTAACAAAAGAGACTCTGTGAGCCTTCCCTCATTCACATGGGTCCAGTCTGCAAGGTTATTAGCTGTTTTAATCAAACCTTCTAGCTGGGCCCACAGTGGATGAAGTAAGCACGCTTATTTCCATTACCAGGATTTACCAGGGTGATACTCTTCAGCAGCAAGAGCAGTAATGAAGAGATGATATTTTAACTTCCCCAACCAGCCCAGCTATTTGCGAAGTCAGCAGCTGTCACCAACAGCCCAAAGCGACTATGACTCAGAAGAAAACAATGACTGTCAGGATCCAGTATTTAGCTCCGCTCGGCCTGCAAGGCATCCACTCCAGGGTGAACTATTAAGGTCTGAAGATACTGATTAGTAACCTCATACCTACATAGTGCCTCAAGGATGGGGACTCCCCTGCCATTAATATACAGATAGATATAAATCACTATTTGCATCACTGATGGAAATCTGGCTCCTGACTCCAACAGGGGCATGCTGTTAATCCGTCTTCTTACAAGGACCGAAATATACACTCACATTCTGTGGTAACAGTCTGAAAAAAACCAAAGGGCATCAGTGAAAGCTTGAATATTTTAGTCCATTATTGTGCAAACACATTATAGTACCCTAGTATGAAAGCAACATCATATACAGATAATAAATCATTCAGTTGCATCAGTGATGAATGTGAAGGCAAAACTACCATCATCTTTGGTTTACAAGGTTCCCGTAACATATGTCTTCTCCAGTCAAATGTATGGTCCCATTGCTTGGTTTGAAACATTACTAGCTCATATGTCATTTAAATTCTCTGCTGTGTGTCTACACAAATACAAAACCACTAGCTAACACTGAAGTGTTAGCTTCAAAAGTAGAGATGCTCTTTAAGTGAAACTTACAAAAAAATAAGTTGCTCTGATATATCAATTTTACATCTTTGCCATTGTGTTTTTAACCTAATGATTCTCCCCCTAGTCACACAATATCATGGCACTCATTACTACAGATCACAAGTCTTAGGTACAGCTTTTTAAAGTAGTCCACAGTATAATGACCTGCTACATTGCAAGGCCTAAAACGTTGAGTTAAAACAGATACTTTTTACCAAGGCCTGCAGTAAGGGCAAGGGGCAACCCCTTTAAACTGAAACAAGGTAGATTTAGACAAGACAGAAGGAAGATATTTTTTATGATGAGGGTGGTGAGACACTGGAACAGGTTGCCCAGGGAAGTTGAGGATGCCCCATCCCTGGAAGTGTTCAAGGCCAGGCTGGATGGGGCTTTGAGCAACCTGCTCTAGTGGGAGATGTCCCTGCCCATGGCAGGGGGGGTTGAACTTGATGGTCTTTAAATGTTCCCTCCAATCCAAACCACTCTACAGTTCTCTGATTCCATGATTCTATGAAAACTAGAACAGTTGTATTAACACATTCTGGTGACTATGTTCAGAACATGAAGGTCTTCTTGCATAGCTCTACCAAGGAAAAAGTCAATTTATTTTTTTTTTTATTTTAAGCACTAATCCTGATGGTGAATGCACCAGTGTAACCAAAACTTTTTCTATAGTACTGGTATAGCTACTAAGTCAGTGATGCAGGTCATGCTTCGAATACTTGCCTTGAACCGTTGAGCCAGTGGTACTCAACACATCTCAGGTCACTCCTTAGCTCAAAGTCATCAGTTGGAAAGACTGCAGAGAGGATTGAATCAGTTTCTTGAGACTGAGGCCCCAAACCCTCATCTTCCTCCAAAAATGTATGTGCTTCTAACAAGAAAAAGTCATTATTGCACATCCTAGGTCTACGGTGTCATGGGAATGCACAGAATACTTAATATAGTCACTCTATACACTATGCTGAAAAATCTTTAGTTAGTAAGTGAATGGAATTGCAATTGTAAATAAATACACAGGCTGCTAAGCTTTAACAATTACATAGGCTTTAGGGTCAACAATTTTCCAATGTTATTAGAATAGCAAATATAAAAAAATAGATTTGGTTTCATGATAAAACAATTCTGTATTTATAAAATTAAATTAGCATTACATGGAAATATCCTTCTTTCCACAACGTCATAAATGTAGTTACCACTCCAGTAAGGCATGTGAACATGACTTTCTGGTGATTCCTCCAAATTCTTCCCTTCTCCTTTTGGTGTTTCATCTTCCATATTCTACATAAGTATTGATAAAGTGTATATATGTGCCACCATTAGTTATTAAAACATGAGACATTAACTGGTGTAAGGCTGTTACTCCCCAGAGCACTGGTTTCAGAATTCAGTCAGCAGCCTTCATTCAACATCTCAACAAAAAAGATTCTTCTAAATTTTTCTCACACTGTTAAGGGTGGAATTAAGACATTTTCCCATTAGACTAATGTATGCATATCCTGAGGAAAAAAAAAAAAAAAAAGACTTTCCTCAATCTAAAACTCTTCTACTGCTATTATTAATGCTACAACATGGTACTGATTTTCTCCTTTTAATTGGGTATTTGGTGAATCAAAACAGTGATTGCTAGTGGTTGAATATATTCCAAACACGATCATACAGAAGTCTACAGACTAGTGTCATATTACAACAGAAACACATATATGTACATTTCTTTTGGAGAGATTTGCTTTCAAACAAATGTCTTTGATTATTGGAATAGAGTATTTGCTTGCTACTTTTTTTTTTTTTTCCCAAAAAGCTTTACTTAATTATACTTCACTATGGTCTTTAAAAAGTTCACTTTTACTTCAAAAAGTAGCTCTGTGGAAAAAGAAATTAGCTTCTTACTAGCTCTGTTTTATTACATTTCAAATCCAGAACCATAACTTTTTACTCCAGCATATGGGCATCACAGCAAACAATAAACACATTACTGTAGCATAATGAATTACTGTTCAGCAGCTGAGCAACAGTAACTGACCGCATGCGTGCTTTTAGCAAAATCAGACCCATTATTTTGAACACTGATGAGGATATACATTAGCCTCTCCTGACAGCCACAACAAAGCAATTGTGTTTTTGCAAAATATGAATTCCCTGTACAACAGCAATCTAGATTCTGTATTTCCTCCTGAACTATCAACAAAACCACGTACTAAGTTTCACTTCATGTATTTACTGAAAACTACTGAAGACTAGGTGTTTTCAGCATCACTAAAGGCCTAACAGAAAAATGACGTGGTTGCATCAATGCCTAAAATGTCCTGCAGATTCATTACTGTGGAGAGAGCACAAAAATGTATGATGAACCTCATCTGATCCTCACATCTCAGGCTGCAGTGGGAAGGCTCATCCTTGTCACACAGACAGAAATCACTCGTTACGGTGCTCTCCAGAGACCCAGCAAGTATGGAAACAAAGGACACCAGGCTTAGAGAATGATTCTTTGAGGGCAGGGGGAAGAGTAAGTTTTGCTATCAACAGGTGTTTATTACAGCTAAGTGGCAAGTTTATCTTACAGTAACCCGTGGGCTGTTTGAGTCATCGCAAAGTATTTCTTTAAATTCTATTAGCCAGGAAGAAAACTACTTAAAGTGTTGCCAGTACTTCCAGGTTTGCACTGAATGAAAACACCATGGAGAGATACAGTGTGGATCTGTACAACCCCAGCTTACGATGTGCTCACCTCTGCCTATGGCAAAGCCCACGGAGGAGAAAGCTTCTCCTACACTTTGATTTTAGTTTTCTTTGTAAACTGGCCATCTATTTAGATGAACTTACAGACCCAGTGACAGTGACTAAGGATGTACAAAATCAAGACAAGAATAAACTTAGTGGGGGAGCTCCACCTAGCTGGCAAAATTTTGGTATTTGGCCCAGTTTAGTTTTACACACAGTGGGATCGGCTACTTCACTGGGCGAGTTGTTTCCATACAAAAGCTCCCTGTAGATACCACAAAGCCAGATGGATATCCTCCAAATGTGCAGGCAGGACATCACACTATTGATGCATCAGTCCTGAGACTAAAGGTACCTCTTCCAGAGGTCCTGTGTGGGAGAGTATCAAGGAAAACCAATTCTGCTGAGCACATTCTTCCTCCAACTTCCTTATCTCTTGATTCCCACTCAGAATTGGAAAAAAAAAACCAACCACACATAAAGGAGCAAGCAGACCAAAGAGAGAGAAAGCGTTAGAAACATGGACAAGCGCACATGTTGCATCTTTGATCTTTTTCCCCTGTAGAAAGGACTCGGCAACTTCATAGTCCTTTGTGATTCAGATTTAAAAAAAAAAAAAAAAGTGGTTGAGTTGCATATGAAGGATCAGCAAAGGCAATTTTCATTAACGAAATCCATTTTACAGACAAGAACAAAATGCTGTGAGGTTAATAAGCATTCTCCTTCCTCAACAGGCTGACTACCTACTGGTCTTTTCTCACAAGCTCCCTACCTTTTGGATTTGTTTGTTGGTTTCTGATGTGGGGCTTTTACGCTATTTTAACTGCACTGTGATACAGCTACTGTTAGAAGTCATTGTTATCAAGGATGAAGCCATTTATAAGGCCAGCAGAATTTGAATGCTAGGACAAAAACCTGGAACCAGCTGAATCCTATATTACAACAGGTCAGGACAAAACCAAAAATATAAAGGAACTTTTCCCCAAATCACAATACTACGTGTGTCATTAATCTATCGTTTAAATCCATTTCAGCCTCTGAAATGTGAGATAGTGAATATGAAAAATTTTAAATGGCTTGAAGAGGGATCCTAGGAGCCAAAGCCCAGTACATCTGAACTCCCTACCAACCAAACTAGTAAAAGCTACTAGTAGAAAAGAATTTACTAAATCCTTAAAAGATGAAAAAGAAAATAAAAGAAAGAAAAAGGAGAAGAAAAAAAAAAAAAGACAAGGATATGTCATCTGTTTTAATAATGAAGAACTGGTGACTCACGGAGCAATATTTGAACAGAACACCAGCTTTCTTACCAGCTCATAACTTCTGTAGCATTGCAGGGAGGAAGACTTAAACAGTTTCTATTGGTCCAGCATAACTAAATTTGATCAAATATATGCTAGATAGTTTCTTGAAAGAAAAACTCTGGTCGATGCATGAATAAACATGCAAAGCAAGCTATTGGCAAAGCCAGCAACGTACTTGGGATAAAGTGTCAGCTTCCACGCACAGAATGGGTTTTGGGGTTTTTTTATTTATTTTTTATATATAATTCAAAGAGTCTAAATAAATTGTTTCAAATTCTGGAGACCCCCAAAGCATTGGTTTACGCAGGGACCACAAAACCCCAAAGACAACTCTCACAGGCTTAAATTTGCTCTAAAAGGTATTCCTTCCACCACTGCAAATTTTTCTGGGCCTTCAAACTGAAAGCTTGAAAGTCAGTTTTCTTAACTGTGAAATGAACAATTAAAGCCCTCAGCAAACACCTAGCTGCAGAAGATAAGAGTAACATGATGTGTAAAACCAAAATAAATTCTGTCCAGTAACTTGAAGAAATTACTCAAACCAGCATATATACACCAGATTTTTTTTTTATTTTTAACAGTTAAAAAAACAATTGACATTGTTCATTAATTGTAAAAAGTGGTATACCTGCATGGAGCATCTTTGTCCCTTGTACCAACTATCCCTCTAGTTATTATTGTGCTTTTTTTGAAGACAGGGTGTTGGAACACCGATACTCAGAACTTTGTCGCAGGCAGAAGTTTTAACCACAGAATCTCTATTATTGCTTTTAACCTGATTCAGGAGATACTTTTTACATGGGAACAATTTCTTGATATTTCTATCACACGCTGAGCAGATTGGCACTAGAAAACATGTATTTCAGTATTACCTCTACAAGATGTTATTGAAAAAAAAAAAAAAAACCAACCACCAAACCCCACACAAACAAACATTGGAAAGAGTAGTCTTCTTTCATTTCCAGAGTTATTCAGTCTCGAAGAGGTAACAAACAATAACTTTTTAAGTTTAATTTTCTCTTTTATTATTAGACCGTGGTCCTGCAAATGCATCTGACCTATATTTACTCAAAATACTGTCTTAAAGTTTTTCCCCGAGTCCATAAAATTAGCAAATACAGAAAGTTCAGTAAAAACAACTTCTTCATTCCTGTCTTGCTTTTTAAAGGTCTAACGGATGGAAATACGTTCCACAGACAGCAGTGGCTTCTCCAAAGTGACTGTGGAACTAGTGAGAGCGCTTTGGCTACAGTATCTCCAAAACACAGGCAATAACCAACTTCTGATCTTCCCTACCTTGAACTTAGACGGCACCATCTCTTGTGTCTCTAAATGTCTCAAAGAAATTGGTACTCGGCTGAAAAACATATCACTAAGACAAAATCAAGGGAAAAAAAGAGGCTTTGTGGCAAGGAATGAGAAACTGAAAAATGTTCTTTGACATCACTAATGTGCACCAGAGACCATGCCCACAGACAAACCAGCAGATCATCTTCCCCTAGCCTACTGAAAGATTATAAACATTCTGATATTATAATCACCCATCAAATCAACGTGTGACAGGCAACAGACCAGGCCATGGTTTTCTGTATGTTTTTTCACATTGAATTTCAATTATTTCCATCTTTTTATAATCAGGAACAAAGCCTTCCTTTCCTGAACTGTTACATGCACACACCACATCCTGTGAACAAGACTTCTCATCTGTTAGAAGCCACACTGCACAGCATCACACCGACTGCTCCCACTGTCAGGGCTAAGAACATAAAGCACGCTCCCCACGTCAGGCCATAATTTCACTGACTCTGCTATCCCACTCCTGACACTGGCCCACAAAGTTCAAGGCCTTTCCGAACCAGAAGCAGCATCGCCATCTTTGTGTTTAGTAATCCTTGGTGGACCTTTGTCCCTCTAATTTGTCAATCCCTGCTTTAACCTATTTATTCAAACCATGGGCAGCAACAAATGCCACAATGTAATTATTTCCTTGGGTTTTTTTCCTTTAAAAGTACCTCCTCTTGCTTGTTTTTAAGCTTGCACCCTGAAGATTTCATTTGCCTTTATGGTTTATTACTGACAAATTACTTGGTCTGTGTCCTCCCACCCACCGTTTATCCCTCTGCAGAGAGCTATCATATACAATCCCTCTTCCCTGAAATCTATTATTTAAGGTGGAAAACTTTTCCATCCTCGCACAAAAAACTTTCTAAGGATCCTTGTTCCTTTCGTCATTTTTTTTTTTCCAAATTCTACTGTATCTTCCTTTTGATAAGGTGGCCCAAAACACCTACAGTTTTCAAGATCTCCATGGATTCATATAACAGGCCAACAGGGATTTCTTTTTTTTTTTTTTCCTTTTTTTTTTTTTCCTCCTTTTTGCTCTTTTTACCCCTTCCTAACATCGTTCTGCTTGCCTTTTTGACCTCCATTGAGTACTGAGCTGACATTTTCACAGAACTATTCACAATGAGTCCAGGATCCTTCCTGAGTGATAATAGGTAATTTAGAGTGCATCACTCTGTATATATAATTAGTTGCTTTTCTCCATGTGCATTATTTTGCATTTATCAATTCTGAATTTCATCTGCTATTTTCTCACTCAGTCACGCAGAATTGCAAGATCTTCTGCACTGCTTTACAGCCAGCTTTAGTTTTGATTTCTCTGTAAGCTTTGTCATTCCCTCCATTCTCCTCAGACTGCTTTTAAACATAAAAATACCGAGACAGCTGCACTGTGTCAGATCAGTGATCCCCCTAACCAAGCATTCTGTGCAATATCGACTAAAAAAAGATGCTTAGGCAACAGCGTCAGAACACATCCCTGGAAGACTTTCCACCCTCAACCGCTCCCGAGTTTGCAGGCTGTGTCTTTATAGCTACTAACTCTGGACGGCTTACTTTTCCTTTCGGCTGTCTCCTTTGACCCAGGCAAACTTCTACTACTTGTCATATCCTCAGGCAAGGAATTCCAGAGCTTAGCAACACACTGTGCAAAGAACCACCTCCTCTTGTTCTGAGCCTGACACCCACCAGCTTCCTTTGGCGCTGCAGACACTCGGTCTCTAGTCACCCTCTAATGACACCCTTGATTCGGTGGGCTTCTGTTTTTTGAAGACTGAGCCATTTGTTAGCTATTTCAGAACAGATTTACAGTTTCTTTAGGCTCAGGCCCAAAACTTAACTATGGAGCTGAAGGACTACAACAGCCAGATGAGCCATTAACATTGTCCAATGCTTTTCTGGAAAAAAATTGCAGTGGGTATCTTCTCCCTGCTATTTGATCTCCGTACTCCCATTCAAATGCAAGCTACAACAGATCGGGGAGGTTCTTCTCCCAAGAACAGTTGCAACACTCCTGCAACAGTTAATAAATTTCACTGTTGCATTTCAACAATCAATAACACATCTGGAAATAAAGTATATTAAAAATAGATGTACAGAGGAAAGAGGGAAGCAAAAAAAAGTGAAGCTAAAATTTTGGAAACATTCTTCTGTGTTGCTTTTCCGTTTGGCTTTCTATTGTCTCCTCTTCGATTGGGATTTTTTTCCTCATACAAAAAAAAAAAGCTCAAGTAATATTTTTACTGCTGGCCAGCAGAGTGAAAGTTGTGAGGACAGGAGTTATGAGCAAGACTACCAAAAACTGCACAGGAATAGTGGAAAAATTTACACTATTTTTTTTTCTATATTTTTATATACATTGTTATTTGGGATTTTTTAAAAAGAAACTGAGATCATCCCTGTCTACACCCTAGGGATTTTGTTGGTCATTGTGGAGAGTCGAGACTGAAGCAAGTGAATTTTACGCTTAATTCCGAGGACAGGGAGGTTTATAGTCGCTCTGATGTGTTCCAGGAATGAGTCCCTCAGTTGTGGGCTAGCTGCAGAAGCAGTTTGTCTCTCCCATTCATCCCCCATTTCGCCAACAATGCCATTGTTCCAGTGGAATGCAGCTGTCATGAGCAGGCCGTGACTGCAGAAGGTGTTCCCTCAGGCGGCTTGGGCCACCGCCACCACGCATTGTAAAGTCTAAGACGAAAACCAAAACCTTGAACTTGTCTTGGTACTCAGCGGGGTTACACTGCAATGAGCAGAACTTCAGGGTGATATGCTTTCAGCAGCCTGTATTACAGAGGAGATGAATTGCTCCATTTTGCGTCAGCTTCGCAAATCTATACCATATGACTGGCTACTAAAAGTCAGTAGCCAACTACAGCACAAGGAATCGCAGCTTCTAAAGTTATTGTGAAATTATGGGGGGGAGGGAGTGGTTCAGTATTTATACAAGTGAGAGGCACCAACTGAATTCAGGAAAACTGTTTAAATATAAATAAATCTGTACAACTATGCATCCATGACTCCATTGAATCCCACACACTGTTCAGCCAAGAATTTATTTTAGCTTAATACTTAACATAACTCCTTTCTTCAGTTTTAAGAAGCAATTAGGACAGTTTTCAAAAAGAAAACATTTACAGTTCATCTGAAAGCGTACATGAAAGCCCACATCTTTACATCTATATAATCATTACACCAGGATGCACAAAGTGACTTTTTTACTAGGGGAATTCATGCATCACTCAGAAGTAGAGGTTAACATCACTGGTTTTTGCCTACACCGTGGAATTTTGCAAAAACAAGCTCTAAATCAAAGTCTTTACTCTTGAGTTGCAGAACTTCAGTATGACATCTCCCACATCTCCTTCAGGTTCCCCCACCCAAAAAAAAAAGTCTGCCATGCAGCTACTCCAGCCTTCACAACCTGTAAGAGATCTAACAAGACTGCTTACCTTCCATTGCTCCTTTATCAGTCCTACCAAATTCTATCAACAATGATTTCCAAATAATTTCTCTTGTTCAGCCACACTTCCCCCATCCGACCATCTCCACCAATAATTGCTTTGCCACAAGGCTTTTGACACTGTCTCCCATAACATCCTCATAGGTAACCTTAGGAAGTGAGAGTTAGATGAGTGGACAGTGAGGTGAATTGAGAACTGGCAGAATGGAAGACCCAAGAGGGTTGTGATCAGCAATGCAGTCTCCAGTTGGAGGCCTGTAATTTGCAGTGTTCCCCAGGGGTCAGTACTGGGCCCAGTCTTGTTCAATATACTTATCAATGACCTGGATAAGGGGAGAGACTGTATCCTCAAAAAGTTTGTTGATGACACAAAACTGGGAGGAGTGGCTGACACACCAGAAGGGTGTGCCATCATTAAGCAAGCCCTGGACAGGCTACAAAGTCAGGCAGAGAGGAATCTAGTGAAGTTCAACAAGGGCAAGTGTAGGGTCCTGCACCTAGAGAGGAATTACCCCATGCACCAGTACAGGTTAGGGGTTGACCTACTGGAAAGTAGCTCTGCAGAGAGGGACCTAGAAGTCCTGGTGGACAAGAAGTTGACCATGAGACAACAACGTGCTCTTGTGGCCAAGGCCAGCAGCCTCCTGGGGCTCAAGAAGAGTGTGGTGAGCAGGCTGAGGGAGTTCATCCTCCCCCTCTACTCTGCCCCGGTGAGGCCACATCTGGAGTACTGTCTCCAGTTCCGGGCTCCCCAGTTCAAGAAAGACAAGGAACTGCTAGGAGAGAGTCCAGCAGAGAGTTATAATGATGATCAAGGGACTGGAGCAACTCTCTTATGAGGAAAGGCTGAGAGACCTGGGTCTGTTCAGCCTGGAGAAGAGAAGCCTGAGAAGGAACCTCATCAATGTTTACATATATATCTGAAGGGCAGGTGTCAAGAGGATGGGGCCAGACTCTTTTCAGTGGTGCCCAGCAACAGGACAAAGGGCAATGGGCACAAACTGGAACACAGGAAATTGCATCTAAACACAAGGAAAACTTCTTTCCTCTGAGGGTACCACAGCACTGGAACAGGCTGACCAGAGAGTTTGTGGAGTCTCCTTCTCTGGCGATATTCAAAACCCACTTGGATGCGTTCTTGTCCAGCCTGTTCTAGCAGGACTAGGGACTAGATGATCTCCAAAGGTCCCTTCAAACCCTGACCATTCTGTGGTTCTGTAATAATTTGCCCAATGTCCAAATGATCACAGCCAGGAATAATCACTTAAATCCTCAATCACCTATTTTCTAGCTTTTCCCCATCATTGACTGAGGAGATTCAAACAAAATTAAAATGTACTACAGATAGCTGCACTGGTTATTTCTGTCCTTCATTACTTTTGCAGCACTGCTTCCGCAACTAAAGCACAAGCAGTGTTAATTAACTGCATCATGCACTTCTGAAGTATCAAATTAATTGAAAGAGAGCAATAAACTTATCCAAGTACACTTCTGTAAATAAACTACTGCAAATGCACACAATATCAAATCACTTTGACGTGCCAGATTGCAAGGGCTAACATGAGAGTAACCACTGCCCATCCCACAAAGACGGACCACGCTGCCTTTCCTCAGATCTCTATGAGCAAAATAGAGGGCATTAGTCTTTCTCAAAATACTTCCAATCATCTTTGGGGAACGGGAAATGGAAAGCAGTCACCAGTCCTCCAACACTACTTGCTGCTCTACAGCTCTACAGGCCTTAATAACACTAAAGGCAGACCGATTCTTTTCCTCAGAGGGGAAACAGAAAGATCGTGTCTCAGGCTTGCATTTCCTTCCCAGTGCAAAAGTCTTGGCTTTGCCATGGAAAACTGAGCAAGCTGCAGACCAATTAAGGGTAGGAGGGAAGATCTACTCACTAGTAAAAGAGACCACCATAAGAAAAACTTCTTTACTTCGAGGGTGCCAGAGCACAGGTACAGGCTGCCCAGAGAGGTGGTGGAGTCTCTGGAGACATTCAAAACCCACCTGGACATGTTCCTGTGCAACCTGCTCTAGGTGGACCTGCTCTGGCAGGGGGATTGGACTAGATGATCTCCAGAGGTCCCTTCCAACCCCATATCATTCTGTGATTCTGTGAAAGGCATGCACAAATCTCATCGTACGTGAGTAGCTCTGCCTCCACTACATGCCAGATCACAGAACAAAACTTCTTTCTGGTGTCTATTCATGCCCAAAGTCAGCTCTGAACGACAAAGTCAATAACAGAAGAGCACATAATGAAAACCAAATGTCAAAAAGAGTTTAGAAAAACGCTGAATGTAGGACAAGAAAAAGCCACATGCTTTAGACATTAACAGGTTTCATTAGCACTTCTTCCACAAAAAGATCAGCTTGAAACAAAAATAAATATAAGTTTTTAATAAAACCCTAGAAAGCTAACATGAAACCACTCATTTTTAATACATAAATGAACAAAACTACTCAATTAGGGAAATGGGAAGTAGGAAAGTCCAGAACTGGTCTACTATGGAAGGAAGGAGACCCAAAACAGAGACTGGAAACTCTAGAAGTATAACACAGAAGAGAGACCAGAGTGAAAAGAAGAACAGAAGGCTGAGAAACTAAGAAGGGCATTTTTAAGTGTGACTACAGAGGTAAGCTGAAGGCTGACATTAAGCAGAAGAGCACAGGATAATGTGGTTTGTTAATGTGTCCCACTCAAATCATGAAATTAACCTCATGAGAAGTTTTGCTTCTCGTGAAAAGAATTTCTTTTCTCAATGAAAAGAAAAAAAAAAGGGAGCAAGGAAAACCATGTCAAGAAAACATTTTTTACAACATGGAACCCTCGCACACAGGATTGCTAAAATCATATTTAAGAACTGTACCAAGCCACACTTTGTATTAGTATCCAGTTTGGTATTTGAATTACTAAAATCATGCACACTGTTATACTCCATCCAAACATGTTTTTCTAACTTAATTTTCTTCACTTCAACAAACAAAATATTTCTGGAAAAGAAGGAGCAAGAACTAGCTCAAGTTAAATGTTAGCAAATTTGCACCTGGACATCACAGAAGTAACAGAATGTTTTTCTTATTAAAAAAAATATATCCGACACATTGAATTCTACAAAACAGACTGGAGCAGCTTCACTGACAAAAGTATCCCAGTCTACCTGAAGTCAGAGGGTAAACCTTTCAAAAAAAAAAACCAAACAGGTATTCCAGGAAAGGATGATTTATTGCAAATACCCAAAGAATGTACAATATTGTCACATTAATATCAGACTCTTATGATCAAGTGCTGTTGCAAAAATATTTTTACTGTTCACCATTTGCAATGAGAGAAATGCTATCAATTAGCCTGATCACAGACAGCATCACTGTAGAGGACATTTACTGCCAGCGCTGAGAATTAAGAAGTATCTGAGCCTGGGGAAACAGCTATAAAGGAGACTAGGTTTTTGTTTCATTACTGTAGCCTACGAAGCCATTACAATTTTGCATGATAATCAACTTTTTCTGCTTTCCCCCAAGCTCTACCTTTGTTCTGCTTTAACATGTCTTCTATTCAAGCCAGTTACTACACTGGTAGAATTAACTGCCCATGCACGTGAACTGAAAGAGTCACTACTTTTTGTTTGTTTGTTTAGGTTGTGCCCCACCAAGATTACCTCTAATTTTCCACTTTTTCACCTTCCTTAATTTAAGGCCTTGGGACCCAGCACTGAAAAGTTACACTGTTAAAGTCAGCTTTCCTCAGACCACTGTCCCAGTTGTATTCTTTCCATGGGAAGAGAGTTCATTGCACACAAGTGCTTCTGCTATCAAAAACCTATCAATGGCCAAGTAGTAAAACACTTGAATCCTACAGGAGACTTCTAGGAATCGGCTGGCACAAGGCTCATTAACAAGAAGCTCAAGATCAGTTTAATGGAAGCTTGCTAACAGTGTTTTTGTTCAGCTACATCTAAAGATCTAATTTTGCGCAGAATTCTCCCCAAAGTTCTCTTAGTATTTCCGCCCCGTGATAATTCAAAGTCAACTTTTCCTGGAAAGACAGTGCTGTGATTTGTCTCCCCCATTTTCAGAGAGGCAGATTAGTCTGGGGGCTTGTTCATAACTAGATCCTTTCATCCTTTTTACCCGCCTCTAGGCAGCAGCCAATGGCTTGGAATTCATACTTTGAAGACCACTAGGTAGAAGCAAAGATACCAGCCATCCCACTGATGACGTTGCAGGTAATCTATCTTATTGCAATGGTGGAAAACACCAGAGGAATTCTGTCACAGATAACTGAACTGCTCCTAGTTTCAGCTCACCTCTGCAGCCACATATGCCATCTAGGCAAATTCTCCAGCAAACTACAAACCTTACAGATAAAGCAACTGCAGAACCACCGAGTTTCTCTCCAAGAATGCAATTACTGAAGAAGCAAACCAGTTTCTTTGAAAACTGAAGCTGATAATTATCATCAAATCTGAACTCACGGAAGGCTGACATAGCCTCTCTGTGATGTTCCAACAGACCACATACGTCAGAGAAGGGTACGCCTCCAAAAAAAACTGCAAGACTTAAGAAATGCTCCAACATCTCCAAGAAATTACTATGTCCAATATGCCCAAGAAAGCTGAATAGAGAATAGAAACGACAAGCACCACAATTCAACTCACTAATAGTTGTAAAATTTTCCACTTTATCTGCAGAAAGACAGAAACGAATTTGTCTGCTCTACCAGGGCTAGAAAATACATACAAAACTCCCCAAATGCACAGAACTTGGTGGAAACCCTAAATCACTAGGGTGGGCAATTCTCTTAATGGGAGAAGTTACTTTTTAAATTCCATTGATATAAAAACACAAGACAAGTATAACAAAACACAAGAAAAGTACAACATCAAGTCCTTTCTAGCTTTATAACCTGTAATTTAAGCAAACAAATCGAGTTTTAGATGTTGACCTACAAAATGAAGCACAAAAATACCACACACAGGAAAACAATTAAGACAGATGGATTTCCTGAAACCTCAAGTACTCTAAGAGTTATATAAAGTAAAACATCTATTTACACTTACTTTGTTACTGCTTTGCAAAGACTTAGGAAAAAAAACCACCACCACACAACTTGGTGCAAGCAATAAGAGACATGAGATGGCCAACAAGTGTGACACTCCCCTGACCAGAAAACTTATAATCAAAAATAGGTAATAATTTAATTATTATGTTATTTAGCAATAGTTTAACTACTAGAATGGGATTTCTTTTCTGGAGTTGTTTATCAATAGGTTGTTTAGACAGCCAAGCAGCCCTATTTTTGAACCCAGCCCTATACACTTAGGATGCAAGTGAGATGCCCCCACACAAGAGTCAAACACACTGCCCAGGCCTATGCTCTGGCCAGAAGAAGTTACTCAGGCATCTAGCACTGCAGTGAACAGACCCAGAACCATCACCCTCTAGACTGACCCAAGGATTTGCCTACCCACCTGAATCCCAGAGATACCACATACTCACAAGGAAGTTGTCCTAATGCCTAAAGCAACAGGCAGACATCTTCTTTCAAGCATCACCATGTTAGGTGAATGCATTATTGCCATGTAACGATGTCACCATCTATGTGCCATAGATAACTAAGTCCAAACCTCTGCCCCAGCAAGAGAAATAGTACAAATCCTCCCTAGTGTGCTTCAGGCAAAATGAGTACAGTTCACCCAGCTGCACACTTACCCAACATTAACTCAAGAGCTGTGGGGGCGGTAACTCTGGCAGAGGAAAAGCAGCAAATCACTGGGGGACAGTTGCATCTTCAGCCAGCACAGCTGCTTGCAAAATGAATTATCTTGCTACACCCCTAGCCCTGAGGGGCCTAATACGTACTGATGACATCGAGACCAGCCATCACAGCAGACAAGTGGTCAGCGCACTTGCTCAGACTGCGAGAGAGCTACGTTCATTTCCCTCTCCCACCTAAAGGCATCCAAAACAGCATTGCCTGCTTCCTAGGAGATTGCTGCAGCTAAGCCTATGAGACACCTGCCGTGTAGCAGGGAATATATTACCCATATTTCTAACGGCCAGCAAAAATGCATGTGGATTCCCTGAAACTCTACCTGGGATCTGCATCTCAGACTAGAACAAGTACAGTAGGATTGCTGAAGTTACCATTTCTGCCACGCACCCCATCTCAACTGCACACAGACTTGGGCTGACTGCAGAGGAACTGGTCAGTTACTAACTCACAGCCAACACTGGAAAACAAATGATTTAAAACACATGGCTGTTAACTGCCACAGCTCGGAACTTGCCATGCAGCCAGGTGACAAGGGAGGGGGAGGGAAAGGCTGCATCACCTGCTGCTCGAAGGCGGCTCACCCCTTCGCAGAGGAACGGTGCCCTCCGGCATGCAGCTGCCCCCCTCAGCGCGGCGGCGACAGGGGCACCGCAGGGCACTTCCCAAGCCCGCTCCCCTTCCCAGCCCAGAGGAACCTCGCTCACCACTCCAGCCTTCCACAGCACCACGCCTCCACCCTGCCCTGCCCCGAACAGACATCGCGGTAGGGAACTAATTAGAAGTATGTAATTAAGACGTGCGCAGCGAGCCATGCCGCACTACAAGAGGAGGGGGCAGTCCCTATACGAAAGCAGCGACGAAGCGCTCGGCAGAGGGGGCCCGACCCCGGCCCACGCTCCCAGCCCGCTCCAGCCGCAGGCCGGGGCCTGCCCGCAGCCCCACGGGCGCTCCTCCCCGCGGGGCTCCCAGCAGAAGGAGGAGAGAGCAGTTCCAGGCCTGGGACCAGGCCCGGGCCCCCCCGCGGCGCCGCCCGAGGAAACGAGGCTGCGGTCGCCACGGCAACGGGGCCGGCCGCTCCCGGGGGAGCAGCAACGGCAGCAGTAGCAGCAACAGCGTCCCTCTCGCACCCGCCGGCCGACCAGCCCCGCCCTCCTTGGCGCCCGCCGCCGGAAGTGTATTTATAGCTTGGCCGGATACGTGCTGACGTCACGGAGCGCACCGCCCCCGTGCGTCAGCGTAAGGCGTACGTAATGGGAACGTGACACACGCACGGCGCGAGCTATTTATAGGTGGAGAAGGCGGAGAGGGGAAAAAAAAGGAAAAAAAAAAAAAAAAGGAAAAAAAAAAGGAGGCGCGCGGCGCGCCGGCCGTTTGTTTGCCATCCGCGGGGCGGGGGGAGGAGAGGCGGGGCCACGCGCGCGTGGCGTAAGCGCCGTCAGGTGACGGGCCGGCCCCGGCCCCGCCCCCGCAGCCAAGCCGGGGAAGCCGGGCCCGGACG
>JAOXNO010000013.1:95978737-96012162 GCA_028565335.1 Limnodromus scolopaceus | reverse complement strand
TTCTTGCAAAAGACTGTGTCAGAACACTAGCAATTACAGTACAATCAATTAATCTACCAAACTCAGGAGCAATACTCATATGTCCAGTATCTTAATTTCCAAGTCCTGAAGGCTAAAATCTAAAAGCACTTCCCTAATATTCAGATATAAGGGTTGTGCAAAGTAATGCTGGATGGATAGGACCATTTCTACTGAAATAAATAGGAATTTTGCCACTATCTAAATGGGACCACGGTCTGGCTTTGGATACCCCAGCAAGATTATTCTTCTGTGATATTCATATTTGTAAAACAAACCTTGTAAAATCAAAATTCTGAAAAATTATCTCAGCAAAGCTTTAGCAAAGATTATATATATTTTGTAACCTTGCTCTTTAATGTATTATATTGACAATTTAAATATTCATGGAATATTTTGAAAGCTTAAAAAACTGTTCTATAGTTATTAAAATACAGCATTGAAGTGGCTTGTTAAATACATTTTTAGGTAGGTTCATGTAGGAAAAGAAAAAAAACACGGCTAAGGAAAAACAAGATCAAATTCATTCCCTTTAATGAAATAGAATTTTAAAAGGCTGTTAAAAATACAGCTGTACTCAGACAACATCTACATTGGCCACTTATCACTTCTTGCTAAGTAATATTTAATACTAAAATGTATTTGATTGTAATTATATAAAAATTACATTATTGTACTTTAGACTATACTTACATATATCATTTAGCAATTTTAAGCATGCTGTAACATCTTTTCTTCAAGCTAATCTGTAAGTATACAATCATATAATTTTCCAAATTATTATTAAGAATCTAGCTGTTCAGTATCTGACAGCCTTTTAGGGGGAGAACGCATTAGCCATATTTACACGTATTTTAACTTGCCCAGAATGTCTCAGGGGATCATTCTGCAAATACCAAGGTGTGTGGCAAGCTATGCTCTTTCACAGAAACCTGCTGAGTTCCACAGAATTACAGGCATATAATAGCCCAGGCCATGAAAGCAGTATCCATCCTTATTTATTTATTGATAGATATAAAGTTCCTTTGCATTTACAAAAAACTGAATGAAAACTGTGTGATTTTATGTGACTTTTTTCTCTGTCCTGCAATATTTATTTCTCTTTTAATGAAAACAGCCCATAGATCTAATTGTTGAACAATTCTGTTGGACATTACAGGAAGCATATGATTGACATTAAATTAATTTAGTCTTGGTAGCTAAAAGATTAAGTATGATTGTCTGTTAGGACATATTAATATCTAAGTTTTTCTTTACAATAAAATATGTAATAGTCTGTTGTGCTCAGCAATACTGAAGAGATGAAAATATTCTAAAAGAAATTAATATTCTTATGTTTTTCATAAACCTTATACTTATTTTGAAAAGTTACAAATGCTGTGTAAACACTGAGATTAACTATATGAAATATGCCGTAAACACAGTGCAATGCTAAAATATCCCTCTGAAGAATGTAACCTGTAAAGACTAAAAACTTACGACATGTTCGGTTAGGCTGTGACCCTGCTGAGCGCCACAAATGGGTAGATTTGGAAATCTGGCTTTGGAGCCAGTCCTAAAACTCCTGCAGACACGACCGTAATGTTTAGCACGGTCTTCGTGTTTACGAGCCGTAATGCCTTGATCGTCTTAAAAATACTGATAAGAGTTTCAGAGAGAAATGTGTACATCTTCCCTCCAAAAAAACCTACACGCACACAAAAACACCCACCCCAAAACAAACCCAAAAATAAATTATCTAAGCTGTGAAATTTCAAACCAAAACAGGTTGGAATTGGTTCTGTGCAGAACATAGCTACTTTTCATTTCAGCGCTGGTTTTAACTTACCAGTCCACGGCAATGGTATATTTAGGTACTTGGTTTCAAAAAGCAATTGCCGGGAAGAGAATTTGGTTTATGAACTCCTTAAAGGCCAAGGGCCGCAGTCTGGTCTCACACCTGTTTTACTGGTACAATTCCACGAGTTTACACTTCTGAGTAAGTGAGATGAGAAACAGACTCTCTATATTGCTGCCCTTAGACGTGCAAGAACAGACACCAACTTAAATAGAAATGTTGCCTTTTTGGAGGCAGAGTGCAGCGTTTAGGTTATAACCCCTCCCCTGCCCCAGCCACAAAATTAAGCAAATATTGGGGGGTTTTGGGAAAATAAGCATAGCTTCTTCTCTGTGCAGGGAAGTTATTGTTAGGCTTTTGCAGATGTAGCCATTGATGAAGGTCTGATGAAAGCAGGCGAAGGGTAGAGCTAAGTTGTGCTATCAGGCTCCACAACATCAGGCTTTCCATACTCTTTAGATATATCACACAAGTTAATGTTGCTTCCTACACGTGCAACCCCCTCCTTGAGTAACAGTCAGGTTTTGTTTAATTCCCAAAGGAGCTCTGGGCAAGGGAGTAGGGCAGAGCTTTGCCTCCTGGCTTTCTCCTGGTGTGCCTCCAGTTTGCACAGGGCAGGTTCAGAAATGCAGATCGAAGCCCTTCCGTACCATGGCCTCCTGACCAAGGGCAGGCTTACCAGCTGTCTTGGTCAGAAGTCAGGTCAAATATCACCTCTTCTCAATGAAATAGTCATGGAAAAACCCACAGATTTTGGTGCATAAAACAGAACTATACATATTGTTTATGGGTACTTATGAACTCTTAAGTCTGTTACAAGTAAATAATACTTTATTTTACTTACTCTTTGTAAGTGTTAACTCTTTGTAATGAGTGGTGACATATTACAGCAACTAAAAATTATACAATTCCATTTATTTTTTTACCTTTCTTCTAAAATTGCTCTCATGGGGTAAACTATAACAACAAATACAGGTTATAACTTTTTTAGAGGCCTTTAATTTAATTAAGTGCTCCATGTGGAGTGTGCTATACTGTAGCACTCACAGTTATGTGACATAATGCAGCATTCAGCTTCATTAGAAAATGTTAAAACTTTGCCTTACTTTTGCTGAAGGAATGTTTTATAAACATTGGGAACAAATTAATACCTAGCATAATTACACTGACTTGTGATGAGTTATATTTAGAATGAACTTAGGGTAGTATCTTTTTTCTTTTCCTTTTCTTTTCCTCCCTCCTCACTGCTCTAAGGATCAAGAATGTGTCTTGCCTTAACCGTACCTATGGTGAGGCAGGGGTTTCCATCAACCTGTTTGGTTTCCTTGTGTAGAAAGGAGGAGTCCTAGGTCAGCCCCTGTGCAGCAAAGCTCATCTCCAAGCACCAAGACTCATAGTGTCTCGGCTTACTCCACAGCTTTATTTTAAGAGGGCCCAGAACATGCAAGGTCTCTGAGAAAGCACATGATCTTTTACTACTCACTAATCACCCCTGTGCATCTTGCTGCAGTCCAGTGCCAGTAGTTAGTTCATGCTGCTTGAGCATCCTCAACTGCTCCATTCAGATGGGGGACTGAACACATAAAGGATGCAGCCCACAGGTTTTTCTACTACTGCTCCCCATTCTCTCTGTATTTTGGCCTCTACCTGCTTCACTGTCACAGGATCCTTTGGAGTAGCTGAGGCAGAACTTGTCTCCACATCATCTTTATAAGAGGGATCGTATGTGTTTCACTAGCTGACATGGGATATGAGCTTACCATGAGAAACTTGTGTAGTTACTGCTGGGAAAGCAGAACAGAGTCATTCAGGGCTAGCACCGGTACCTCAGATATGGCCAGAGGTCTATAGGAGTGCCATGGTTCTCCAGTCAGTCAGTGACTCTGGCACTGTGTCCTTCATCCCTTACCTACCAACAGCAGCCACCTCCAACTAGGACAGGCAGAGAACAGTACACCTACCTGAGAAGTTCTGCTTGCTTCCCCTCTCTCTCTTTTCTGCACAGAGGTGACTTTTAGGTCACAGTTAGCAATGTGGGTGATGTCTGCAGCCCAAGTGGCACACTGGGAATAAGGTCCTCCCAGGCTGCCAGTCTACTGTTATCGATCAGGAAAGAGATGTGGGTGCTTCCACTCTGGCTTGGGGAGTTACTAGGGAGACCTTTAGGCTGACAGACTCAAGCCCTAACTGCATGTGGAAAGCAATTTCCAAAGGGCATGCAGACTTCTTTCAGCCACGGAGACCACCCCAACCTTTCCTTGTCTGAGTCCCAGGGAGAGATTGGGAATGAAGTCTCTCCCAGAAATAACACACCAGATGTCCGATGGTGCGGGTATTTTTACAATAAAATCCCAATTATTCAGTTCCTGCTCAGAAAACCAGTAGTGCTTTCCAAGCATAGAATCGGACTGAGCCGATTGTTGTTTTTTCTGTTATATTTTCTGCCAAGAGAGAGAGAACAGCGTCACGGGAGTGACAGGGATCCACTGGTGAGGAAGTAGGAGATAGCAGGGAGGGAGCCGTCAGAGGGGGTGGTGGGGAAGCTGAGCAAGCTGAGCCTGTCGAGTTGTTGTCTGGGAAGAGTTATGGCCGCATCAGCAGGATAATAGGTTCTCCTGAACCTTAAATGCTTCTATTTGAAGGATAAGAGGTGATACGGGGCAGCTGTTTTACTTTGAACCAGTTCTGTATTCAAATGAAGCAATGCTGCATGTGTCAGATAAAACATGATTTATCTTACGTGTCTCTATCACTGTCAGATAAAATGCAATTTGAGAGGTTTTGTGAGAAATCTGCATTTTGGACATACTGAGACAAATTTATCAATGGGAAAAGTGCTTAATTGTAGTAAGTTAAATATCTGGTGTGATGGAAATTATCCTACTCACCAGGATTCTGTTTCTATTTACTAAGCATGTAGGTACTTGTAAACTGTGATAAGTATTATATTTTATTTATAAATTTTAAATTATTTCCATATATGTGGAAATATTTTTGCAATGTACCTCTGAACAGTAAAACACCTGTAGGTAGCCAAATTGGTAGATAAATGTAGACCTGCTTATTATGCCTTTGATAATAATACCAGCTTTGCCACAGAAGGAAATGTTGTCGGGGAGGTAGTGCTTAATGTTTCACAGAATGCCCTTAAATGCATATAACGTTGCTTTCTGTGGCTTTCATTTTAGTACTGTTCCACTGATCAGGCTGCTGCAGGCACAGATGCAGAACATGTACAACAGTTCTATAATCTTCTGACTGCCTCCATTGACATAACTAGAGGCTGGGCAGAAAAAATCCCAGGATTTACTGACCTCCCAAAAGAAGATCAGACATTACTCATAGAATCAGCTTTTTTGGAGCTGTTTGTACTAAGACTCTCCATCAGGTAACTATTTATTTAATTTCCTCTTAAACTGATGTGAAAAATCATCTATCTAAATTTTTTTAAGGAATACATATGGTGCTATCTTTGAACATTGTCAATTGTACCAGAAGACCCAGAAAACATTAGCAAGGTCTGAATCCACAGGATATGGTGTCTAATTTAATTTATTTTATGTTGCAAAAAACTCAAGAAATTGATTTTAAAAGAGAGCATAGGTCTCACTAATGTGCTTTGTATTTGATATACCCCATCCTCTTCTTCCATAGTAATCAAAACTGATACTCAGGTACTATTTGAGCAAGTTTACTTCATACTCATCAGCATAAACTATAGAAAAGCACCTTCAGTATGAAGGCTTTTTCCTTTTTCCCCTTCTTTTGTGCATGCATGTCTTTGTCATCTGTTTTTGAAAAGGATGAAGAAGATTTAAAATCTTATTCAGATTGTTTTTCATTTTTAATACCAAGTCACTTAAGAGAGTGAGATGCTATTTGCCAGTCTAGCACTAGTTAAGACACTTTACCAAAAACACTTTCAGGGACTGGAAAAATTCCAGACTGGTGATTTGAATTGTGCCCTTCTTTCTTTAGGTTGAAAATGACCTTTGCATGCATTTTTAACAGGGATATTGGCAATGGGGAGGGGAAGGAGAAGAGAGCTTGGCTGTAATATCTCTCTTACACACAGGTTTTCATATGAGAGTTTATGATGTTAGGTATAATGTGGTGCATTTTTTCCATTGTTTTTTCCTTATTAATTTTTACAATCTGAAAAAAGCAGATGAACTAAGTAAATGCTGAGAGTTGCAGAATCTCTTCTTTCTCCAGTTTTTAGTAGTTGTATATTTCAAAATGCACTCACTTAGTATTCCTTTGGTTCAAACATACAGTATTTAATGTAAAATGTCTTCTCTGTTTATGCCTTTGGGCAGGACCAAAATCTTAACTAATTAGACAGTCTACACCACATGCTACAGCTAACCTCAGGCTTATAACTCTACCAAGTAAGCAATCATAGAAGCTTGTTTGTTGTACTTTGGCCCCAAGGGAGAAGCATATTGTCAAACGTGAATGCCCACATATGTCTCAGGATAATATGCTTTGGATTTTAAATGACAGACACTTCAATACTGGTTATGCATTTTGCTCTAAAGTAGAAAACACATTTCTAATTTTTTCAATTATTTTCATTTGAGGTCTGATACTGCTGAGGATAAGTTTGTATTCTGCAATGGACTTGTGCTTCATAGACTTCAGTGCCTTCGCGGATTTGGGGATTGGCTCGACTCTATTAAAGACTTTTCCTTAAACTTAAAGAGCCTCAACCTTGATATCCCAGCCTTAGCAAGTTTATCAGCTCTAACTATGATTACAGGTAAGCGCTCCTTTGTTAATAGAAAGCTTCAGACTTGAGTGCTTTGTTTTAATGCAGCTTCAAGCAATTTCAGTTAACTTAGCTATATTCAGGGTAAAGCGAGTATGATTTTTAGGCATTGTAATCACTGTGCCGAAATGATGGACTAACATTAGGCCATCAGATACCCCTATTAAAATGTAGTCCAACTCTGTTTCTTCATGGTTTCATTGTTTTCTTGGAATAGTCTCTAAAAAGCAAACTACTTCCAAGCAAATTGTGTAGCCTCTACAAAAACATTCAAAATACTTGCTGGATTCCCAGAAAAGCCTAATGAAATGACCTGAGCTGGGTCTTATGTGTAGGAATACTAATATCAGGGTAGCTCAAGAGCTAGAAGCCATACAACTAAACTAGCTCGCCTCTCACCAAGGTAGCTAGAGCAGAAAGTGTGCTTCACGAGGGCAGGCAGGCTGCTTTTGGTAGCCAAGCTACTGTAGGTGTTCCATGTACTGCTTTTTATAGAGAGAAAATTGGAAAATAATAAGGAAAAAAATCATCTTCTGCAGTTGTACAAAAGCTTTTGGGTGTGCATGTGACCACATCACCTCTTCTGCCTGCTAGGGCGAGCAGCAGGAAACTAATGTCAGAGTCTGCCAAATCTGGCTAGCAAGTACACAACAGGGGAGCATAACCTTATAAAGTATAATATTCTTATTCCTGAAACAACAAATGTGCATTTGATGTATGCACTGTGTGCCTTGGGCTTCTTGCGGTTCAAGAGGCATGGCTGACGGGAGCAGGAAGGGTTGAGAGTAAAGGTGTCTGACAACCATACAGCAGAAGTCAGAGCAGTGGTCATCTCTGCAGAGCACCTCACACTCATTTCAGAAAAGCTGGTAATATAAAGGTAGACCTGTGTTGTCAGTGTGAGGCAGGGCTTCAGTGTGACTTCAGCTGGATCTTCCCAGGGATGCTATAAGCTCCACTGGGATGGATATTGATTTCCTCCCACATTTCAGGCATCCATCGGTTTGCAGGTGGTGGCCTCAACAGTGTCAGCTGTAGTCTTCATTTTACCTAGGATGAGATGATGCTTGGGAAACACTGAGATAAAACGCTCAGTGACAAATATAGAAACTACAAATTGGCCAGTTCCCACTGCTATTTGTGGGGCCAAGATTTTTGCTTTGGCATTTAGTTCTTGCTTCCTTCCTGCATGTGGATTAGGAAGGATTAATGTATATGTGTTCTAGCATTAACTCTTTGCTTCTTAAGAAAAGTATTTTAAGTTTTTAATTAATTTCTGTTCATTTTTTTTTTTCCTTTGGAAAGGGTTCATTGAAGTCCAGATTCTAGTTTCTTTGATAAAACTCTTAAGTCCAGAATAACTCATTGGAGTTGCTTTGTCTTCTATGAAAAATTTTCAAAATTAGTGGTATGTTGAAGTGAGAAAGAACATTTGCAATTTATTTTTGGCTCCTCTATGTAAACATCCACAGGCATGCATTCATGCGTGCTTACACAGATGCGTTATAAATACATATATAGGTATATATGTGTGTGTATACATATACAATGTATATATGTCTGTGTATGCATTTATATATGTATATATCAAAGACAAGTGCTGTCTCTCTCCATATGTATTTATATACAGGCATATATGCTCACATTTATAGTACCTATCATTGGTTTAAGATATTTACTGTGTATTAGATACATCTTTTTTAGATAGTACACACATAGATGGAGTTTGTTGTCGATTATCTTCCTGATAAGAAGGAGGAGAGGACTGACTGAGAGGATGCAGGTCAATGAATAGGATCCTCTGCAAACTATGTGAATGTAGAAAAAGCTATTCTATAGGAAGAAAAGTTTTTCTTCTTTCAAACTCATGCCCTGTTTTAATTTGATAATTCTTTGTTCAGTCAGGCAGTGTTTGGTTGCCCTTACATAAAGAGTCAAAGTTGTCTGGTGGCTGGCTCAGGTCACCTAAAGATATTTCATAGAAATGTCTTTTAATTAATAATGCCCTACATTTCTTCCTTTCTTTGATAACAACTCTTTCAGGAGTTGTCTATTTTGTGCTGGTCTTCCCAAAGTTTCTAAACAAATGGAAGTAACTGTCGCCTTTAAAAGGAGAGCATTTCTGTCCATAAAAGCTTTAAGGTTTTCTGTATTTGTCAAGCTTTTCTTGATTTTCTCACCTGCCTGAGATGGTGCATAAAATTAATGTAGTTTTCTGCTTACTCTTTTATTTCATGAGGATGGTATATCTCTTTGCTCTGAAGGACAGAGTACACTTTCATGTGATCTAAATTAGACCAAAGCTCCTGTGTCTAGTGATTTATATTCCCGGGTTTCAGATCTCCAAGGGCAGCTGGCTAACTTGGGGACTCAGCCAGAAATTTGGTCACCTGAAAAAGGATGGTATTGTGTAATGATGAACGATATTTTAAAAAGCATGAAAGAGAAAATCATGGTAATTATGGCTGAGAGAGCACTGCAGCACAAAATGCTAGTTGGCAGGGTACTTTCAAGACTTTCTCAGTGATAGTATATTGAAATTTTATATTCAGGAAAGCCTTGAGATTTGCCTCTGGTATTGCATCCCATGAGAAATGGCTTCTTGTCAAACTACAGTTTGAGTATGACAAGCCATGTGCTGGTTGTCAGCTAGTCCCACCAAAAGAGAAAATGTAATAAAGATAAATTTTGAAATCTGAAATCTGTTGAACATTTTAAAGCATTGTTTTGAGGCTTGGCTTAGATTTAGGTGGGTGTTTTAAGTGCCATTCTTCATCTCCGGAGAAGGTACTCTTCTGTAACAGACTGCTGGAGGCAATGGGTAGTTAGTAAACCCTGGTTTAAGTCCTTTTTGTGAGTCAGAGCAAGGGAGAGTGACCTTTTCCAGGAACATAGGATATCCGACTATTGAGTATCACTGTCTTTTGTGTTAAGGCTGTTTGACACATTTCAGGAGCTGCAGAATGGCTGTTGTGTACGATGACCTGGGGACAAGGTGGTGCTCAGAGGGACACCCAAGGCCTAGTCTCTGGTCTGATTCCAATAGGAAGGGAATCTGACCATGAATCTCCCATGTCCCAGATGGATATCCATGTCATTGGGCTGCAAGATAGGAAGGAGCAGGAAAGCTCTGTTTTGTGGATTTGTTTTTTTGCTTTTATTAGCTACACTGCAAAACTAAAATGCAAAATTTTCTTCTTTATTCTGCAAATTGCTCCAGTTCTTATTTTGCATTAGTTGATTTTTCATTACTTGATGGTTCAACCGAAAAAAAGACAACAACCTAGTGTTATATTCTAGTCATAGCTTGTTTTAATACTGTGCAGCATTTAGGTAGCACCATATTCAAGGATTGTCTCTCTGGGTAAAGAAAAACGCTCCTGGGAATAATGACCTGTTTGTTCTTTTTGGTTTCATGAGTGCTCTCCATAGCCTAAACAAAGACGTGCTCTTAGAAAACAAACCCTCTTGTATTCTAGTCATTGGCAGTATTGCTGAAGGAGAAAAGTAAGAGAAGTCACTACTCTCTTTCGCTTGTTCTCTCTCTGTTCTGCAAGAGCGACAGGGAGAACTAACGTCTCTCTCCCAGTGAAGGAAGAGGGAATAAATGTAAAAATTCATGCTGGAGGCTAAAAGACATTCCACTGTTCCCAGTGTCTCAAGATACTGAAGGCCATTCTGTCATTCTGGGATGTCAAATAGGCTCCCCAGTAACAGCCCCCGTAGTTCCAGTGCCCTTTAACTAACTCTGCTGCCTTGTTGGGAGCTGCAAAGCTCCATCTCCTACCTCAACCACAGGTGCAGGTCACAGCACAGCATGCATGGTTATAGGCACATATGACCATTCATTCTGTTTAGTAATTTTGAAGAGAATGACAGGAGACTAGTGACTATCACAATAGTCACTAATTCACTGTTTGCTTTGAGTAAAACTAAAGGTATGCACAACATAAAATAAACAGAAAAAGATTTTATAATATTTTGCATTGTATAATCCATTAGAAAGTCCATATATTTGTGTTTTTTCCGTTTGTTTTATGTTTCCTGGGAATTTGCATTATGTTGCCTAGAAGGAGAAGCATCGTGTCAAATTGCTGCTGAATTTTCAAGTAATTTCAGATAGGACACGAGCTTGAGAGAGCACCCAGAATGAAAGAAGGGACATCTGGTTTGTTGTGGATAGTTTGCAAACAGTTAACTTAAAACTCTGCAGTGCCAAAGCACATCTTTTTTTCTTTAAGGTAGTCCTTTAGGATCTTCCTCTCTCTGTCTCTCTTCTCTTTTTTTACTTCCTTCAGTTGGTTAAGAAGGGCTGGACACAACTTCCTCCAGAGTACATCAGTGGCGCTCTGAGCATCAGCCAGAACAAAGTAGTTAGGAAACAACATATGACGTTCACCCCACATCCCTATGAAAGCAAGAAATGAGTTCTGTCCCATTCTTTTTCTTTGGATCACTTATTTAGTTTGGATGTAGAATCTAATGAACTAAAGAAGAGTGCCAACATGGAATGAAAATGCTGGTCATCTAGGGACAGGTTCTGTCCTTAGTTCCACATGGACAATTTCTATCAGTTTAGTGTATTGCATGGATCTCAAGTGTTCCTGCACAACCACTCCATGTTGGACTCAGCAGTGTTGATGATGAAGCTTTGCAGAGTAGACCAGATATTAGCGCAGCCTGTTCTTGAAAATGCTTCCTTAACTTCCCAAATGACCATTTGTAATGCTCTGCTTTACAGTTTTCCCAACAGTGTCAAAATACAAAGATTGAGATTCCAGTGCTGATCATCTTAAGGGCATGCTCTAATTTAGCCTCAAATTTCTGCCTACTCTAAAACGGCTAGTGTTCTCTCTCTCTTTCTCTTTCTCTTGTTGATTCTCTTTTCCTCTCTGCCTCTGCCTTTCTCTCTCCACATCAAAATATTATTGTTTTGCCCACTTGACACTCTCAGTGGGATGCTGCTGAGTACAGAGCTGTCTAGCCTTCATTCAGCCAAGCTCTTTTGGCATATGTTTTATTTTAAGTGTGTTAGAGACCAGCCCAGAGCCACTGTATATATTGGGCTTATTCACACTCTTAATGCTTTGTTAGACTGGCACCAGAACATTGAAGAATATTGTGAGGTTTCAATTAATTATGAGTTTGTGTTTGTCTTCCTGCTGTTGGGCTTTCTGTTCCAGTTTACAAACACAATTTTTAGCACCATCAGTCACACCAAGACATAGTAAGGAGTCCGGTCTGGCTAGAAAGGGTCCAGCTGCTGCTGTTCCCTTCTGAGCATGAATTTGTCCAACTTCCCTACAGAAGGGAGGCTCACCTACTCTTCAGTGGCAGATACCCTTCAGTCCCGTTGCCAGGATCCTCCAGAGTGGGTGCTTCATGTGCTGGGTCTACATACGAGCAGGTGGCAGACTGGAGGAGTGTAGGAGAGTGTAGTCATAAAAAAAAAAAATAAAAATCCACCCTCCAGATTGCATTGTCTGCCTTCCCCCTGCCACTTTGCCGAGGGAAACACTGTCAGCATCAAAGTGAAGTACTCACTCCTGCTTCTCCCCTCCCACCCTTTTGCTGAGGCAAGAACTCCTTCCACCTACAGCAACCCGCAGTCTCTCTGTTACGCTGTGGTTTTATTGAAGGAGGGAGCAAACCGTGATGTCCTGTGTGGTCATTCAGTTCATCCGGCTTTAGGTACCTAGCAGAGCTGATGGAGAATATGGGGCACCTCCAGAAGATGATTCTTCTGCCTAAAATTGTAATCATCTTCTAAAAATGCCCACCCCTCCACTGATGTTAGGAGAAGCTCGAGAAGTCTGTGCTCCTACCTTGGGCACCCTTGTGAAATGCCTGAGAGTTTGGCAGGAAGGATATGGGCCAGATTGCAACAAGAGGAGACTCTTGGATCTGCCGAGTTGCAGCCTTGCTGTGTAACAGAGTGTGCACGAGACACGCAGAAAGCTGTAGGCAACGGAGCTTCATGGGTTATAGAAGGGGAAGAGGATTGTGAAGGGGGAAGAGAAAATCAGATAACTATATTGAAACCGAGACAATCAAGAGGTCTATTTTAAGTCTGCAGCACAAATCTCTTGCATTTCTGATTGGACTGACACCTCAGAATGGATTCAGGCTAAAACTGACCCACCCTGAGGCAGAGCATGGAGCTCATGGGTCTTTGAGATACTCAGGCTCTTTGAAATACTTGTGCTCTTTGAGAGATGTTTCTCACAAAGGCAGTACTCAGTCTGCCTGGCCCTGGCATAATCTACCCCATGTCAGAGATCAGGGAAAGAAGGACTAGCACGGCTGCTGACGGGCTTTCCTGCTCATTTACTTTCTTCCTATCAAGTTTGTGCCGATCAGCGTAATTATAGCACAGGATAGCATTGAGATTCCTGGGGAAAAGAGAAAGGTGTAAAAAACTTGCTGTGTTCAGTTTGCCAGGATGAGCTGCTAAGTTTGCAGAGCTTTAGAAGCAAGACTTGTGATGAATCACTTTGACAGGCTTATGGAGAGCATCTTTGCCATAAATCACCATTTTTCTTGCAAAAATCAATGATATCCTAAAACACAAGGCTGAGAAATCCTATATTCACTTTACCTAGTGCCTTTTTAATTGTCATTATAAGAAAGTCTGAATACAATAATATTTACACACCTCTTGAATCAGTTAGAGAAAATCTATTGGTTTTGACTAGCTGTCCTTCTTGGGATAAATCTTGGCCTTATCATTCCCGTGTGGATAAGAACATCCTGTGGAAGATGGTGAATGATTAGAGGCCATCAGCTTCAGCACCAGTGCCCACACTTACCACAGGTGCTTCATGCTGCTCCCTTTAGGTTGGGTGAGAAAGACTGTGGGTGTTTCTTTGCCCAAATGAGACCGGTCATGGGGAAAAGGCAAGAAAATGTTTTTCCTGCTATTTGAACCCTCTTTGTCCTGGTTTGAGGTAAAACAGAACCGATTTTCTGTTCAGTAATTTTACTTTTCAGCTAAGCCTCTAACTGAACTCTCTGAAATTAATGGCGTGTTTTTAAGACAGTAGTCCACTTCCAGAGTGGTAAGACCTATGTTTATAGTGAATACTGAGGAACAGTATATGCGGAAAGGCTCTTGCTTATACTTATTGCTATAACAACCAAGGTCAGCTCACTTTGTTGTGTGCCCCATTGGAGGGCTGGAAGCGGAAAAGCGTAGAGGGGTCACACCTGTGGGGAGGAGCAGACAGGACAGGTGACCTAAAAATGACCAACAGGGTATTCCATCCCATCTGCATCATGCTCAGTATAAAAGCTGAGGGATCAAAGGGTCAGTTCTTTTTTCAATGGCTGGCATCTGAGCAGGACTCTCTCTGTTCATCTGCCATTGATCCTGACCTGTGTGCTCCTGAATCCAGACCCAGAATCCAGTTCCTGTCCGTCACTGAGTCCAGTCTGGGACTTTCCCAGGGCCTGCCAGTGACGTGATTGTCATCCTGGGAGCTTGATGCCCTTTTGTATATTTTGTATATATTTCATTGTTTCCTTTTTATTATTTTATTAATATTTTCATTAAAGTAGTTCAGTTTCTCTTCTAAACTCGTAAGTCTCTTTCTCTCTCCTCCTCCTCTCCCTGAAGTGAGATGCTCTCCCTCCTCTGAAGGAAGAGAGGTCAGAGAGCATCTATTCTTCATTTCAGCGGCCAGTTCAGCCCAAACCATGACACTATTAAACTTAAATCTTTGAGAAAATTAGACCCAAGACTCCTCAGGTCTACCTAAGAGAGGAATTGTTTCTTATACTAGTAAGTTCCCCAGAAACTATTTGGATGCTAACACCAGAGACTGTGATGGCAATGCCAGTGCACACAGTGCCCTTTACTAGTGGAAGGGCTTCCACATCGACGGCTTTGACTTTCTATGGGTCCACAAGGGATGCCTTAGGGATCCCTTGGGAGGGAAGGGAGTCTCCCTTGGGAAGGGAGACTGAAAATCCCTTCTTTCAGTAAGGCAGTTCCAGGCATGTAGAGATTTGCAAGTAGCAAAGGCCATTGCATGGCAATTCATGCTGGAGACGTCAGCCTGGTTTATCAGAGGCAGCTTTAATACTGTACTACCAGAGAGCGGTTAAAGGATGGAACATCTCTTAATTCTCCATTTCCATGATTTTGTTTATTTAAAGCAAGGCTACCAGTATTATAATCTTTGCATATATTGTATTTTCCATCAGTATGTTTCATAGCTAGCTACCAAAGACATGTTTTGTCCATGAAGCTTTCTGAACTTGTCAGTGTGAGACAAAGACCGTTTAGTTCTGACTGGAAATGGTAACAACATTGCTGTGTGCTCCAGAGCCAGAGATAATTTTCCATACTCTGCACCAAGATACACACCTACTGAAGCACTGGTTTAAAAATGTGCTCTGTTAATTTGTAGTCAGGTTTTAGAGCCATTCTAGTATTTCAGCTCCCTAGATCTATAAAGATATCTTCACCGACACAGCCAGGAAACAACCTCAAAACAGATTAAAAGATGAGAACTCTTCAAAGACTGCAAGATTAATTTAATGTCCTGCAGATTCTCTCAGTAGGCTAGTGGTAAAAAAACCTCACCCTACAGCTTTTCAAATCTGTATAAAATATTTATCTGCCAAGATTTTTAATGGCAGAATCTGCCTAAGTATTTACTCTCAGTGACCTGTATAGTTAAGGCTTACATAATTACACTATACACCATTTACTGGAAAGGCTTTAAATATTCATTGACTCCTCGTGTTTTAATGTAAACAAGGCACTTAGAATACCTAGGGTTTTTAATTCCTGCAAGGTGAAAAAGATGTCTGAAGCAGATGTTGCTGCTTGGATGAGTGCTGCTGTGAAGCAACAGGGCAGATTGATGGTACTTAAATGATAGTGCACAGGAGCTTCTGGCCAGAGATGTGCACGTCTGCACATCTCCGGTTCCGACCCCAAACTAGTGCTCTTCAGGAGCAGGCTCTGCCTAAGTAAATAAAGTTGAAAAAAGTGTAAAATGGGTGAATATCAGTGGAAAATCAGACCTCTGCCTTTCTGACTGCCTTCATTGAATCCCATCTGTTTTATTGGTTTGTCAAGAACATCTAGCCAAAGCAGGCGGTAAGGGGAGGCAGCTTAAGGGGAGACATTTATAGACACACGCCTGGGCAAGGCACCACTGCGCCTTGTGCAGACATCGCGCCTGCTTCTGGAAGTAAGGAAAACTGTCTTCTTTTCACTGTTCATTAGGGGATGGACAAAGAAAGCATCTGTTGCCCGTTGCTCCCGGAGTAGAGGAACAAGTCTTGGGGGCAGTGGGCACAATATGGCACGTGGCTGCCAGGGGTGGGGGAGAGGGCCAGGGAAGGCAGACGGCTTCAAATGCATCAAAAATGAGAATTGCCAGAAATGCTGTCACTGTTTTTATATGTCTGGTTGGTTAAAACTCATTTAACCTGTATTTTTCTTAGGCTCTCCTTGTCAGTATTGTTCTACTTCATGTGTAAGTGATTATGACTATGCTATTCAGCAGGTTCTTACTTACCTGTGAATTTCAAAGTGGAAGGCAAATCAAAACATCACAAAATTATTTGTTCTGAAATATTATATGAATTTATCCACTAAATCTTGCTAGCAAACAGCACAAGATTAGCTTTCCCTGTGTACCGATAAAGAGCCTGCTTTTAATGAGTCACAAATCAGATTAATTATGCTTAAAAAACTGTGAATGCATTTAACATGGTTGTAGCATTTTAAAAGGCTGTTTGAAGGGGGACAAACCCCAGCTCCCCTTCCTTTTAGGAATTCTGAGGTTTTGGTGATGGATAACACAGCTGCCTTCTCACTTTAGCCATTGCTTACTCAAAGCAAAACAGTTAACTTCCTGGCTTCTTTTATCTTAGACCTTTTAAAGATGAATAAACTAAAAAGCAGCAGCTGATCAAAATAACAAAGGGTGGTAAGGTGTCTTTAGTTTCTTATAAGACTGTCTGCAAATTCCTGGTGGAATTCTAGGCCTGGCGCTGATGGAGCTGGCTAAGGATATCGATCGCCACTTGAATTCACTGAATAAATAATGGTTGCCATAGTTATTGAGCATTCACAACTGGTGGGGAAGCACGGAAATCTCCAAAACACCTCCTGTGATAGTTTTGCTGGAAAATCACCCAATTAATTCTGTCTCGTATCATGAAAATTATGCGAGATACAGAGTATGCTTGGACTCCTTGTGCTAGAATTTCTATCATAATTGAGCATCTCTGCCACCTATTTTAGCTGCTAAAGGGGCACTTGCCATATCTTACTTTGTGTGGCAGAAAGGTTAACTGACATCATATAACCCCAGCTGTACAGAGAAATCTTACACTTTTAAAGCATGTTTTGCCTTGAGTACCAGAGTATGGCTTTGGGTTACACCAAAGAAAACGAGTCCTCTCAGTTTGTGGTAGGGATGCTGATGTGTTTTCCCTCTCTCCTTGCAGAAAGACATGGATTAAAAGAACCAAAGAAAGTGGAAGAGCTATGCAACAAGATCACAAGCAGTTTGAAAGATCACTTAACTTTCAGTTGCCAAAACAAAGGACAACCGCTTGAGCCGGCGGAGACGAAGGTACTGGGTGTTCTGGCTGACTTGCGTTCTCTCTGCACACTGGGACTGCAGCGCATCTTTTACCTGAAACTGGAAGATTTGGTGCCAGCCCCTTCCATTATCGACAGGCTGTTTCTGGACACCTTACCCTTCTGAGTCAAACCACCCTCCTGAAAGGGAAATGCCCACCCGAGCAGGCAAACGGATCGTGACTTACAGCTAACATTTCTGCCCTCACTTAACAGAAAAGCAGCTCCGAGTCTAAAATGAGGTCTTTTCTGGCGCTTTGTCCTTACAACCTGAGGCCTGAAACTTGCCGGCTTACTGGTTTGGGGTTGTGTTCTTTGTTTTCTTTTGTGTGATTTGGGTTTTTTAAATGGCTAATATGGCACTTTTGGACAATGCTATCCCAGCAGCAGTAAAAAGTTAACATGACTGTTTTAAAGCTGTTGTTTAACGCCTCATGGTACATGAGGAATACAATTGTAGAAGCTGTGTTTGAAAACAAGAACAGCAAATAGTTGTTTGCCAGGGTAGTATGTGTTTTGTGAGGAAACCTTTAGCATACTTCCTGCATCAAGGGCACATACATCAGCACAACCTAAACAAAAATTCACTTTTTTAGCAAAGTACATTCAATTGAACATTTCATACAAATCAAATATAGCAAAATGACAATGGCTGTTAGCTCCCATGCTCAAGTGCAATTTTTTAAAGTGCTGTCTTACTAAGTCTCGTTTATTAACTAATTTATTTTACTATGAAAACAAACAGAAGAAATCAAGTGAGAAAATTACATGCACTAACTTACCTGACAGAGTTTTCCAAACTTGATTCCATGTAGCGCGACTTATTGACAAATGTATGTGGAAGACACGGGAGCAATTGTGGCTCAGTTGTTCCTTAGCTAAGGAAACCCGCGTAAGTAGTGATTGGAGCACACAGGGTCAGCATCAGGGATAGTTCAGTTTTAAACTTCTAACCTAAGCGACTAGTTAGTAAACGGACAGAAGGTGGTTTTCAAGAACAAGCAAGTCTTGTAAAATAGTATGAATGTAAGTGCTAGGAAGGATATAGTGGGCTGCGTTTAAACATTCCGTGTTCGTACTCCTTTTTGTATGTTTATACTGTTGATGCCATATTAATATGAAATAATTTGTTGCATAGTGTCTTTATTTGTATAAATGTTTGTATGCATGGTATATTGTAATGGCTTTGCCTGTATTTATTGCAATGACTGCCAGCTCATGGGAGCCCTGTTACACATGATAACTAAATGGGGTGTTCACACTGACTCAGATACACCGGTTGGAAAACTATATACATATATATAATGTGTATATATATATATGTATATACCTATATTTGTGTGCGTGTGTGTGTGCGCGTGTCTTTTTATTAACCATTTGTATATAAAATATCTGTCAAATCACAAGCAGAGTTATTTTACAGTTTATTTGCAGTGACTTCTAAGGCAGTACTGTTTAGCACTTTGATATTAAAATCTTGCTCATGTTTTGCTAAATTCAAATAATATTTAAAAAGTTTAGTTCTAAAAAACTTTATATGCACTGTATTAAGTCAAAATTTTGTTGGTCATTTTGCTAAGGAAATTTTTGAATGTCAACCTGATGTCACTGTATCTTTTGTTAGCTTTAAACATTCTAGCTTTTGTCTTTTTTTAAACTATGCTGTTTATATGGAAATTAAATTATACAATCAAACAGATGCCAAATGAATTGCCTAATTGCTGCAAAGGATAACCCAGATATCAAGTCACTGTATGGTTTTCAAATAGTAATCTGGTATTTTATCACTTACTATGTTTGGATGTGCTTTTATGAAAAAATTATTCTTATATCAAGATTTATAGTAGTGTCAATAGGGAAACAGACTTCTAATCACTATAGTTAATATTTCCGGTTTACCTGCAGATAATATTTGGAAAAGTATTGCTTTTTGTATTGACTTTTAAGCTTATGTGCAAACATAATAGCATAATTAAATATCAGAGAAGCTAATGTTTCTTGTAGGTTGCTGTAACAAGCCTGACCAGCAAGACAAATATATTTTGACTGAATTTGCTTTTGTATATACTAAATATATATATATACGTATATATATATATATACACTCACACACATGTGCGCATACAAAAACATACAGACGCAAACCACAAAAGTATGTTTACTTTTGTCTCCTTGTGTAAGACACAAGGTCCCTTGAGAAATTACTTCTATCTAGGGACAAATCCTGCCAGGTGCTGAGCACCAGCCAGATGAGGGCTTGCAGGTGCTTCCTGCGAGTGGGCCCTTACAAAGAATTTTCAGGCGAATCAGCATAGTACAGTAAAAGTGCTTTTTGTTGAGCAAGGTTTATTTATTAAGTGGAATGTGAGTGGGAGGTAGCAGGTCCAGAGCCCCATGTGAGATTTCACATAGCCAGTGTCCTCCAGTCTTCCATAGATAGTCTTAACTGTGATACTCTCCCAAATCCCGTCATTTGTGGAATTGTCCTTCATGTCAACTTCAGTACACAGACTCATCTTAGAGTACAACCAGTGACAGGTCACAGTGGTAAATGAAAGAGTTAACGCAGAAAAAATCTACTACTTTTCTTAGAGCTCTCTCAGTGTGAACATGCCTTTGTCTAGGCAGAATTCAGGAATATATCAGGTGTTAAGGGAGAGTGCCTTGCTTTTATTTCAGACAACAGTGTTTCAAGAGTTTCTTCACTCAGCTAACCGCAGTAGGCTTTTTCTTTTTCTTTTTTCTTTTTTTTTTTTCTTTTTTTTGTGGTGTTAACCTGTGGGTTGAAAGAAATGCTCTTGTACATATACAATGTAAATTAAAATTATTAAATTGAATAACATTTTTTTCAGAGGCCCCATGTGTGTTGAATAAGTATGCTTAATTCTGTTAAAATCTGATGTGAATTTTTTATCATTTATAAAACATTAAAAAAAATTGTCTACTTGAGTCTTAAAAGTGGAAAAATTGGTGAAGCATGCTTAAGAACACTGGCAATTAAATGGCTAGTCTTTTGATTAAAATAGCTTTTACATAAATACAATAAGACCTGCGGTATCTGGTTATGCATTCTCAATTAGATATTGAAAGCTGGACCATGGTTGTCTCAGAGGCTGAACTACATACGGACCAGAGCAGAGAGACTACCTGCCCCTCACTGTACTTCTCCTCCATGCCAGGAAGGGATTGTCATTAACTGACACATGATGACGGCCACAAGGGAATGGGGGGATGGCTACAGGGCTTGTGGTCCCATGTATCACCTACGTCTGGCTAGAAAGAGGACAGAGCTCTGATCCCATCTTCTGCCCCTTTGTGTCAGTAAATCCTGGTAAGACATCGCTCCAGCAGGCACCTGCAGCATTTTCTTTAAATGTGCGTCCAGTTCCTCTCCTTACTGGGCCTTTGCTTTGTAGGAGGGATCGCTTATCCCCTGCCAGAGAAAACTGTTTGGCTACAAGTGCGTTTTCTACAAATGCAGTTTTGAGAGGCATCTGCCACTATTCCGGGTATTGCCATAAGTACCGACGGCTCCAGCACACCTCCGCGAGAGCTGTTCTGCAGGAGCTGCTCGGCTGGAGGTGACATCAAATGGTGTGCTGCGGCGGGCTGCAGGATTGGCAGCTCCTTCTTTGGAAATACGACAAAACAAAAGGTTGCTCAAACTCTTCCAAATTATTTGTGGCTTTTTTCCTATGCCTTATTTTAAAAATTAAACTAGAAATCTTTAAAATCCTTAATGAGAATGGCAATGCATTTTGCACAGTAGTCCCCTGTTAGGCAAAACACACAGATCTTGTGACCAACCTGCACCAGCGACTGAATTTTCACCCTACAAGAAAAAGCTTACCCTCACCAAACTTGCAAGTATCTCAATTTGTAGTTACTTCAGGAGCCATGTCCTTAGACATGGAAACAGAACTGTGTCCTGACCTAGATCACCTGCACTTGTGTCCTTATGTGTACCTTACGTGCTTCTAGACCACATCAGTGGCAGAATCCTTCCAAAGGATGTGATGCTCTGATGATTGACTCTGGCATTAGAAGTTTGGGCTGAGTCAGGAATATGATAGTGGGTTCCTCCAGTAGCGACCATTCTTGGATAGGAAGGCTGGCACCAAGGCACACCAAAATGAGCAACTTTGACTAGAGGCGAGTCAAATCTTTGTCCAGCTTTCCTACCTTTACTTTTCACATTCGGGTTCATTTGTCCAATAGAAAAAGCTAAAGTTTCGGTTATGTTGCAGATAGGAGGGAGAGAGAGGGAGGTTTAATTGTATAAAATTAAGCATGGCTCTGCAAAAATTGGCAACTCCCTCTATGGACGCTATGAAACACGTCTTTTGATTAATTATTTGTATTATAGCAACACCTAGAGGCCATAACAGAGATCAGGACCCCATTTTGCTAGCTTTCCTAATTAGCACCTCCAGTACCCACCCGGGAGAAGCTCCAGTACAAATAGAAGAAAAAGAAAGAGAAGCAGCACCAAAAAAAAAGGAGTACAGTGCCATCCCCCAGGGCATATAGCATTTCAGTCACAGAGTTAGGAACAAAAACTTGTGTTTACTGAGCTAGTGTCCAGTGAATGCTCTTATTTTGTTTTCCTTTTCTTTCCCCAGGCAATTTATGCTGCTACGGTATCAAATCTTATGCAAACACAACAAAAGCAGTGAAAAATTTAAAATAAGCCATGTATTCAAACTTATATTGTTTACCCTGCGTATATAAGTCATCCATGAGACTATTCAAAATCCTGGTCAATCACATGTTTGGATCTAAGTTGTGATACAATCTAAATAGTATAGTATAAAGAATATAGATGTTTAGCTGCTCTTTATTAAATTAATGAAACTGACCATTAGGAATATTTCAAGATATGGATTAAACAATAACTACTAATGGATAAAAAAGATTAACTTTTTAAAATGCCAAACTATTGATGCAGTAATTGAACAAATGGGGAGTCAATTAATCAAATTCTTAGCAGCGGATGACATATTTGAGAACTGCGAGAATTACCAACAAAGTGATTTGACAAATAAAAGAAAAAGAAACTTGTTTACCATATGGAAACACTTTCAGCATTTTTCTTCTGTTTTCTTTTTTAACATTAGACACTTTTACATTTATATTCATAATACAGAATGCTCTGGCTGCATTTGATTACAGAAGAAGTTTGAATACATGAAGTTGTCACATGGCTGTGAAAATCGGATGAGATCACAATTCTCACCTAAACTCACAAAAGGAAGGGTTCCCTTTAAAGAGAAGTGTGGGAGTCCAGCTGTAATTAGATGTTATGTATATTGCAAGATACTTATGTGTGCATAATGGAACTAATTTAATGTCAAATACAAGATTCTGAAGTCATGCAAGAGACAAGACCATGGGAAAAAATGTCACTGTTTGATATTTTCATAGAATCATGAAATCATAGAATCATTTACGTTGGAATAGACTGGTAAGATCATTGAGTCCAACAGTAAACCTAACACTGCCAAGTCCACCATTAAACCGTGTCTCTAAGCACGACCTCTACATGTCTTTTGAATACCTCCAGGACTGGTGACTCAATCACTGCCCTGGGCAGCCAGTTCCAATGCTTTCAGTGAATTTTTCCTAATATCCAAACTAAACCTCCCCTGGTGCAACTTGAGGCTGGTTACTCTTGTTCTATCACTTGTTACTTGGGAGAAGAGACCAACCCCCACCTCACTGCAACCTCCTTTTAGGTAGTTGTAGAGAGTGATGAGGCCCCTCAGCCTTTTTTTGTCCAGGCTAAACAACCCCAGTTCCCTCAGCCTCTCTTCATAACACTTGTGTTCAAGACCCCTCACCAGCTTCGTCGTCCTTCCCTGAACACATTCTAGAATCTTAATGTCTTTCTTGTAGTGAGGGGCCCAAAATTGAACACAGTATTCAAGGTGGGGCCTTGCCAGTGCCGAGTACAGGACAATCACTCCCCTAGTCCTGCTGGCCAAGCCAGGATGCTGTTGGCCTTCTTGGCCACCTGGGCACACTGCTGGGTAGTATTCAGCTGGCAGCCGACCAACACCCCCAGGTCCTTTTCTGCCAGGCAGCTCTCCAGCCGCTCTTCCCCAAGCCTATAGTGCTGCATGGGGTTGTTGTGACCCAAGTGCAGGACCCGGCACTTGGCCTTGTTGAACTTCATACCATTGGCCTCTGCCCATTGATCCAGCCTGTCCAGATCCCTCTGTAGGGCCTTCCTACCTTCAAGCAGATCAACACTCCCACCCAACTCAGTGTCATCTGCAAACTTACTGAGGGTGCACTTGATCCCCTCATCCAGATCATTGATAAAGACATTAAAGAGAAACAGGCCCCAATACTGTGCCCTGAGGAACACCACTTTTGACCAGCCACCAACTGGATTTAACTCCATTCACCACAACTCTTAGTGCCCAGTTTTTCACCCAGTGAAGTGTACACCATCCAAATCATGGGCAGCCAGTTTCTCCAGGAAAAACCCATGCTGTGGGAAACAGTAAACAACATCCACAGTCTTTCCCTTGTCCACTAAGTGGGTCACCTTATCATAAAAGATCAGGTTAGTCAAGCAGGACCTGCCTTTCATAAACCCATGCTGACTGTGCCTGATCACGCAGTTCTCCTGTATGTGCTGCATGATTGCACTCAAGATGATCAAGATGGCACTCATTTTAGATTGTTTATCACTTTTTCTTAAGAAAACAGAGAACTCTGGGCTTGTCTAGGTGGAATTTTATCTCAAATAAATAAATGAATCAACAAAAAAGTTAAGTGACTTTTGAAGAAAGAAATGTGTTTAAGTAGCTGAAATATCTCAAATAACCCAAAGTCTTTAACCTGCTAAGTAACATATTAAAATACTTCCTCCACAATAACTTCCACTGTGGTCTGTGATTAAGCACTACTGTAGAACAAAAGTGAATTATAGAGATGGTTTGATACCGGGGAAACTTTCAAAGCAGATAGCAAAAAAGAAATTAATTTACCTTTCATGGGGTCTCATTATTTATCTTGCTGTGTTTCCTAATTAATTGACGATATTGATGTTTACACAAGGATTTGTTCCTTTCCAACTTCACTTGATCCTGTGAAGAAGTCAGAATGCTGTATTTGTAGTATCACATCTATTGCCATGGCAACAGTCAGGGATTTCACAAACACTAATTAGGGTTGGCAACTTGGAATGTTTTCAATACAGTCCCATATAATTTTCCCTCTTTTATCCATTTCTCATTATACCTTACTTTAACAATTGACTTCTTCAGTACATATACAGGTTTTTCCCCATGTCCTCAGGATTCAGTTAATACCTCTCTGATTTACTGCCACCTCTCTTACACCTCTCGCACATACCCAGTTAAGAAGTAACTGCAGTTCCTACCCCATTTGTGTTAAGCTCCATTTCTTACACTTCAAATTAATGCAAGCTTCAGTACAACCAGCTGGTTTCTACACCAGCATGTGCAAAAGTAGTAATGAAAGGTACAGAGGCTTAGCTACATCTTCCCAGGCAAGCTACTTTTAAAGGTAGATGCTAAATATTGCTCAAGGCAGAGTATAAGCCTTCTGATCATGTCACTGTAAATCCTGTGGACATCCAAAGATCATGTAGAATAGTTTAATTCAATCATATCAAGAACATTTGTAGACATTTAATTTACTGTGTAATAATATGGAGAGGTGGGCCTGTGTGAACCGCATGAATTTCATCAAGGCCAAGGGCAAGTTCTTGCACTTGGGTCAGGGCAATTCCAAATGTAGATACAGTATGGGCGATGAGTTGATTGAGAGCAGCCCTGTGGAGATGGACTCAGCAGTATTGGTGGATGAAAAACTGGATATGAGCCAGCAATGTGCACTCATAGCCCAGAGCCCAGTGTTCTGGGCTTCATCAAAAGCAGTGTGGCCAGCAGATTGAGGGAGGTGATTTTGCCCCTCTACTTTTCTCTAGTGAGATCCTACCTGAAGTACTGCATCCAGCTCTGGGGTCCCCAGTACAATAAAGACATGGAGCGGGTCCAGAGGAGGGCCACAAAAATGATCAGAGAGCTGGAGCACCTCTCCTATAAGGACAGGTTGAGAGAGTTGGGGGTATTCAGCCTGGAGAAGAGAAGGCTCCAGGGAGACCTTATTGTTGCCTTCCAGTCCTTTAAAGGGGCCCACAGGATGGACTCTTTATCAGGGACCGTAGTGATAGGAGGAGGGGTAACAGTTTTAAACTGAAAGAGGGAAAATTTATACTAGGTATTAGGAAGAAATTCTTTACTGTCATGTGAGGTGGTGAGACACTGGAACAGGTTACCCAGAGAAGCTGTGGATGCCCCATCCTCGGAGGTGTCCAAGGCCAGGCTGGATGGGGCTTTGAGCAACCTGGTCTAGTGGATGGTGTCCCTGTCCATGGCAGAGGGTTTGGACAAGGTGACCTTCAAAAGTCCTTTTCAAGCCAATCCATTCTATGATGTCATCATTCTATGATGTCATGGTTCTACGATTCTCTACTAATCATATATTACAGTTATTCAATTGAGTTAGTGTCCCAATTTACTCAGAAGCCTTATCAAACCCCATGTTGGTACTGAACTTTTGAGCCTTTCTAAAAGCAAAATGTATTCATTTGTTAACAAAGAAAAAGGCAAATTTATGATGGAGTCACCAGCAAGAGGGAAGGGTTTACTTCATCGGGCATACACAGGGTAAGAAAGAGATGTGTCTATTGAGCAAAGTAAAGGATTCCTGTTCTGCGGCTCACTCAAGAACAAGTCCCAGCTGGTTGTCAAACCATCTTCCTAATAACAAGGATATCCAAATAAATCGAAGCAGAGAAAATATGCCAGTATTGCCCTAATTTGGAAAGGAAGACAATAAATCAGACTGGCTGGAGTATATTAATACTCTAAGCCACTGTAAATTACTTGAAAAGAAGAGAAAAATAATGGAACCACCTGGAGCATCTTCATTAGGTTACAGGTGAAATAATGTAATTTGTTTCTAATTTAAAAAGGATTTTGTACATTATTAATAGAAAACTCGTATTTGAATAATACATTCTGAGTTGGGTCACCATCTTCTTTCCCTACATGATGGAGAGGTAAAAAGCCTTTTAAATGATGGAAAAAGGTCTCATAAGGCACAAAGGAATTGAGAGTTCATCTTGATGGTAAATTACTTAATCTTTTTAGGGGATTATAATTGAAACCAGGGCAGAATTACTCTACTTGATAAGGAGAGCTTATTGATATAAACAGTATAATATGTTAAAAAAGCAAATAAAGGTTTTGGATTAGACATTCAACTAAAAGTGAACCATTGGAAGAAGCCCTGTATTCCAATAGACATTGAGACAAGCTAACATAAACATGTAAAGAAAGCCGTTATTGAAAAAAACCTGTTCAAAAAACTCAGAAGTGTAGATTTTGCCTCCCTTTTTTTGAGGAAAGATTGAACTGTGCCAGTTTGCTCAGTTTTTGACAACACTTCCCACTGCAGTTCACTGTAAGGATCAGTTTTAAAACCTAGTCCTAATGCTTTTGAGAAATTTGAACCCAGAGCCCTCTAGCCTTTGGGACTTTACTTTCATGACTTAATTTTGTTCCCCATACCCTTAATTTCAAAAGGCACAAGCAAACTCACGGCAGGGCCCTTCATAAGCTTTGTGAACTGAGCCACAGTCAAAAATTTCCACACAGAGTAATTTTATTACATGAAATTTCCCGCCTGCTGTACAGAGCTGTGCAAAAGTCAGCACGGACATCTGCTTTTCATCTGATTTCTAAGGGAAAGCCTGGTGGATTGCTGCCCCTTTGAAACTAAGGAGTCAGGGAACAAATTTAAGTCATGAAAATAAAATGCTGAAGCTGGAGGGCTCTGGGTTCAAATTTTACAGAAGTACCAATGCTGTGTCTTAAACTGATCTCTTGAGGGAAGCACAATGGAAAATATTTGCAGTGACTGGGCAAGCTGACACGGTTCAGTCCTTTGGAAAAAGAATCAGGATCCATCCCATGTTCAGACACAGAATTACATCTATTTTAGATATAAGTGATTGCTTTAAGTGAAAGACTTTTCAAGGTAAGTTATCAAGGATGGCTGAACCTGAGAAATTTAAAAGACGTTATGAAATGAAATGGAATCTTCAAATTATCTTACAAAACATGAGATTTGGGGAAAAAAGCTCATTCTATTCTGTGCCTCCAGAGCAGCCTGTCTTCCAAGAGTTGGAGTTGTTAATGCCACATGAAAATGTTACAGAATCGTGCTGCTGGTCTCTGAGGGGCAAAAACAATCACAGAAATGTAATAAATATGGTGGGAAACGCTATTTGGCATTAGCATTTTCCAGTTTTCCATACTGCATTATTCTTACAGCTCACATAAGACACAAGGCCTGGTTTGGTCTGGCTCTGGACTGACCACGATGTTTAGGCTGCATCTTCACAGATGTGACTAGCTGGCATAAGGCAGGACTTCTGTCAGCAGCAGTCACACCATGCCTACCTGGTGCCTTCCATTCCTTGGGCCAGCAGCAGGGATCACATAGACATGAGGTGAAACAGAGCAAGGAATTCATCTGGGTTAAAATTAACCTGATTTTCCCAGGTGCGGTCTCATCTCTGCTCCTGTGAGATCCCACCTGGAGTATCCAGCTCTGGGGTCCCCTGTACAAGAAAGACATGGACCTATTGGAGCAGGTCCAGAGGAGGGTCACGAAGATGATCAGAGGGCTGGAGCACCTCTCCTATGAGGACAGGCTGAGAGAGTTGGGATTGTTCAGCCTGGAGAAGAGAAGGCTCCGGGAAGACCTTATTGCAGCCTTTCAATATATAAAGGGGGCTTGTAAGGAAGATGAGAAAGACTTTTTACCAAGGCCTGTAGCAACAGGACAAGGGGCAGTTTTTCAACTGGAAGAGGGTAGGTTTAGATTGGACATAAGGAGGAGACTTTTTTACAATGAGGGCGGTGAGACACTGGAGCAGGTTGCACTGTTGGAGAAGTTGTGGAGGCTTCTTCGTTGGAAGTGTTCAAGGTCAGGTTGGATGGGGCTTTGAGCAACCTGATCTAGTTGAAGATACTCCTGCCCATGCAGGAGGTTTGGACTAGATGATCTTTAAAGGCCCTTTCCAACCCCAACCTTTCTGCAGTTCTGTGATTCCTGCCCTTTCCTTACTGGTCTGTGATGCTATTAATACCTTATTTTCCCATTCGCTGTCAGGATAGGTTGTGGCAGGGAAGGTTTAGATTAGATATTAGGAAGAATTACTTTACTGAGAGAGTGGTCAAGCACTGGAACAGCCTGCCCAGGGAGGTGGTGGAGTCGACATCCCTGAAGGTATTTAGGAAACGTGTAAACATGGCACTTCAGGGCATGCTCTAGGGGCTGAGACTGTTGGTTTGCGTCTGTTTGTGGGGTTTTTTGGTGTGTGGTTTTTGTTTTTGTGTTGCGGTTGGACTTGATGATCTCAAAGGTCCCTTCCAACCATGAAGATTCCGTGATTCTGTGACACTTTGGCCTAATTTTTAGATCTGCTGTATACCCACAATGCCAAATAAGAGCAAGAAGAGCCATGAGAACATTACTGCTATATACTACTTGCATGGGAGTACCTTGCAGAACTCCCAGAGGAAATAAGGGGCCCATTTTGCCAAGTCCTCTTCATATACATTGGAGACACTACAAGACACCCTCTGCTCTGAAGACTTTTAAAACCAATGTAGCAAGACAGAGGGAAAAAAAGTTTTATAGTTGCTGTATGGGTAGAACTTTTATGGACAGACATACTTAGCGATTTGCTCTGTAACATGAGAACTTTGGAAAACTAAGAAGTGAATCCAGAACCCACCATACTAGCTTATTGAGTTAAAAAATAAATTCTTACTCTCTTATTTCATGAGTCAGCATACTTTTCCAAAATTTCAGACTAACAATTGACAAATTGCTTGGGGAAAGTCTAACCTGACATATTTAGTGTGTTCTTCCCACAGCCCTCACAGAAGCTCACAGATGTCAGCTTCGATCAGACTCAGCCAGGACTGCAAAACCCATTGGGTTCATTAGGGCTAGGATGCATGTTAAGATGGTCTAAAAAGTAAAACCTCCAAAAATTCATATGTGTTCTGCACTTAAAAGAGAGACACAAGGCTGCAAAGGGCAGCATATTTAACAGGCTGCTCTAAAATAACAGCCTAGTTATTTGTCCAATATAATTTTTAAACTCAGAATTTCTAAGCCATAAGAACTCTTTTGGAAGCAGACTGCTGCTTTGAATCTCAAATTGCAGCCCCCCTCTGCTGTGAAAAGCTGTCACCATCCAGTCAGTGGAGTCCAAACTAGTCTCGCTAAACTGCATAGAAGAACATATAAAGCAAAAGCTGTTACTGTAAATGTGTAGTAATTGTGATCAGAGTAGATGGTAAAAAAAAGAAAACAGATGATATAAGAGATTTTCTTTTCAAAACTCACTATTAGAAAAGTGATTCATATGTAAGGATATAACGGGGGGGGCGTTTTTTAATCAAAGACTGTACATTGTTAGAAGTTCACAGTTCAGTCACAGAGGGTTTTAATTTTATATATTAAGACTACATAAATACTCTTGTGCTAGTTCTGAATGAGGGTCCCTCTAGCCCAGTGTCCTGCCTGGCAGTGGCCAGGCTGAACTAGAAACGGCCTGTGTAGACTGATCTTGCCTTTGGGATCAATGGAGCCAAGAATGTACTTATACGGCATCTCATCAAGCAGTGGTCTTCAAACCGCGCGCCCCTACCAGCAAAAAATTTTTGAGCATGCAGCCCCAATATATGTATATTTATTCATCTGTAAACTTTACACCTATACTGATAATGTTCTATATTTTCTTTCTACACCCCAATGGGCCATCTTGCAGTGCCCCTGGGGTGCACACACCCCACTTTGGAGACCACTGTTATAGAGGATGTCACATCATTTTAGTAGTACATTTGTAGAAACAATAAATAACACTTTCTGAACACAGGGCATCTTGGAGCCAGTGCAGACACACTAGTTACTGGTCCTCATTCAGACGGTAAAGACCTGCTGTATTTGGCTACCACTAATCACAACCATCTCGCCTTTAGCTCATGCACATTGAATGCAATACAGAGTTCGAAAAAGAAAGGGACAATTTGTCCAAGCTTAAAAAAAAACGTTGCTCTAACAAGCTAGGAACATCAATTTAATGTGGGAAATATTAATAGGAACTGGAAATTGTTCAAGAACATTCTAGTGGGTATCCAAAAAAAAAAAAAAAAGTGCCACAAATTTGCAAGCAGAAAAGAATTCATGCTGGGAAAGAAAGAATTTGTGAAATACAGAAGATGCAGAAATGCTAGTGAAACATTAGCAATCAAAATATAAAGAATGCAAAAAAGAATAATGGCAGTAAACTACAAATTTTAAAAAACGTATTCTGCTGAAAACAGCTATATAAGAAAAGATCAATGGGCAACATAGAAGAAACATACCAGAAACACATTAGAGTAAAAAATTTCTGCACTAAATATTGGTCCACTGTTAGAAATAAGTATTATAATTTTGAACAAAAGCTTAGAAAAGACAGATTTGCTCTTCACTATTTCTCTTCTGATTTCATAAGGAAGCAGGAGGATAAATCTGCCCAATAAAATGTTGTAGATGGCACAGAAAGCCTGGCATCCAGAATGAAGAAAAATATGATGCAAAGTCAGCTGCAATTACACACGTACAAATCAAACAGCCTGGAGGGAAACAAGCAGCGCAGAAAACAGGAAAAATCTCAAAGATCACAAAGAAATTGCTAACATATTCCAAATATTAAAAAAGAGCAGAGAAATGATCCAGGAAAATATAGATTTGTTAGTCAGATGCTGAACCTGGACACATAATGAGAAGTTTCATTTAGGAGCCCACCAACATAGAATTGAATGCCTAAAGTGCAATTAATAATAATCAATAAGATTTCATGGAATTCAGGTCTTGTAAAACAAACCTTCTTTATTTTATCTCCTTCAATTTTCTTTTTGTTCACAGCTATTGCTCTGGTTCACAAAGATAACTGTGTTCATACAGTGTATTTATAGGCCTGTGCCTTCAAATCCTTTGACCACGGAGTTTGATCATCTTATATGGAACTAACAGCATATAACTTGGGAATTGGTTCCTATCAGTGTATTAGCGAATGATTTTGTTATTGATACAGTTTCCACTGATTAAATTTGCACAGGATACGAAAACAAGTGGGATGGTAAATAAGGAGAAAAGGTAATTTGTTGAGAGGGATCTGAACTGCCTGATTAAAAAAGCATTTTAAAAAATTGTATGGAGACGTGAGAACATGTATTGAGGGGAAAGAAATACAATCTCATGATACCGAAAACTCACTTCAGACCAGGTACTCAGAGAAGAACATATGGATCACCATAAATTAAGCTGCAATCAGTGTAGCTAATTACTTCCCAACAATGGCAGGGGCTGCAAGCCCTAGTGGAACCGAGCGACTTCATCCTGGCAGTCAGAAATGCTCCAGCGTGTCTGAAGTTGTGGGGCTGAGTTTAGGGATGAGTCTTCATGACCTTTACACACAAGGTTAAGTCTGAATGGCCCGACAGAGTTTTTTCCTGGCTCTGAATGAGAGGGAGACATATTTTCCTGACAGCTTTGTAGATTAACCTGCAAATATAAGTCCAGTCTAGGAGGAGGACTCCTGAGCTCCTAAATGCATCAATGGCAAGACAAAATTTAGAACATGATAAACAGTGCAAAAATAAAGTTTATGAAATTGTATTAAAATTCTAAACATATCTTTCCACACCAACTTCATGCTCCTTTTTAGTCCTTATCTCTGATTTTTATTGGCATAAATGCATTGGGAAAGTCTGTCTTCAGCTGAATTCTCAGATACAAACATGAATACTCATGCATAATGAAGAGTATGTCCTGTTCACTAATCATTAGTCATTAGGACTTTGGAAATCAGTCTATCACGAGAAATCAAGATCACTTCATGAATGATTTTGAACAACAACAAAGAAGCTTAAATTATCCTATAATCCATTTACAGTGAATGATTCATCCAGCACCAGTAACATCCATGCTAATACTGCATCGCTGACCTAACCAGTTACTATATTTTCATACATCAGTAGAGGTATCTCTTTACACACCATCTTGATAAAGGTTCCATGCAAACAGGCAAGACCCAGTCCTCTTTCTGGTGCAAACTGGTGTCTCCGTTGGTTTTGATGGAGCTACTCCAGTTTCACTAGCTCAAAATCTAGAGCTGAGCAATAATGTCAATAGCCCCAGTAATAATAAAATATCATGGATTGTTAGTTTTCTGAAGGACATGCATATATTAGCTTTTAATAGGCTTAATAGGTTTCATGTACAGCTTTTATATACATTTATGCAGCTTACTCTACATAATTATATCCTGATTTCTGCAATGTTTCCACTTATTTTCTTTTATTTTCTTCCCATAATTTTCACTTCAGCAACTTTTTCCTTGTGCTACTTCATCTTTCCAGCAGTTCCCCATCCAGCTGAGCAAGCAGCTTTTCTCTTTATTTCACTGCCAGCAGTCTGTATCACTTAGTATACATGGACATTTTTTGTTTCCTAGGGTTATCTCATGATAGTCAGCACCTGGTGTCATGACATGTTTCCCTTCACATCTGACACCTGCATCTCATACACATGTAATTTTTAACCTGTTGATGTTTCTAGTCTATCCTATATCTGCCTGTGGGCAATCTAGTCTTCCTTGGTATTCTGGGACTGGTGGGGATCCATGGATCAGATTCGGCTTCTGTGAGGACCATTACCACTGTGCTTCAGAAGCACTTGGTAAAAATTGCATTAACTATACTCCATTTTGAGCCCATGAAGACCCAGCTGTCCACTCTCCATGTAAGCCTTGCTATTTTTAGTTTAGTGCCTCCTACATTTTACCTCTTGCAGATTTTCTAACATTTTATTTCATTTCCTTAGTGAAAACATATGGTAAACAGATGCCTAAGCAGGGCCTCAGGCACCCTTCTCTTTTTCCAGACTTGTCAGGATATCTGGGAAAATTCTGACGTTTATAGTGATATGCATCACACTTGCAATTTATTTCAATTGCTACCTTTCAGTGACAGGCATCCTAAACATCATGAGTATTGGAGGTGTGTCATTTTAAAATCAAGTTT
>JAOXNO010000013.1:95845005-95953125 GCA_028565335.1 Limnodromus scolopaceus | reverse complement strand
TCCCCTTCTCTGGAGATTTTCAAGACCCGCCTGGATGCAGTCCTGAGTGATGTGCTCTAGGTGTTCCTGCTTTAGCAAGGGAGTTGGACTAGATGGTCTCTAGAGGTCCCTTCCAACTCTGACAGTTCTGTGATTCCATGATTCCGTGATCTGTTCAGTCAACATAATAAAATTTGCATATCAGAAAAATCCTTAAATAATTGTAAGCATAGTTCTTAAAGTATTAACTGCACTTCCTCTAGAACAACACTTCTATGAAAACAGGAAGTGGTAGCAATGTTTAATATAGATTTGTTTTTCATATTTCAGAATACTATTAAAAATTTCTGTATCCCTAGACAGTATAAATCCTGGCAGATTTGATATTTGAATTAGTGATTAATAGAATTATTAGAAACAAGTGACTATGGATAAAACCTTTAAATAAAAAATTGGTAACTATACCAGAAGGAATTCAGCAGTACTGAAGACTTCAGAGCTTCTGTGTATTGACAAAAGGTATAAGACACAAACATTTGTGAGAAGTAATACATCTGAGTAGAAAAAAAAGTCCCTAAATGCTAGATTCTTTATAAGTTCTACACTCAGTATAATATTCTTAAAATTTGAAAGTCTCTTTCTTCTTTTTTTTTTAATATTTTTTTGGCTCTAAGAACTATAAATATTCCAAAGTTTACTCTTTTCATAGATTTATGAGGAGGTGAGAATTAAAAAATGGCAAATCGGAATTTGGTATCTCTCACTAGTTAGTTTTAGATTATCAGAACACTAGCAATAGTTTGGTTGAAATACTTCCATGATAATTTGCATTTTATATCTTTTACGTGCATTTTAGCCGTAATGAATGTGTTACTGTACTTTTACGAGCTGTCAGCATGAGCAACCTAAATGGTTTTCTCTGAAATACTTTTTGTAAAATTAACTTTCAGCCATGTAAACCAAACATCCCTAGAGGTAAAAGGATAATTTTGTAGAATCTGGTCCTGTTTATTTTACAGGCTACTTTTAAGCAAAAATCACTAATTATGTCAAATTGCTTAGAGCAGCAACATTATTTACTTATGATGAAGCCAATATCTCTAACCTCGTTTCATGAATATTGATTTAAACCTTAGGTTCCAGAGATAGTCCAAACAATTAATCTACTAAATCACTGTTTGAAGAAACTATGAAATCAATATATAATGAAATTTGACCTTGAGTACACCTTTTCAGAGGAAGTGGCGACCATAAATCTATTGTCGTTGCTTCTCAACTATTTGAGAGTCCTACTTTCCATATGACAGTTTCTGAAGACTTTTTTTTTTCTTTCCATGTTTTCCCCAAAGAGTTCTTGTTTTCTAAAGCGCATTTCATGGAGCGGATGGCCTTTCACTCCAAAACAGGGAATACAATGCATGCTTATCTAAAAGAGTTTCAATTTTCTGTTAGCCTCTGTTAGATGAAAGCAATTGTCACAGTATCAAAGGAAGGTAGAGATTTTGGCATGCTGCCCTAAACTTTGTTGGTGATAGGCAACAATCCTTAAAAATCAAAGTGCTGTAAGACACGGCATCCTTTTCTCTGTTGCTCTCTGAATTTCAATTTCATTTCCTGTGATTGTGCCAAAGTTAAAGGATGTTGTGTGAAACACTTGACCTCCTTTTGCTGAGGACCTTATGTTGTGGTCCATAAAGGTGACACAAAATGAGAAATTAAGATATCTGAGTCTTACTGCAGTGTGTATACATTTGTGTAAGACATTTATTGTAGAGCTTTTAGAAATACTGATGAGCACTACCTACTACAAAAATTAATTCTGAGGATATTATGAAAAGGTTTGAGTTCTCTCCATGTCCACTGCATACTTTCAAGGAAAAATGGAAGGGATGCAAAGCATAAGCATGAAGGTTTCTTTCTAAAGAGAGCTCTCAAAAGAGAATGGGACAAAAAGGAGAAGAGATTGAGTGCCTAAGAGTAACCTTATGTTTTGTATTTCTGATGTGGAATACGAACGATGTGGCTGTAGCACAATTACAATGAAATATCACAGAATCATGGAACCACAGAATGGTTTGGATTAGAAGGAACCTTTAAAGACCATCAAGTCCAACCCCCCTCCCATGGGCAGGGACATCTTTTGCTAGATCAAGTTCCTCAAAGCCCCCTTGCACCTGACCTTGAACATGTCTAATGATGGGACATCCACAACTTCTCTGGGCAGAACCTGTTCCAGTGTCTCAACACCCTCATTGTAAAAAATTTTGTTCTTATGTCCAATCTAAACTTAACTTCTTTCAGTTTAAAAGCATTGCCTCTTGTTCTGTCACCACAGTCCTTAGTAAAAAATCTTTCTTCTAAGCCCTCTTAATATATGGAAAGGCTGCAATCAGGTCTCCCTGGAGCCGTCTCTTCTCTGGGCTGAACAAGCCCAGCTCTCTCAGCCTGTCCTCATAGGAGAGGTGCTCCAGCCCTCTGATCATTTTCATGACCCTCCTCTGGACCTGCTTTAACAGGTTAGGATTCCATAAGTGTTTTTACTTCATGAACTCCTCTTAGTTTTACTTCTATTTTTTAATGATAAATAATGTCAAAACCAAGGTTTGCTGTCCTTGAGTCTCCGGGAGCGAACATTGCCCAAGAGTATGGCCTACTTTGTGTTGGAAGAAAAAGAGAAGTCAACAAGGAAGAATTCTCTGACCACATACATGTCATTGCTCTGCGTGTATTAAGTCATTGGATTCTTTGAAGTCATTGCTAGCATACTAGGAATTTTGAAACAAAGTAGTAAAACTTCTAAATATTTAAAGCAGATAAATGTGCTGAGCCTTTCTAGTGGAAATTATAAAGAGCAATAAAGGTTTCGTGAGGAATTCTTCTTGTAATTCTTAACTGGAAAACAGGATTTTTTTAATTGTTCGGTCTACAGACAATACATTACAGTCTGTTGAAATTGACAAGGTAATATTTCCCCAAGCCCTTTCTGTTCCACCCTCAGAAATTCCTGTTTCAGTACTCTTTCAGGGATGACTGAATTGGAAGATCTACTGTTGATACAGATTTTTTTTGTCCATTTTATTTTAAAGAACATTGGCAGTAACTTTATTGGCATAATAATTTATGCAGAAGTTGCTAGTTTCCCAGAAAAATCACTTTAATCTGACTTAATTGAACATTAAACCTTTTCTTACAAAATCCTAATGTGAAAGAACTTTTTTCTCTGAAAGGAAGAAGTAACTTCAGATTTCTTGTTGTATTTTAGGAAGCTTAGTAACTTGTGATCCTTATTGCTGTGACCTCTAAAATTATGAAAAGAATGAAGGAAACATGCAGGCTGTAGATGTAGAGTTTTTTATTGGTAACAAAGCAGGTTAAGAAATTCCGGAATTAAACTTTACATAAAAATACCTCAGAAATCATGGTAAATATTTTGTCTTGTTATTTAAACAATTAAAAAGAATGTTTTAATATTTTCTAGTATTTTAAATGCATTCTTTGATGGTTTCAGCCCATGATCCAGGGATCACAGCTTCTACTTCTATTATTTTACTACTTTTTTTCATGATGATGTCTCTATACTATTTATGTCAACTGGCAATAGTGGGGATTGGTATATTTTAATGATGAAAAGGTTCATACGTGATGATATGCAGTTCTTTTGCAAAACTTGCTCTGTGCTAGTGGAATAATTACTCTGGTCTCTGGTGGGAAGTGGTGGATGGATAGTTTCCCTGTTGAAGTTAGTGGAGCCTCCTCCAGGTGCTGGATCTGCCCTGATGGTTCTCATAACTGTGTTTGTAACTATATAGGAATGGTAAGTGTCAATGTAGATAGCAGCGTTGTGCAATGAATGCGATTCTCTTTGTAAATAATATCAGAGACCTTGTTCTATATGACCAGTACTGCTTATCCCCTATTTCTTTCCTTTTTCCTCCTTCTGCCCTTCGTTTTACTGACCACTGAGTTATTACGCCACAGCAGTATCAGGATGCTACAATATCTCTTTGTTGTTAGAAACTGATGCTGAAATCCTGGTTATCTTCAGTTCAGTAAAGACATTGTATGAAATTATTCACAAAATTCATTGCTATTTATCTCTAATTTTGCAGTGGAAATGCTTATGACTCAGCTTCTTCACTGCCAATTTTGGAAAATTAAAGTGATTATTTACTGAAGGTTCCTTTCTTCTGCATAACTAGTTGGTAAAAATAGCAATTATATGGAGTATTTTTCCTTTATTTTAGTATCAAAGATGCAGGCTCTGGGACAGATTGCACGAAGAGCACATTAATGCAGGACGAACCGTTCAGGTAAGGATATTAAAATTATTGTGATATTAATGGAAGTAAATTACATAAATAGTACTGGTTACCTCAGGGGTGGTTCTTCACAGAGATGTGTATTTGACAGATATATTTGACAAGTACATGGCATTACTTTACTTTGTTTAAAAGGTATGGATTTTCTAATTGTGTCCCGTGAGGCAAATCCAGTCAGAAATGTTTCAGGATTCTTCAACAAACAAAAGTTTGGAGACTCTGCTCTTTTGCAAACTATCCTCTTACATGACTAAATTAGAAGACAGGAATTGCAATAAGGGATATGGTTAATTAAAATTAACAGTATGGTTTCAGACCAAACACAGAACATCTGGACTACTGGTTTGGTGTGCAAATTTCTTATTAGGTGCATAATATCATCAAAGGTGGAAATACCAGACACATTTGTCAGCATGGCATCATCTCAGTGACTTCATGTACAGTCACCTATAACTCAGCATGCAGGGAATCTCGCATCTATTTATAAAAAAATGCATGTCTTGATGAAAATGATGCAAAAGCTAGTGCCAGACATCAGCCTTCACACTGCTAAACAGCACACAGCCAAAGAACATTATCAGTACAGAAAAACACAAAGACCAGATCTGAACTGCAAAGTGCTGATCTGAGCTAGTGGTTATAACGTGCTGTACTGGCAAAAATCGGGGGACAGACGCATCTTTGCCAGCAGGAGAAGCATCTTGTGTTGGATTCATAGGTGTTCTTCAGAGAAGGGGCATGACCTGGTTACTAGAACAAACTCTTGTGACCCATGCTGCATCCAGATGAGCGTGGTTTGCCAGCAAAGGATAGCACAGTCCTAAACGACTGTATTTTATCGTTCTAGTGTTGTAAATCCCTGTGTTTGTTGCAGTGTCTTACTAACTGCTCTGGGAAATTAGACCAGACTGAAAATGAAAAAAACTCAGAAAGAACTTAATCCTGATTGAGCAACAAAATTAGACAGTAGGCAGAGCTGCAGTTCTGCATGTTTTCAGAGGAATTGAAGGTGTTAATGAGCTTTTCTAGTCTAGATTATAAGAAGTTATTTATGAAATTCACTTGATTTTTCTGTTGTTTGGAGGTTTGAATGTTTATTTTGATTTTTCACTGAGCATTTTTGAAATATGAATATAAGGTAAGTTTATTCTTAATATCGAAAGAGTCTTCCAAAGGTGGAAGTTCTGCTAAAACAACAGTATTCTAAGAGGTGTGGTGTAGTAAACATGTTGGCTTACGTCTATGCTCTAACCTGTTTTCACATCTGAGAGGTAGGAAAGGCTTCTCTTGCAACTCTTAATTATCGGTATCATTTGTTTATCGAGACAAAATCTATCAATAATTAGAGAAAAAGTAATCACGTTGAAGATGATATTTTCAAATACATTAATGCTTTAGTAATAAAACCTCATATTTGTCTCTGGAAACATTTATGTTTGCCTTGAACCTAAAGCCTGCCATTTTCACTTTCAGCCAAAATACTATTTTTTTTTTAATTTTCTTTAATGCTTATTGCTTTTAGAGCTGGACGCAAGTTATGCATCAAAGTGGTTCACATTCTGATACCCAGAGAGCAGAATAAGTATTTGGGTCCATGCAAGAAGAGTAGACTAGCTCTTTGTTTTAATTAAATAGTTAGGAGTCTGGAGTACTTGATAATAAATTATATGACATGTAGAATGTGTTTGCTGTAAGCTGTTTAAATGTTTACCAATGGACTTGTGATCTGTTTGTTTGCGAAGAAATCAGATTAATTATTGTGATACCAAATGTTCTCTGCAGCACACACTTTGCTCTCAAAATTAGATGTTGTAAAAATACATTAGGAATCCCTAAGTCAATATTGACCCAAGGCATCCGCCACAGGTTTTAGACAAATATATGCACAGCCACTCTACATTTAATCCATGTGCACATAATTAGCCATTTTTCTGAATTTTCAGTTTACCCAGAATAATTACTTCTGTTGTACTTTTGATGGTGGTCAAAATTGTAATAGAAGTATAGAAGGGCATAAATGTATACCTATTCTTTCTGGTCAAAGATGCCACATTAAAAACTTCTAAAAAGGAAAGTGAAGAAACCAGAGAAATCTTTGTGTAGGGCATGATGACACCTTTTCAGAAGTACTCAGAAAATACTTGTTGTGTACCTTAGATGGAACTTCAGGTATTTCCATAACTGGTAGAGATATCACATTACAGGGAAATATACCTACAGCTCAAATAATTTCTGCCTTTTTGAAGGTGCTGGTCATAGAATCATAGAATGGTTTGGATTGGATGGGACCTTTAAAGGTCATCTAATCCAACCTCTCCTGCAACAAGCAGGGACATCTTCAACTAGATCGGGTTGCTCAGAGGCCTGTCCAACCTATCAGCCCTTTAACATTTGTACAAGATGTATTCATGGAGATCTGTTAGTTATCCTGGTGCCCGGAGGGCCTCATGTTGGGTCAGCACTGAAGCACTGAGGTGTCATGCTCTTTGTTCCTACCTCTTTTCCTTAATCAACAGCATGTTGTGGCAACGTAGCCCAAACTCCCTGCCATGGCGTGGTACTGCAGGTCTCCGTATGCATTTATCTGCAGTTGGATAGGAATTCCATTATTCCCTTCTTTGTTGTCATCCCTTACTTTTTCTCAGTTGTAATGAATTTGGTTGCACCCAAGAGACAGGTGTTGCTGGTATCACGTTGGTGGTGGTGGTCCTGAGTGTTAAATATTTGAGTGTGAAGTGATGATGATATTTTAAGGCAGCCTACAGTAAGCCTATGGAAATGTGGCATCTGTTTTTCATCAAGTTACATTACTTTGAAAATTGAGCTGTCACTAGTGGTGAAGAAAAATTACTGCTCTGAAAAGCAAATACTGAAAAAAAAAAAGAAGAATTTCTACTCTTTTGTATAAGGTTTATTGGTTTGTGGAAAATTGCTGTTAAGACTTCTGAATTCCTTAGGGAGTCTGTCATTTTTCTCCTATGTCCAAGACATCTGCAGTGTAACTGCCATTCATAAACTGCTTAGGAGGAGCAGAATTTCGGAAGATACTTTGTGATTTTAAAGAGAAATCAAAAAAACTGAATACTTACAATAATTCCTTAGTTATTTAAAACTGTGTACTGAGTAATAAAGTAAGCTTAATGGACAGATGGGTACAGTCATTTTCAGCAACAGTAATTTTTTATTTATTTTTTTAAAAAAGTTTAAATGAAGTCCTCCTTTGGCTCATTTGTCTCCTTTCATATTTTACTTTCTGACAGAAATTTATAATTTATAACTTATAATTTATTGAATGTGTTTGTAACGATTTTGAAAATAGTGGAAAATCAGTGCAACTTGATTATGTATGACTTCTTTCCATTTTGGATGTGTTGATAGAGTCAATAGATTATTTTTTTTTTTTTCACAGTACTTGTGAAAACCATGCCACTTCTCATTTACTTGTCTGAAAAAAATCCCATTATTCACATAATACAGTGAATCTACCATCTTGGTGGATCTCCCAGACCTACCTCCAAATTTGTGGACACGTCAGAAAAATTGAGCTCAGACTTCATATCCCTATCTCAGTCCTGCATCCATGCGAGAACAGTGAACCTTACTCAAATAAAGTCCTTTGAGACCTAGGGATGAAAGCACTATATAATAGCTATGTAACATTAGTTTCATTATATAGCAAGTATACGGAAACAGCATAAAGCTGGGAGAGACTAAGGGATTCTGGTGGAGAGAACAGAATTAGAGTTCATAATAATATTGAGAAAAGACCTGAAAAATCAGTATGTTTTTGGATGAGGACAAGGACAATCGTTGGCTGTATCGATCCAGCATGGGAAGCTGTTGGGGCAGCACTTCTGCAGAAGAGAACTTGAGGGACACAGAGTAAAAGTGACCCAGTTGTGTGGAAGGGACACACAAAAAAGCCAAATAACGTAGTGAGATGTGTAAACAGGAGAGTCTCTCATAGAATCTCTTTGGTCAGCCCCAGTAGGATCCCAGATAGAATAGTCGGTCCAGTTTGGGCACCACACTTTTTAAGGAAGGTATGGGCCAATCAGGGAGTATTCAGGGAGAGCGATGAAAATGGTCAGAAACTGGGGAAATGAGACTTATTTGGAAAGACTGACAAATTATTTTGCCCAAAGAACACCTAACAATGGTGTGCTGTCTTTTTGCAAACATGGGAAAGATGGTTGCAGAGAGGACCGGGCTTGCCTTTCTCTGTTGTGAACAGAGAGGCTTGGAGGTACCTGGTGTGGACTAATGCAAGAGAGATTTCTGTTAGACGTGAGTAAAATGCTGTAGCAATTAGGATAATGAGTTCCTGCAATATAATATCAAGGAGGTTGTAGCTCTTCATAAAGAAATCCTTTTAAGAGCTGATTAGATAAACAACTGTCAGAAATAAAATAGGGACAGCAGACCATGCTTTGAAGGGAAGACTTCCTAAGGTTTTCGCCAGCTTTATTTTCCTACAGGTTTTGTGAGAAAGCCATTTGAAACAAAAGCTGTTATTTGGTTTTGAAAGCTAAGGAACTGACATTGCAAATATTACAAAGAAAAATTCCATGTCTTTTGGGCTGAATTTTGGAGAGTTTGAAACTCAGGAGTTCCCATAAATGCAATCAGGATTTTGTATTACCTTCTTTGCTGAGTAAGCTTGGTTTTAAAAATGGAAATAGTTGGGAAGAGCGTGATAACTTTTATGCTCTACCCAGAAATTAAACTCTGTCCCATTAAAATGATTATGAAAAGAAGTCACAGTCATTTGCATATCCATAACATTTATTATGGTACACCCCGGTGAGCTCCTAAGACATGTCTCCCCGCAGTGGGGCTTAGCTTTCGTGCTAGGCTGAATCCATTTAGCTTCTGTTTAATTGACAATAAATGGAACAAGAGTCCTCTCCAAAACGGAAGAGGTATTAAAATTAAATTTCACCGAATAGGCAAATACCATCATTTGATTCCTCCATCTTCTTTCTCACAAATATTTCTCTTTGATCAGCGAGGTACTAATGAACAGTGAAAGCGACCATTGAATTTAGCCATTCCTTGGGATGGGCAGTTCGTTTCAGCTGAAGCTCCTGTTCAGGACTTTTGAGAACTCCAGCAGTGAGTTGGTGGTTTGATCACTGCCCAGTAACTGTCTTCATTATACCCATGCATTGGCTATACTGGTAATTTGCCCCAGCTGCAGTGGTGCAAATCCCTAGCAGAGTTATGTTTTAACTCAATTTCAACTGGGAAATTTTCCTTTTTTTTTTTTTAATAATGAAACTGCTTTGGAAGCAGCTATTGTCACTGTTCCACAACATGTGTTTGTTTGGCGTATTGTTTTTTTGTCTTCATTATGGCCAGAGACAGGATAATAATAATTTTGTTTCCTGAAACGAAACAGCAGGATTGACTTCACTGGGCTCTCTACATGTAATTCTCACACAATAGATAATTAAATGTTGTGCCTAGATAGTCCTGTTTTGCCTTTCAAATGAAATTTCAAGATTTTACAAAGCACATGGTGAACAATGACAATGATGACATTCTTCCTTTTTCAGTACTCATGGGCAGACCATGGGAGGAAGGTAACAGTAAGAGCAAGGTAGATTAATATGAGAAATGTATGAGGGAAATTATTGGGCACTGTGTTTCTAATTCAGCTCAATATCTTACAAAGTTATTTTTTGTATCTCCCTTTTTTTTAATTGCTAATCCGTTTTTTTACCTGGGGTTAGTCTTAAATCATGCCACCTGAATTGTCAAGTAGTACTCTTAATTTAAGCATACAATAGAATATACTCTTAGTAATTTGACAAATGATTTTTAGGAATCAATAATTCTTTCCTTGGTTGCCTAATGTGTTTCGTGCAGTGTTACTTCAATTTGTTGTTTAATTAATTTCCTTCTTCTCTAACTATATTTCTACTATTTCTTTCATACACGTTAAAAAAAATAATTCTAGTAGTGTATAGAAATAAAGCAATTTCTGGTTAGTTCCTCCTTTTCTAGGTAAGCAGTATTACCTTTCTAAGGCATTACCTGTACCTGGTTTGTAATACGGAAGAAAACCTTTCTTTTTTCTAACAACTCACTGGTGTTAATCCATTCTCTTGTTCTGCTGTGAGAATAATATTCAAAACAATTGGCAAATAGTGCAAGAAATAATTTATTATATCATCTTATAATATAATGCAATGAATATCATTTTTATTACAGCCTTATTTTTTATATAATTTGATAAAAACTCTGTCCTAAAACAATGAGTGGTATAATTTGAAGAATAAATTTCTTCTTTTCATTTGTAGAAGAAGAACAGTTGTGTGCATTTTTACATTTTAAAAGCCTAGGCAATAAAAAACTCCTCTATTTTTGCTGTAGACAGAAATTTATCTCACAGGAGATGCCTGCACATAGACTCTTCTTGCTAGTTGTGAATAGTTTCTGTCTTCTCAAAACTCTTGTAACTGAAGAAAAATTTCTGTATTTTATTGTATTTTATATTCCAATCAAATAAATTCATTTGTCCTTCTTCTGAAAAAAGAATATAAATATTGGGAAAAAAAAGTAAGAGAGAAGCATTCACTTGTTTTATTTGGATATTATTTATTTGGGTATTATTTTGGATATTATTATTTATCCATTATTTATGGATATAGTTATAATTAATAATAATTATTATTATTTGGATATGCAAATATATTATTTGCAACTTGTGTAAACATTTTGTCGAAGGCCTAAATTGATCACAGATACTGAAGTAACTTCAGTAATCACATAGAGAATTAATTAGTTAAATACTTTAATTGAAACCCAAGATAAAACAAAGTGGAGAAGTGGATCAAGTATAAAATTGACAGCAGGAAAATCAAAATATTGATGGGGGTGGCTTCAGAAATATTTCTCCCTTGTTTTGCGGTTGGGTGATAACTAATGGATTAATTATTTCACCAGAGGAGATAACGGGTACCATCTCGTCTTTGACCTTTGGTTCTTATTCTCCTGGGGCAGATGGCTCAGTTTCCCCAGTGGAAAGTAGGCCACGTCCAAAAAGACTCCACAATAGTCCTGGTGATGCCTCCCTGCACCTTTTAGGGACTGCTGTGTTGGGAGCTGCCATCCCCATTCTTTTTTTTTTTTATAGATAGAGAAGTAGGAAAACTCACAAGCCCAAGCAAATATTAAAAATAGAACAGACTTAGCAAGCTGGGTGTGATGTGGTGGCACCTCCGAGTAAGAAGCCCTTGGAAATACCCTGGCGCCTTCCTCTTTGGACAGCTTTGAGCTCTGGTTGCGGTGTCTAAATTGCTGTCTCGCTCAGTGTCGCTGTCGGCAACAGGACTGTCATCCACCTTAGGAAGAGTAGGAGGTGGGTCGTGTACTCAGAAGGGATCATCTCCAGATGGAGCTACCTTAAGTGAAGACAAGCCCCTTCTCTGTAGAAGGCTTTTTTTTTGGGGTGACTCTTCTGGAGGAGCAGTACGAAAAGACCAGGGAATAGGACTGGGTCACGAAATAATGGAGTCTAGTAGACTCAGGATGGATTCAAAGGAAGGATTCACCGCGTTAAGGGAGGCACAGGCTTTTACAGCAATTGCAGGGATCTTTGACAGGCGAAACAGTTGCAGTCAAACAATGCAGTCTGGAAATGAAAATGGATGTAGAGGAGAGGTGACCTGGAACACAGGGACTGAGAGAGGCTGGAGAGTTGGGTAGAAAGAAACCTAATGAAGTTCAACAAGGGCAAGTGTAGGGTGCTGCACTTGGGGAGGAATAACCCCATGCACCAGTACAAGCTGGGGGCTGACCTGCTGGAGAGCAGCTCTGAGGAAAATGACCTGGAACTCCCTGATGAACAACAGGATGACCGTGAGCCAGCAATGTGCCCTTGTGGCCAAGAAGGCCAATGGCATCCTGGGGTGCATCAAGAAGAGTGTGGCCAACAGATTTAGGGAGGTCATCCTCCCCCTCTGCTCTGCCCTGGTGAGGCCCCATCTGGAGTACCATGTCCAGTTCTGGGCTCCCCAGTTCAAGAAAGACAGGGAACTGTTGGAGTGGGTACAGCAGAGGACTAAAAAGATAATTAGGGGTCTAGAACATCTCTTATGAGGAGAGGCTGAGGGACTTGGATCTTTTTAATCTGGACAAAAGAAGGCTGAGGGGGGATCTGATCAATGCCTAATGGAACATAAGAAGTTCTATCTAAACATGGTACTTTGAGGGTGGCAGAATACTGGAACAGGCTGCCCAGAGAGGTGGTGGAGTCACCATCTCTGGAGAAGTTAAAAACCCACCTGGATGCATTCCTGTGCAACCTGCTCTGGCAGGGGGATTGGACTAGATCTCCAGAGGTCCCCTCCAACTCCGTATCATTCTGTGAGTGCTTGAAAGCTGGGACTTTTGAGGGTTTTTTTGTGTCGTAATTTATTAAAACTTAGAAATGCCATTTATTGTTGTGATTATTTAAAGATCATCAAGATGATAGTTTCTTCCGAAACACAAAAGGTGTCTGGTGCCCGTATGTAGTAAGCTACAAAATAACTTCTAAAACTGTTACAGCAACTCCGAGCCAATATGAGAGAGATGGAGAAACTCTGTTTGCGAGTCCGACAGGAAGACATCCCAGTTCTGCAGAGAATGATAAATCCAGTTAAAGAGGAAGCTTCATTTGCCATAAAAGACTTCCTGCAGCTCCATTCTGAATCTGCAGAAGAACTTAAAAAGCAACTTGAAGGACAGGAGGATGCCTCTTTAACCAGATCTGCAACTGTAGGAGGAGGTAGTAGAATTTAATTTCTGTATCTCTGATATCTATATTGTTGTATCTAGTCCATGTTTTCTGACCAGAGTAACAAGTAAACAAATGAGATTTCAGTTGAAGAATAATTGTTAATCAAGAAGTGGATTTTCTTTCTCTACACCACACTTTTCTCATGACCTATGACTGAGTTTTGATAAGTGAAGAATGCTCTAGTTAAAGTATCTTAAGAAATTAGATAGTTGTGGCCTTCCATGAAAAAGATCCCATAGCCTTGAATCTTGAAATAGACTGTTCATATTAAGAACACTTATATTCATGTTTCACAGTAGCCTGACTTCTTTCCCCTGCCCCTGCAAATCACTTGGTTGTGTGTGAGCGATCATTTAGGCTATTTTCATTGAATTAGCATTTGCGACATCAAGAAGAAAACAATTTTTTTATGACAGACAGTATAATGTGCCACTGCTGAAACACCAGGAAAAGAGGAGCAAGTTTCTATGTAAAGGAGAACATCTCTTCCTGTAACATTTTATTTCAGTAACTGTAAAGAAAGCAGAAAACAGTATAAATCCATTTAAAGAAAAGATTTTGAAAACACACTGTAACATGCTACAAGTTATAGAATCATGGATAGAATCATGGAATGGTTAGAGTTGGAAGGCACCTGAAAGATCATCAAGTTCCAACCCCCCTGCCATGGGCAGGGACACCTCCCTCTAGACTAGGTTGCTCAAATATGTTTGCTGGTTTTCTCTCCTTTTTCTACAAAATGTACTCAATTGTGTGTCAAATTCTTGATATCCAGGGCATTGAAGAGTTCTTGCTGAATCCATAAACATTTTCCTCTGCATCAGGACAGTTTGCTGTCATCTTCAGAATAGCCTGTTCTGTTAGTGCCTGCCAGCTCTTCTGCAGGCCTTTATCCTTTAGGAACTTCTTCCCCATAGTTTCTATTAATCAGTTTGCCAAATGTGTTAATAGCTCTTTTAGAGGGAGCTCATTGTCTTTAGTCTTCTACTCTTGAGTTTTAGAGTAGTGAACTCTAGTATTCAATGATCCCCTTCATGCATATTAGCTGTCACTTTCAGGCTCTTTGTGAGCTCTTCTCTGTTACGATCAGAACTAAATTTAAAATATCTCTTCTTTTGGTAACTTTCTGCAGTTGCCCTTAATACATTCTGGTATTTCATTGGAGGAAAGGCCTTGTCTTGGCTTATCGCTTTTCCAACAGCTACATAGGTGGTAAATGGGAACTACAGTTTAATTTCAAAGAACAGGACTGCTTTTTTAATCTGAAATACCTTTAAAGTATGGAGGACATTGAGCATAACTGCACTTCAGAAAGACAAGAAATTGATCGGAAAGATTGGGATGAGAAGAACAGAAAATATTACCGGAATGACAACGCTCCTGCAAGTCTGCTGAGGAATACAGGAAATAATTCACCCCATTTAAAATGAAACATACAGACAGGCAGACAACTAAATACAATTAAGCAGATATGTTTTTTTTTTTTCAAGTTTGCCTGACAGTGAAAGCAGCTCTGTTGAATTGCTAACACAGATGCAATATATTGCCTATTCTTTTGTGCTTAGAGGCTGCAGTCCTGAAAGCAAATCTTGGCTGCTGATCTTAATCAAAGGAGCTTCAGTAGGTCCCTTCTTTGTAGCATGTTGCTTCCCATCTGGTAGAGAAGGAAGGAGTTTACAAATTCAAATCGCCCGTTTAGAAGGCACTGTCAGTGAAATGATGTGGTCCCTTCCCCCCTTCACCATCCTCGCCTCAGGTCCGATAGAAAGGGAATTTAATTGCATTTTGAACAAATATTAACAAAAGGTGAGACTCCACTCTTAAAATTACTAAGATCTTTTAACCAACATATTGAATCTTCTGCAGCATTAGATTTTTATCTTGAGTGTAATGAGGTGCGAAGCTGCTCTATAAAATCTGCAGAGGTGTTTTGTATTACTGCATTTCTGTGGAGATGCTGTAAGGGAACTGGTGGAGCCACTTCCAATCTCAGTTCTATTAAAATTGGTTAAACTTGATAAAACATGAACTAGTGAATATGAATTTCTTACTCATACTTTCAGCCCAAATGTCAGTTCACCTTCTCTTACCCTTCTTATTCTTTAGGGTTTTTTGAGTAAAGAATTTTCTTGAGGAATGTTTTTTCCACTAATTTTTAGTTAGTAGAAAATGAAAACAGTGTAAACCTACTTATAATTTTAAGTTCTCTTGAATGTGTGTCATGCAAAACTTCAGTATCATTCGTCTATGTTGAAGAATGTGCTTTTCTACAATAGGTCAGCATAGATTAAAGACAGACCAGAATAGGGTCTGTCAGAACATGTCAGAACATAATTTGCGAGGAGGCAATTTTGCTTAGTGAGTGGTAGTTTGTTTTCTTTTTGTTTTTGAATTATGAATATTTTAATTTCAACCAACTTAGCATGCATGTAGCTGATTAGGGAAGAGTATGCTTTTCTTGGCAGAAGAAACGTGATTTTTGAAATAAGATTGAAGGATTGAAATGGAATAAAATACTTTAAAATGGTGTTAAATGTCAGAGTATGTAGCAGAATTGGCTTATCCATAAATGGACACATTTGGATATATGATTAATTATACTAGAAAGAGAAAAGGAATATTTCAGAACTGGGTATATAATATTAATTAATCTGATACTATAGATGAAAAATATGTTCTGGAAGAACAGGTGATGATGGTAGAAGGTGAAGTGTCTGGATTCTTAAAAGAAGAGGCATAGAAATAATTAGAAAAAAAAGCCCAAAATAAAACACCAAATAGCTTACTCCATCCTTGTTACTCTGCTACTCTGCTTACTTAGTAATTACAGCTGAATATCGGCTTCATTGATGTTAGACTTGTATTGATCGGAAAGTAGGAAGATTAGGTCCTTAATGTATTTTGAGATAGTGGGATAAAAATGTTGGAAAATGGACAATGTTATGAAAATGTATCATTTTTATTTTATCTTAAATTAATTCCATGAGTAAGCATGCATTATTACCGCTTTTTATTGACTACGATTATTTTTATTTGTTTTCCATTGTTCGTATCTGTTGTAGTAACAGTTATATAATATTATTATAGTGCCTTGGTACATTAATTGTTTCCAAAGAACATTTTAATGCAATATTTACACTTTATTACTATTAGACATATCTAACCAGTCTTCCCCATATTAAGCTTTCTTTTGATACCACCCTCCCATGGAGGAAATGTCAGTGTCCTACCAAAGTAGCTCTCTTCCTTCAGAAACTGAAGTTGCCTAAATTAACATGATCTGTTAATTTATGATTGATGATGATTAACATTGCACTGTGATACATACATACGTTCTCCAGTCTGCCTTTCATACTCTCAAGCTTTTCCTTAATCCTTGCTGGGACAAACCAAACTTGCTTGCTGTTACGCTTTATTACCATGTAATTACTTGTCCATAATTACGCTTATGTCCCTTACACCTGTAGTGGCTCAAGACTGGGCTCTCTGACTGGAGGAGGCACGTGCGTGTCTGCTCGTTCTATCTGCTCTCCCCCCGTGCCACCTGTCTGTCTCATTCCCCGTTTTTCCCACTGCCCTTTGTCCTGATGCCTTTTGCACTCACTCCAGGTGATTAGGAAAGGGAGATACTTGAGAATATCTCCTTTACTCTGCTGAGCTGCAAACATTTGTCATCCCCGCAGGACCGTTACCCAACTGGATCCAGCACTGAATGCTGGGCAACACGTTATTTGCTTTTCACTGCTTTTACTTTGAAAGCGTTTTCCTCCAGCTTCTTTCAGTCCCACATGGCTGAAAACCAAAGCAGGGGCATAAATAATCAATCATAAAATGAATAACTAACTGTTCAGTTTTGGAAGCGTGGTTTTTATGTGTCATTTGTAAATGAAAAGATTTTGTTCTGAGCTCAGTTTTCTTAGCATGGTTGATGCAAAATTAATTAACTGACCTTAAATTCAGCAATATAACTTAATATAATTCTCAGAACTGATTGTGAATGGGGGCTGATAGAAATGAATCCATTTCTTTGGCAATAACTTCCTTTTAAGAAACTGTCTAGTGCTGTGAGTAAGGCTTTTCCCTATACGATCGCTTTCAGGGTTGTTGAATTAGGTTAGGTATCAATTTATCCTTGAGAGGCATTAAGAATGTGAAACTTCACACATCACCTGCATTCTTATCCAGTGCATTTATTTATAAGCATCATGTTTCTCATTCAGAAACTTTATCTAACACGGAAGTGAAGGACGGCTCCCAAAGTTTAATCCAGATCTACTCCCGCCTTCCCGAAATACCTCAGGAAGAAAACGCAGCTGAGTCCTGGGAAACTTTAGAAGAGGTATGTGGGAACTCCCTCACTGCCACGCTGACCCTCCTGTTTATAGCAACTAATACAAAATAACATTTGGTTTTTATTGTAGGACTTGATTCAGCTCAGCCAGTTGGTGACTGATTTTTCTCTCTTAGTCAGCGTAAGTATTAATCCTGTATTCTATCCTCCATAGAGTCTGGTACAGAAAGAGGACAAATGGGTAAATCCTACTTGGGGGGAAAAACAAGCAATACTTCTGCCCGTAGTCTGAACTGGGACTGAGCTACTGTCACTTGATCAAAGTGACAGAATAGCAGGATAACATTAACTGAATTTATTCAGGCCAATATTCAAGACTACAAAATCCTAGTCGCTGTTGGGAACGTCAGGACAGTGCCTGTAGAGGCAGAGCAGTTTCCCCACAGAGAGCTGGGATGCCTGCATGAAGGTCCTGTCTTTGCTACTTGGGACCTATGGGAAATACACCTGTAGTGTTAAAGGTGGTACTACATTAGATTCTTTCCAAAGTCATAGTGCCAACAGAAGAGGAATGTTCAAAAGCATTAGTTTAACTACTCAGCTGCCCCGTCTGGTTAAAAAACCTAACAGGTCGCCCTGCTCTACATCAGTGACTCATTGCTACAAGTATCTTTGTGGTTCTCCTGTTGATTCAGGCACTATCAAGGTAATTTTTTGAGGAGGCAATGGTTCAGCACTAATGCTGGTAATTCCTCCCAAGCTCTTGTCACCAGAGCAACTGCTGATGTTCTAACCAGTACCCCTGGCCACCAGCTGAACTTAGTAGAAGCTCTACAGTGTTGACCGCAGACTTCTACCCAGGTCCCATTCATTTTTACGATTTCTAATCACAATGGTGACGATAACCTTCTCTGCACAGGGTGGGTGTTTCTCGGGTACTTTTTCTCACTTGTCAGGAGTAGAAAATTCTGAAGCTCCCCTCACTTCTATCATGCGCTTTCTCTGCTCATGTAGCTGCCAAAAGGTTGTGCACCTTCATCATCCACACTCAGTTCCCAGCATTTAGTTCTTCCTGTGCCACAGGGAATTTAAACCCTTATCTCCTTTAAAGTTCTTATCTCCTAGGAGAGTTCTTTTATTTCCTTGCTGTTGGGTTAGGTAGGATAGATAAAATAACTTTTATCCTTGCTGTGGAATACATGCTGCTTCACATATACAAAAAAAAAAGACTAAGATTCATTGGGCTGGAGAGGGACTACAAATTTTTTTATTCAGTAGCCTAAATGTTGGCAGCTTTAGCTAAAACGGGGAGTTCCTGTTCCAGATTTTACACATAACCATCATTAGCTGTAATAGCAAACATCTACAGGGTGTGGGTTGGATAGTAGATGAGGATACCAGAGCTCATGGATTCAGCAGTTTTTGAATTAGAAAGAGGGGAAAAAAAGTTCAGAACATCTTTTATTTTAAGCTGAACATTTTCCATCTCATTATTTTGTGACATAAAAACAGCCTGGGTACTGCTGAGATTAAAATAAGAACAAACAAACGCACAAACCCCTTTATCTTCTGCTCCAGTTTTCTCAGAGAGAGACTGCAGGGGAATCTGACTGCATTTGGAGAAGGGATGGAATGTTTTTGTAAAACTAAACACTGAAATACAGAGCAACATCAAGTATATTTTCAGTACTGCCACTACTCTATTTGTAAAGTTGTCAGGGTTTTATAATGTCATGATTAAATGCTTCTATTTAGATTTCTTGGTGCAGCTTTGTATGTCGGAGCTGGTACTGATCTTATAAATGCTCTTTATAGAATTTTTTTTTTGAACATGAAACTCAGCAGGAAACAAAAAGGCTAGTTTGGACTATTTTTCCCTTTGGAATGCAAGTTCATGTATTCACAGAAAAGCTTTAGAAATCATATGTTTTGGGTTGTTCTCTCTGAACTGCAGCAACACATTGTCTAATACCCACACCGTATTATTATTTAATGGTTGAACTTTTTTTTAAAGTAAGTTTGCAGTTTCAGCACAGTTGATCAGATGCTATTAATGAAGCACCATTAAGGCTGCACGGCTGCAGTGTGTAGCAGATGAAAGCGGCTGTGGGGCCCTGATTACAGGCATTAAAATGGTGTGTATTGGCTCACTGCTGCTTCCCAGCAGGTCACCTCACTCATAATTCCTTTGCATCTAGTCGCAGCAGGAGAAGATTGACAGGATTGAAGACCATGTCAACAGTGCTGCTGTGAATGTTGAAGAGGGAACCAAAAACTTGGGGAAGGTAGGGATCTGCTCCTGCTGGTGAATCAATGGTACTCAGCCTCCCAACAATCCTCTGTATTAACCCAATTGATCTGCCATCTTTAATGCTGAGGGAGCCAGCAATTAAGGAAATAAGGAAGAAATGACCCACAGGTAGCAGGGGAAAAAAATAATCAATATCTCTCGTGTAATTTTCTATCACATCCAGGCTACTAGGAAATATGGGTTGGGTTTTTTTTGCCTTTTTTATGCTATTATTCTGATGCTACCTGGGTTTACCTGCAAAGACAAGAGCATTCAGCAATTGGCTCACAAGAATGAAATAAATATGCAATTTCAATTGTGTTCCATGTAAATGTCAGGGATAGTTGCTAAGAAGCCACAAACCTAGATTTGGGCATGTTACTGAAAAGTCTGAGCATTTTCTGTTACTCATTTGATTTAACGATGGAGACCAGGTATTAAATAGCGGTATTAAATAATGAGGCAGTAGCATGTAAAAGGACCTGGCTCACAACTGCATACATGAGAGAGCTCAATTTTGAATTGTTTCCAGTACATTCTGTCATACGTGTAGGATAGTAGATCATCTTTTTTTTAAATACTAATTTTTAAAGTTTATTTATCACTGAGCATTCAAGTCATTGCCAAGAGCAATGAGGGGAAAATGCACATCGCCACAGGCAAGAATTCTAACTTTTTTTTGTTTTGTTTTTCCCCTTTTACAGGCTGCAAAATACAAGCTGGCAGCGCTGCCTGTGGCAGGTGCAGTCATTGGTGGAGTGGTGGGGGGTCCTATTGGGCTCCTTGCAGGCTTCAAAGTGGCAGGAATTGCAGCTGCACTTGGTGGTGGGATTTTGGGTTTCACAGGTGGAAAATTGATACAAAGAAGAAAACAAAAAATCATTGAGCAGATCTCTTCCAGCTGTCCGGAGCTTTCTTGCCAAAGTGCCAAAAAATCCAGCTGAAGTATAGATTCGTTTTGACTCAGAACAAAAGTGTAGTAGCCGTGCTAATGACAGACTTTGCAGCCTTATGCTTTAGATACGAGGCTGAGTTGAGTTGTGTGAATTTTTGACAACAGCACTGTTACTTGGGAGGGCTGAAACGGTAACGTCAGAATTTCTCTTTTCAGGTGTGGTGACATTGGTCCTTTGGATATTATATGGATAACTTTTAATTATATATTTCTTAGGTGAGCTATATGCACAGCTGTAATGATGGGTGACAGGCGCTTCATGCCAAATTTGCACAAAGTGTCTTGCACACGATACAGAGAGGTATTTGGAAAACCCTAGTGCTTTCCCATGAACGCCACCCAGAAGCTGGAGCTTTTATTATAGTGCCCTAAAGAAAAGAAAATAAGCTCCATTTATCTTTTATTGCCATAGTACTTTATATTTACTTTCATTTATCTGGAATCCCAAACTCGTCCTGTGTATACCCCCAGGACAGGACTGGCTGTGCCCGTTCAGGAACGCACAGGGAAGCGTTAACTGCCATAGGAAAAGGTGAAAATGTTGGGTGAGCAATGTGGAAAAAAACCAACCCTCATGTATGTTCCACATCTGCCTCCGTCAGCCAAATGAGCTCAGTATCATAAGCAGCTTTCCCCCTTCAGGTACTTTTTTTTTTTTTTTTAAATTTGTAAACTCCTCATCTTGTTCAAAGTATCGTTAAGAATTTAACAGTCAAAGCAGCAACCCTGCAGGACTGCCAGTGGAGAATAATAATTTTCCCTGGCTCTTGAGCTCCTTGGCGTGTCCTGAGAACACTGTCCAGGATGAAGTGACACGATTTGGCATTCTGAGCCCGAAGCCTCAGCTTACTTAAGCAGCACCTACTGCTAGACGTTGCCCTTGCTACTCGTCTCCTGTCACCAGCAGCGCTGTGGTGGGAGAGTTAAGTGGCTTCCCCGGAAGCAGCCTTTATTGTCTTAGGCACCAGGTCAAAGGATGGTGAAGCAGCGAGGCACTTTAAATGGTGCCAGCATCAGCTGACAGCCCAGCTAACGGGACTGTTCTGCAAATGCACACCTCCTGCACGCTGTTCCTTCAGTTCTGAAACTTCTGCTCCCACTTGCACAGTAGAGCAGCTTCTCAGCCTTTTCATGAGTTTGGGACATGCTGTGGAGCCTGGATGGGGTGAGATGCTGTTAGTGCTTTTGCTGGTGTTTTATAGCGGGTGCCTGTCCCTCTTACCATCCTTATTTTGCTGCTTAAGACTTTTGCTTCTGGAACTTCCATTTTTTTAAATACGGGAGTGTTAATGTGGTTTTATTGTTACTTAATCACACTGTTGTCACATAATCTACTGTTCAGCACATGGTCCTACCTCCATCCTTCCAGGACAGTTCCCACGCTATTGCTGCTACTGTTCGGGGGAACAGAAATTGAGGCTGGGAACCTGCTTTTTCAAAGTTTTTAAATTGTTCAATTCATCTTGAGCTCTGCTTGAGTCCAGTTTTATTAGGTGACCACTGAAGTCAGCGTTCGGTGATAAGGCTCCCCAGCAGGGAACGCTATATAAGGAAGCAGACTGTAGAAAGAGCTCCCTTTTTTTAGCCAATGCTTTGATATCATCATTGGAAATAACTGTCTGCTAATGACAGATGATAGGGTTTTGTGTCTAGAGACACTGTAAGCAACTGTTAGTTACAGCACAAGTATCTTTTTCTGAACAGTTCTTTCTTATTACTTTTAAGACACGATTGAAATTACTGTCAATCAGAGCACCGTGTCTATTTTAAGTAGGTCTGAGGCTCAGGGAAGCAACGTGTGCAGGAATAGTTTTCAGAAGTAATTGCAAACATTGTCAAAACGGCGTGTGTTAAAACCACAGTGCCTACATCTGTGACATCAGCTGGAGTGGAAAGAGGAGTGTAAAATCAGCTGGAGTGGAGTAATTCAGCTCATTTGCTCCTGTCAAGCAAAAAGCGCTTTTCTTTACATGGATCTACTTTGGATGTAAACACATTAAATGCGCTTGTAACAACTTCATACTAAGGCTGTTCATTCCTTTGATACATAATTTCTACATTTAAAGGAAGAAACTAAGGATAAAAGCATTTTTAATCAGAAACTGTGGTTGATTCTTTGTATAATTTCTAAAAAGCCATCTCTGCTTTCCTACTGTATGCTTCGAAACCATGTGCATTTAAATAACAGCAGCCACATCACAGCCATCGAGGGCTCCACCCTCTTCCCCCACGCTGGACTCATGTCAGGACAATCTAAATTCAAACTGAATTCCTGCCACAGCTTATACAAATTCAGCCTGGCATGTGCTCATTTGATGAAACATCTAGCACAAAAACTATTCTTCCTCCTTGCATCTTTAAGGAAGCCATTTCAGAACTGTGTACACACTAGACTTGGGAGACTATTATTTAAGCTATGATTTTTTGAAAATAGATGGGTTATTTACATATGTGAAAAAAGATGGGCATCTGAGTAACCAAACTAGCATTTAAATTGCTAGGCATGTAAGATATAGATCATTCTTTCAGACCAAATAAAAGTTTTTGCCTACGAGCCTGGTTGTAGCATTTATTGAGAATGTCAGGGTTTATTTCCTTTCAGCATCTAAAAGACTAATCCCTCACAAATTTTGTATTATTGAAATAATTGCATTACCAAGACTTAAGAATCCTGAATTGAGTTACCAAACACATGCTTTAGCTATTAAATATTTACATTGACAGAAATTAATACAAGTTCCTAAAATGTTGCGTGCATCTTATCACTTGTACACATAGGCTAGATCAGAAAATTAATTTAACTTAACAGAGTTTGGAATGGTTTTGTTCCGTATGAGAATAATGCTAATACTGTTTGACAGCTTCCCATGAAAGCCTGGAGAAACGTTAAAGGGAGTGGTTAGCTGAGCACCGAAGGGTTACAACCACTGATGTAGATGAGCAGAATTGAAGGGCTCAATTTAAAACACATCTCACAATTTGTCCAGCATTTGCTTTCTTTGGACAAATCCTCTGTATTATCAGATACTTCATAAGTTCAAGCCATACTCAACATCATGGTAGGCATATCTAGACTTCAGCTGTTCAACCTCTAATGAATACACAATGAAAGGACTTGAGTGCATAACTGTCATAAAACTGTTATATCCAATTGTCTACCTAGTGCTGGGGTGCCAAAGCTCTGGGAACAAGCTCTGGGAACTCAGAAAAGGAAACCTTGGATTAAGGAACGATGGAGGACTGTTGGATGTATGATGAGGTAGCATCTCTCTCCAGAAAGAGAAGTTTAGACTACATCTCCTAAACAACATTTATAAAGAATCCCAAGGAGAAATGGGAATCTCAAGGTGTAAGATGACTCCTTGTAGGCACTGTGCAGGAATTGACTAAAATTTCAGGTGCCTGAACAACTCCGGAAGTTCTGTAGCACCACCTCCAGTTAACAAGTGGCAGCCTTAAAACCCTACCCTGTTCACATCCTTTGGATTCCAGCTGGAAGGTGGTATGACTCAGCTGCCAGAAATGCTTGATTTGGCATGAGGTGGAGAATGGGGCAGGAGAAGACCTGACTTTAAAGCACTGAATGTACACTCCGAAATGCAGTCACAAAATCAACAAAAAATGTGTTCATAAACAAAATCTTGTAATACTCTTTGTAGCTACCAATTCTGCATCTGCTGAGATGTAGCTTAGTGTTGTTGGTACCAGCACCTCCCTCCTTGGAATCACCCTCTAGAAAACTCATGTGCCTGTTCCTGCAGGAGCTTGATACAGCAGCCTCTCCTGAGATCAGCTTTTGCCACCATGGTCTGTCACCTGTCAATAACCGAGTAGGTGGCATCCAGCTGAGAGGCAAAAGGAACCCTGAGCTGTGAACTGCAGAAGTTGGGGCACTTGATGGAGTCAACATGAACCCAGTGGTCCAAAGAACAAGCTTGCTTCTAAGGACACTAAAACCTGGGGGCCCAAGTCACAGACCGTGATTCTTTGTAGTAAGTGTACTGTACAAACCCAATACTAATTCACCTCCAGCAACGCACCCCAAATTAACAGATATTTTTCCATCTTACAGCTTCTGTGTGTTCATCTGAAACAGCCTGAAGATTCATTGAGAAAAGACCATGTTTTAGTATTATGCACAACAGAAAAGCCCACAAGGAAAGTAGTAATGCCTTCTTCAGAGCAGAATTCAAAGAATATACAATAAATAAGGCACAAACCAGACAAAAAGAGTAACAGAATATTTGCAGTGGTTGTTCAGAAAGTAAATGTCTGCCAGGAAGGCAGAGATGCCAAGGGAAAAAAAAAAAAAACAAAACACCAAGTCCCAACTAATTCTAACACATACATACAGAGATTAATTTAGGACTGAAAAAAAGGGCAGTGCAGCCCTAGCCCTCTCCTACTTTGAAGGGTTTCCAACAGTCATGTTCTTTTAACACAACCGTGTGGATAATAGAACAACCTTAAGAATTCCAGGAAGTCAGAGCAGGTCGATACAGCCCCCTCATTCAAAGTACAGCCATCGTCATTAAAACTTTTCCTTTCCTCGCTTGGTATTTTACTAGAATTGTTTAATTGCTTAGACATTTACACCCAGTAAAGCACCACACGAGATTCTGTAAAACTTTAATTTATTCCCCTCCCAAGTATCCAGAATAGAAGACCCTCTTAAGTTGGAGAAAAATGTGACAAAGAAATAGATTACCAGGATAGCTGTTCACATGAAGAAGAAGAAGAAGAAGAAAAAGCACTTACTACCAAGGTTACACAGAAAACAACCCAAAAGTCCTATTTAATGGGATAGTGCAAGTTAACAGCATGTCTCTGGCAGGATACCTTCATTTGGATTATAAAAGTTTTACAGAACAGAATTAGATCAAGAGTCTGGATGGGTCTCTGATACTTTAGCATTAGGAACGTACTGTTTGAAAGATGCTGTAGAGAGTGACCCACCAAACAAATGTATTTACAAGCCTGGGGAGAAAAAAAATTATTTTTCAGTTTATTCAAAATAAAAATACACATAGAATTATGAAAATATAGGTTTACTATTTCCACCACACAGAAGTCAATGCTGCTGTCTGAAAGGCTTGCAAGATTATTTCAAGTTTTTAAAGTTCATCTTTTTCCCTCAATAAGGTGTACCTATGTTCACTGGGTGCCAGTTTCTGGAATGAGCTCTCTGGCGGGCTGCTTGCTAAATCCTGAATTGGCTGAAAAACAGAACAAACAGTAAAATTAATTATTAAAATACGTCTAACAAGCATTCACCTCCATTAAATGAACTTCTAACATTAATTATGGGAATGCACGAATGTCCAGCATTCTCACAAATTGAGGTGGTTTTTTTTTTCCTGGAAGGCACATTATAAGTCCCGAGTAGGTGGAATACACACGCACACATACATTAATTAAGCACCATCAGTTAAGGGTATTCCTTTTAGTTGGCACATCTCAAAGGTAACGGCCATCACAAAAGTTTCTGTAGAAGTGACTTAAAAGTATTTCAAATGTACCCCCCACTGTAGATTTGCTTTGACTCTATCCACCACTTGCTTTGAAGGTGTCCTGGTTTGTGTGTTTGGTTTTGAGATACAACAGGGCAAAAGTGACATCGCTGCCAAAATATTTTAGATTTTTTCTGTGGAAAACAAAAAAAACCACAACGGAATCTGAAACATGCAATTCAAGGGAGACACAACCTAAACCAGGAGCCTCCAGTTTAGTCAAGGCCAGCATTTCCATGGCACAGGCATACCCATCTTCCACGAGATGGCAGGGTGCCATATGGAGATGAGAAAGCAAACATCCCAGGCTTTGTGTGCGGTTTTGAAGGCAGAAGGGAGACAAGAGCAAGCCCGCAGCTCTGGGCAACGAGCCTGCGCCCAGGCAGGCAGCAGGATCCAGGGACTGGGCAAACTTCCTCCCCCCAACCAAGTTTCCTCCAGACTGCAATTGCCCCGAGCTGACCGAGTGCCTGGCCTACCCCTCCCTCTCCAGCCCTGTTTTCTCCATCTCCTCCTGTTGACCCGAAGTCTGGTTGCTCAATGAATTCCCGAGAAACACAGGGAGTTACCACTTGAATTAATTACTGCTGAGACAATTCAGCCCACGTGATTTTCACAGCCAGTCATGACCACACTCAAAAGCAGTCATTCTTCCGGCCCAAGGCAAGCCCTCTGGGGCTTTCACGCCTTTAAATCTTTTAATTTTGAGCAAAGCTCAAAGAGGAGGCTGCACTGACACATCTTAGCATGGTGCTTCCCTTACCACATCCCATAGATTACCAGGAAAATGAGCCTGTAGCTGTAAATTGTTTCTGTCCCTCACCCATAGGTTCTGGGATACCCCGAGGCACAAGGACACTGGGTCTCCTCTGGGCCCAACATGGCTCTTTGAGCCCTAAACAACGCAACACACAACTTAATAGAAGCGATTAAAACCAGTTATCTCTTTAGAGCGCCTGCGGTAACGAGAAGGTTGCCTGACAGGCTGTTAGATTTGCACTTTTCAGTATGACACCAAGCATATGAGCTGGGTGGTATATCAAAAGGATAAAAGGCTGATCAAAACACCAAAGATTGGGCTGAGCAGAGGGAACTAGGGGCTGGTAATGTCCTTTCTTTTCTGCCTCTTGGATTAAACTACACACTGAGGTGCACCTGAGTTTTGTCTGGGGAAGGATCTGGTCGCCGTGTTCCTGAAGAGATCCTAGGAGTGACTTCCAGGCATGTAACTACACAGCATGACAAACTTCGAGCAGAACAGTGAGGAATCCAAACTGACAAATGCAGCCTGTGACCACTATTAATGGTGCTTGTTAACAGAATTAATAAAAGTAATAAGCCCTATTATTGCTTATCAGTCTTTTGCTGATGCTCTAATAACTTGCCTCCTGATTGGATTGGTGACTATGAGTAAATATATAAAACACTCAATCAATTGATTGCTCAGAAACACCCTCTCATGGTGTGTCACGTGGGAAATAATGCATCTATGATGTATCATCAGGTTTTGCACTGAAATCACATGAGAACATAAGAGCAGCATAAGAGCTCAGAACAATTATCTAGCCCTAGATCTCCTGCTTCAGTGGAGAAAATATATATTCTTATTCTCTTCCCTTATCCAAGGCAAACAAGTTATCATACTTCCCCCTAATGCTCTCTCTGCCTTTACCCAAAGGAAGTTAAAGGAAGAGCCAAGCAGAAGGGGTAACATCATGCTTCTATAAACAGATTTCTCTGTTTACAGAAGTCAGGAGACTGAGGTTAAAAGTATACATGTATTAGAAAGTACAGCTCTGATGGAGTAAAAAAAAAGTTTATTAAATGGCCAAATTAAATGTATTTGTTGTAACCTTACCTGACCAGGTGCTACATCAGTTGGATCAGGGCCATGATGAAACTCTCTATGCAATTTTCCAGAATGCAGGTCTAGTACAAATTGCTTCAGTTTACCTGGAACTCTGGAACAAACCCAACAGAAACACCCACATGTTTATTACAAGTTAAGTCCAAACACAGAAGATTTAAAGTGCGCTGTTTAGAGTAGCCAACTTCTGTTTATCTAGCACACTATGTCCACTTTGAGGTGATTAATAGAGGACAGGAAGCCAAATGGTTTGTTAAGGTATCCTACCAGCTCCTTTTTCTTTCCACTGTCTCTTGAGAACACAGCAAGTACTTCATCTTTTCAATATCTCCCACAGAGTTGTACTAGCCGATAACTTCATTGTATACTCGCTTCAGCTCCCCACTAACCATAATGTAAGAGGGAACAGCAGGTTCCAAATGCACAGTTTACAGATACAAATGACAGTTGGGGAGCAGTATTGACAAAACATCTTTGAAAGGCTCTCTAGTGCCTGAGCAACTGCATATACACCAGAGATAAGCACTAAGAGGATATCAATGTAAATCTAATCTGAGATCATCTACTGTCACCCACAGCAAACGTGCTAAACTGCAGCATCCAATTTTATTTGTGAAACACCAAATAGACTAAAAAGCTTAAAATGAATAGTTGATCTAATAAGTATTAAAGATGATATAAAAAAACTATAATGTGAGCACTATGTATGCAATCAAAAGGTAATGTATGAATGGAGACAAGTTTTGTAGGGAGTCTTTCATCAGACCAATTATTATATTTAGGAAAGAAGGACAAAGTGTGGTCAGACGGGCAGTATTTCAGATCATCAGAAAACTCTACAGATAAAACATAGTATACTATAGTTAGAGGGTATCACTACAGCAATGTCTGTAAATAATCAGTATTACAGTAGTACTTTGAGGGGTCTCTTCCCTCCCGAGATCAGGATAGTACTGATGGAGAGAAGGGGATGCATTCCAGCCCGGTTGCAGGGACAGTAGAATCACTGCTCCCTGCTCTAGGTCAGGAACGCTGCTGGAGACATTCCCCTCCAACCTCTTTTCCTCTTCTGATGGAGCAAGGAAGGGCATTTGGTGCCTACAGCCTCTTGCAGCTCAGCCAGTTCTCGCTGAGAAAGTTACAACTGATCTGTTGAACACTCCCTGCTACCATTTCCAACCTGGAACGGCAGGATGAATAGGGCCAGTGGCCACAGCATGAGAAAAAAAAAATAAGTGGTGGTCTCATTTGCCTATGAAGTGGCTATTCTCCAAGAAGATAACTCCCTAAAGACAGGGCAAATCTTTTAGTGGGCAAGTTCTGAAAGTACCATACCCATGCCCTATTGGTTGATGGAAGCACTGAGATTACAAGAGACAGTCTGGAGCCAGTTTGGAAAAGAGTCCAGAAAATGTACTAAAGTGGCAGAAATCCTTGGAGGTAAAGTCTCAGAATTGAGATTTTATCGATTATTAAAAAAAAAAAACAACACCCCACACACAAAACAAGACCAAAACAAATCTCCAAACCACACACACACACACACACACACACACACACACAAAAGAATATCACGCCAGGAGCTCCACTCCCCTTGTTTCCAAACTGTTTGTTAGGTATTTCTAAGTATCAGCTCAATCTCCTAGAGTAAGGCTGAATAATTATTTACCATTAAGCAACTGTCTACAATCCCAACATCTCTCTCCCATCTTCATTTGTATGTGACAACTGGTATACAAAGAAGCAAATAGCTTTTATTATTCTGATAGTGTTTCACAGAAACAAAGCATGAATGTCTAAACTAAACATCTCTATTCCCCTATAAGAGATACTAATTTATTTTAGGGCTGTTTCAAAAGTGACAATAAAAGAGTGCTTTCAAAATGCAAATATCCCACTATCTTTTTTAAAGCACTGGCATATGGGGTGAACATGATCTTCCAAAGAAAGGAAGAGGGAGAACAGTCACTATCAGTTTCCACATACATAGCTTTAGCTATTTGAAAAGCACTATTTGAGATACATCAGAGGTTACATTTTAAGAATAAGCCTGTGTAGAATTATGGTGAGAACTCTCCTTCCAAATGTCAATATTTCAGGCAGAGATATGCCTGTTGGAATGGCAGAATTAGACATGTGGTTACGTTCACATTGCTTGCTAAGTGTGAGCTTTGAATCTTGTTTTTTACAAAAATGAAACAACCCGAGTTTTAAAAAGTATGAATGGGGAAAAAAATTCAAGTCTCAAAGCCTAAACGTCTAACCAGGCCTTAACAAGCAGTGTATATGCAGGTACCTCCTTTGAGACAGAACTGGATTTTAACACACAACCTGAAGACAAAGACAAAACACTTGTCTCATGATGAAAGTCACTGAAGATAACAATTACACATCTTCATTCCTCATCTGAGCCACAGGAGACAGAACATCTGCTTCCAAGGCAGTGCAAGATAAAGAGACAGGCTGATATAAAGAGGATTATCAAAGTGGTATTTTGCCTAAGCATCCTGATACTTCTCTCTCACATATTTTATCCAGGTAAAATGCCAATAAACAGCCATTTTCCAAGCTGCACATGGAAAATTTCAGAAACCCATGCAACCAGGATTTCTCTGCCAGCTTTCCAGCTTTAGACTAATACAGAAAGGCTGGAATTGCATAGCAAGAAAAACCAAACCAGCAGGCTAGGAATTCTTATGTAGTGCCTTTTTACAGTAATTATTGCATAACAAAGCACTTAAACATTCCATATAGCATTTTAAACATTCTAAGGTTAATTGATATATCTAGATCACCACTAAAAATACCATGCTGGGTTCCAAATGCTTAACTACTATGGAAAATAGCAAAAGTTAGAAATAAAAGAGTAGCATCTAAAAACTTAATGTGACATTCTCTTCTTGCATAAAGCAATGCAACCCCTTTTAAACCATGACTTCACACCAATTCATATCGCTTTAAGGCTCTGACACTGAATTGCACATAGGCAGCCTCACCTATCCCAGATTTATTCATCTTCCTATCATAATACTGATTAAAATATGAGCACGTCTTTTCCTTTGTTCTTCTCAAATTAAAATGCACAAAGAAAAATACTTACGACAAGTCGCTGAAGTCTGGAAAGACGTACATGTGCCTAAAGCTATCAATAGCAATAACAGGGCAGTCTGCTGGAGTCTTCTGAATATGTAGGAGTGGGTGCCTGAATTTATCACAGTCAGCATGGAGGAAGTTTATTGTACCTTAAAATTGTGAGCAGATAAAAGTGCACGTTAAGATTCTTTAATTATCTTGAAACCCTAAACACTTTCATAAGTATTACAAAAATATTAGATAGATAAAATATTAGATAGATAAAACAAACTTAAAAATAGATTTAAATAACTAACACCACCAAAATAATTAATTTTCTTGAAGTGTTCTCCGCCAAAAATACAAATGGAAGTTTTGTTTAATGCCCTCTCAAACTGCATGAGGTCACTTAGACAAGAAGGATTTCTGTAATAGTTACTTACTAATAAATTGTTTAACTATTTTAATCATTTCCAGAGCAGATGGTCCTCACTGTCAAAAGTACAAAAAGGCGTCTGGTCTCAAGAGCTTTAAAGCTAGGATTCGGCTTGGCCTTTGATTTCACTCTACTGAGTTTGCCAAAAAAAAATTATACCAGTAAAACCAAGAAGTAGTAGGAGTTACTACAAACCTTTTTCGCTTATTAATTGTCGTGCAACCTCTTGTTGGAATTTCTCTAAGCTCTCCAAGTCATCTTTCATGTGGAAAAGTATGAGAAAAGGCAGGCCTTCTTCCGTCAGCTCCTGCACAGAAAACAAACGACAACTCCCATTTCTTCCATTTCTTAAGGGCACTTAAGTGATTCCAGAAATTTTCAAATTCAGTGAGATCTCCTCTTTAAAAACAGTTGAAAGAACAGGAGTAAAGATGTTAACTGCTGACACTTCATCTAAGATACCAGAGTGATACAGTTACCCATGTTTCCTTCCTCTGTATCGTATACAGCAGATAAGGTATGAAGGTATTTCATTATCAACATTTAGGGAAGGTGTACACCTGCACTGGAATAATTGCTCAGAAGAAATAGCCCAATTCTGAGAAAATACATCTTCATAGAAACAGCAATAGGGCCTGAAGAACATGGTATTAAATACTATAAAAAGATGAGTGTGTATCCTAAACTCAGTCCTAGCTTGGTTCAGGTAGTAAGTTCATGTTGTCTTAGCGTAACACAATGAATGGTATCTGTAAATAACACCATTCTAAAAAAAAAAAAAAAAACAAACACAAAACCAAAACACCACAATCAAACAAATAACAACCAACCAAAATCAAACCACAAAAAACACACCCCGAAGGAAAAAGCAAAAATCAAAAGCTAATGACATAGCTATAGCAGTAATGATCAAGTTGTGCTCTTCCGCCATTAAGTGTGTCCTGACTGGTCATCTGTCTAACACCATTATGAAATTCACAGTCTAGTATATTACTAAAATTGATGAAGAAATTGAAACCTTTGTTGGACAGAGATGCTTCAGGAATGTGTTCTTGCAGCCCAAGCACCTTTTAAAGGGACAGATAAATGTAGGAACTCCTTGAATAATTTATTCAGAATTTTTCTTTTAGTGAAAACCCAAAACATGAACAACTCACATTTGCTTGCTTCAAAAGTGATTTTTAGGCACCTTTGAACATCAGCTCAACTTGCTAAAGCCCAAGTGAAGAAATACTAATTTATGCTTATGGTCTTGCCTATCTTTCACTTGCACATCTGGCGCACAGGCAATTGCTGCTATTTCTTCAATCCTAGCCTGTATCAGAATGAAGTCTATGGTTTTTGAAAAAGATTGCACTCGTTCATTCTGCCACCAAACAGAAGAGTTTCTTCAAATATTTTCAATTCACAGTAAGTTGCAAGAAATGCTGTCCACATCAGTAGTGTACGTGAAATGGCTGTCATTCTCCCTTAAATGAAGTCCCTCAGGTAAATTGAAGCTTGGTCTTTTAACAGCAGATTGCAAAGGTCCTCATAATGTCAGTGCTCTTGATGAAATCAAGGAGGCTGAGTCTCAGCCTCCTCTCCTCTTAGAAGATGGGAAAACATCTGTTTCACACCACTAGGATTATGGTTTCCTCACTCGTTTCAGCAGGTACATTTCCAGAGGGAGAACTCCCAAACAGAACTCAGTGTTCCAGCTCTAAGGTCCCCTCTTGCTTACAGGCAGCTAAGAGGACAACTTCAGTTTTGATATCGACATATAAGTTAAAACCCTTATATGCAGTGAGTCGTATTCACATATCTCCAAACATGTTGTTAGGACAACTGGCTAGAAAGTCTTGCTAATATTGGCCCTAACTGGCTTCCATAGAGTACCTTCCTTTGTTTGCTTTTCTATGCCAGCTTTCATAGTACATCTTACTGATCAGGACGTGGCAAGCTATTTCATTTGCTTTGGACGTCTCAGTCAAAAGCAGTCTTGTTTGGCACTGAGAATATCAAAACTGAGAATATTTCATTAGATCTGAGCTTCCCATGTTACTTCTGTATGCCTTTGAGAAACTTTTTACCCTTTCAAAAACTTAACACTTCAGCATCATTGTTAGACCACACAACTCATTGTATTCATACAACATAAAACTAAACAGACCGATTACAGGTTAAACAGTGATTTCTTCTGAATGATATGACTGATCCAACAGCCTGTCCTCATCAAGTACAGGGACTCTCCCTCAAACGTCTTCTCAAGCAGAAGACCTTGCTTCCGAGTTTAGTTACTATGGTTCCATGTGTTTAAAGTCACAATGGCTAGCCGGCCCATGACACTTGTCAGCTAATGAAAACATTAAGAACAGAAACATTAAGAAAGAACATGAGAGAAAACACCTACCAGCAGTTTACATAGGCCAATTTTGATTTTTGAAATTGACTTTAAAGTCTGTGGTAGAAATTTTTGTGTTTATCTTGTTTATATGGTATTCTAGTACCATAAACCCAACTTAGCAGCCACAGCACTTCATATTTTTACCCTGTAATACTGTGCAGTATGCATTAAAAGTCCATTTAAATAGTATACAATTTCAGCAGGCAGAATTATCTCAGTTTTGACACATTTGAATTTGTTTGGGTACTGGCAGCACTGAAATTTTTAAACAAACATTGCCAGGCAAAATGTCACATTGGAATTGGAAATACCTGCCTAAGTCAACAGAAATCAAGGGTTGAGAGAACAACCAGAAAAACCATGACACAATGTGGTACAGCCTGACAGCGATGAACCTTGGCTTCAAAGGCTCAGAATCCAATTTCACTATGGGAGAAGTATACCACAGACATGCTAACCTGTGATGTCTTTTACTCATTGAGTTGCAAATGAAGAATTAAAATTTAGCCAACAGAACTTCCCAATAAAAGCTGTCAGAGTTGACCAGAAGGTTGTACTTGAATCATTTGGTTCACCCCACCCTATCCCTCCCTCTGTCACGTAACTGACATGTTGTGCGTGCCCAGAAGAGCCGTGTTACATACACTGCAGATTCAGGATAGTAAGTGTGCAAACTGAGAATGGATCATACGACTGATTCTTTGGTTTCTAATCCAGTGTGGAAAATATACTGCAATTTGTTACAAACCTCACCAGAGCAGATGCTGTGGCTATGTACAAATACTTTTTTTGAGATACTAGAAACATGCAAATTTTCTAAAGATTTTTTTTTCCTGTTGGTTATTTTACCCCCCCCAAAAAAAAATGGAGTTGGTATTAGATGACATAGGAGTAAATTACAAAAGAAAACAGAAAAGCATTGAAAAAAAATAAGGATAATGAGAAGAAAAGAGATGTTTAAAAGCAAACCTCCAAATTCCATCTTACGAATTACAGCTAAAAGAAGAAACCCAAGAGAAATAGCATGTGAAGCTAAAAACATTAAGGAGGTACCAGTGCTTAAACACTGACCGACAAAAAATATCACATGGTTTTTATTACAATTCCCAGAAGACTGGTCAGCCACCATTTAATGTGCTTATTTATTTATTAGATAATGCTTTGGAAGTGGTTAATACAGTAACATTTTTCTACCAGTAACTTTAACATTAAATTTTAAAAGCTGATTAGAACTAAAGGATAGTTCACAATTATTTTACTCTTTCAAACTGTCATGGACATGCTGACATAAGTATTTTCTACCCTGACTAGAAACGTTTTTTCAAGGTCATAAAAGATGCAAAAAGCACTTAAATACCATTTATGTCTGAATCTTAAATCAAGATTTAGTTATAACATCTGTATAAATAATATGTACTTAATTTATCTGAATAATACAACCTACACATACTTACAGACACACACATTCTTACACACAGAGATTCTTAACGTCCAAGAGTTCACAGTCTGCAAATCACCAGACACTTCTTAAGTGATCTATATGCATGATTACAACCTCTTTCTTTGGTAGTGTATGAAACTACCACAAATCTGCCTTCAGCAAACTTGAAGTCTAACCAACAAGCTTCAAAAAAACCCCATTACCTGACAGCTATTTTCTGTCAAAAGCAAAGCATTCAGAAAGTTCTTTGCCATGGGTTTAAGACCTTGAAGGAGACATTTTGGTTTTGAGGAAGAAACCCCAAAAGTAGAATGCTAGAAAAAACTCTTACCTCCCCATTTTCAAATGTAATTTCTCGAACTAGTGGTACACATTTATCTTGTGTCCATGCATAAATCAAATCAAAATTGGTTAGCGAGCCTAAATACACCATATCTGGAGCATTTTCCTGTTGAAAAGAAAAATACACTAGTTGAGAAATACTAAAAATGACGTTCCTACCTACAGAGATTACCTACCCAACATAAAAGTAACAATATCCAGATAAATATTGAATGCAAATTGTATACCAATATTCAACCCTTGTGCATGCAACATTTGTATTACAGATTCACGGATTTGACAGAGTTGGAAGGGACCTCTAGAGATCATCTAGTCCAACTCCCCTGCTAAAGCAGGATTGCCTAGAGCATTAACTATGTTACAGAAGTACAACAGGAAAAGAAATAACATATATGATCATTTATGCAGTCAACTCCACTTTTTAAGACAACTTAAGACAACTTGAAAAGATACTTTGTTTCCAAATTAGTGATGCTTCAAATAAAGGCTATTTATACTTCAGTCAAGTTGAGAAATATTATCTCCATACCTAAAAACCTCATTTAGATATAAACTAGATGCAGATATTAAGCTTCTTCATGCTGATAGTTACAAAGACTCATCAAAAATCCCTCCCAATGCCCTACAGGACTTGAAACTGGTATTTTACATTTGCTTTGCCAAAGAGATATGAATATATAATAGTTTTCCTTTATCTGCTAGTAGTTTTAACTCAGAACTCAGTGCTGCCATCTTTTAATATAATCACATGATGTGAAGCATGACTTCACAAGCTGTGGCCATGATTAACGACACCTTAATTCAGAAATGCCATATATATTAGGTAACCTAATAAATTCCATTTTCACAGAAAAAGGTTTGAAACTCCCTCCACACATGATGAGTTGACTGTGTTTCTAAGAAAAAACAACATTTCTGGACATTGAGATTTAAAATGACAGATTTAGATTTTGTGTACTTAACTGACAACAAATGATACTGAGATCTTTTTCACTGACTTGGAAACACTAGTTCCTATTACCCTATTTCTCAAACTATTTACTGTTGAAATAAAATTAAGATTTGAGATGCAGTAAGATTCTGAATAACCTGAATACAATCTCCATTAGTTCATATTCACATATAATGATAATAAGCAGAATAAAATACATAGTTACACTTACCCCTGGTGGCTTGTAGATTACATTGTCTCCGCTAAATCTCTCTGCTTTTGAAATAGCCCTACAACAAACCAACCAGTAAGCATGTCTTGGTACAGACAAATAAAATAACTGAGATACCAAAAATCGTATTTTAATTTGCTATCCTTTCTTTACTTTTTTTTTTTCCCTTCAGAAATTGAGAATTAAAATCCTTGATCTTTAAAGTAAACTGTGAAGTGACTCCACAGAAACATGGCCTGGCTAAACGAGGGGGCATTAAGGGAGTCAGCAAATACATATCCCTAAGATTAGAAGTGTGGACTAAAGGCATCAAAGTGCACGTGGTGAATGCTGGTACAATTTTGGATAAGAGGCCATCAGAGAAAAACGTTAATGAATTAATATAATCATTAAATTATAAAAATACATAAATACCTATTCTTAAGGAAGGAAAGGAGAGAAAGGTGGATTACTCTTCCTGTTCCATTGTTTACACTAAAGGTTCACATCTTATCTACCCTGATAAAGAAGGTCTCTGAGGTGCTCTACTGACAGAGGCAATGAGAAGATGGACAGCAAATAAGCCCATATGATCCATTTTACCCTCAAAAGACATCTAGAGAGCACAAGACACAGCATGCAGTTTCTGACCACTGGTAATATGGTATGTGAGTAGATGGAGAACACGTAGAGTTCCTCTTGTCATTCAGCTTACTGTGGCACCTTAGTAAGTTCCTCCCTTACCTCTCAAATATTCTGTGGTTCCATAATCCCAGGCACAACAGGGCACCCTGAAAGCTCCTAGCTTGTACCCTCAAAATTATCACCCCTTATTCAAACAAATGAGGACAGCTATGCATCCAACACAGGAGACAGAAAAAAATAAGGAAAGAAAGTTCTCAACAAAAGTAAAACCTTCCACCACCTCCAGGCATCAAAAGAGGCCTCCTCTCTTCTTTCCCATGCCTTGCTGTTCCACCATAACTCATGCTGGCAAGACAGAACTGACTGGCTGCATATGTCACAGAAGAGTAAAATGAACTACCTATTTCTTTTAGCATAGGCTAAGAAGGAAGCATGTCAGCCTCTGGGCAACATTAGCTAAGTGTTCCACCATCTCCAATTATAGGATCTCTCCTGTGGACTTAATACAAGCATTGGTGCAGACTGATTGAGAGATGTAAGGGGGAGGGAAAAAAAAAGAGAAATAAAAATATCTCAGTTTACCTCACTGCAAGATGAGGCAAATCTTACAGAAGTCTGAACAATTTCAAGGGCCAGCAAAAAAAAAAAAGACATCATAAGGCTTAACTCAAAGTACCCATGTTTTATTTATTTAATTTGATCCAATTACCCTTTTCTAATCACATACAAAAGATGTCTTGCATAGTATGTTACACCTATCTGTATTTGCATCAGTTTAGAGATGTGTATTTTAAAATGCATTTTTTGTATTCTAGACATGATGACTGCTCCCATATTGTGAGATTAGGCTTCTTTGTGACCATCACCGCTGAGGTAAACCAACTGCATCCCAGACAATCCTTTACTGAATAAGAAGAAAGTGAAGACATCGAAGCCACCTGCCAATCACTGCTTAGTAAACTGATAATAATCTATAATGAAATACATGTTCTAGGGTATGCCTGTGGTGGAACTCTAACGGTCCTCTTCTGTGTTCTTCCACTTTAGTAGCTGCAGTTGTGACTGATTTGTTTCAGATAAGTCCTAGTAAGGACATGATGTGAAACCCCCAAATGCCTGAAGATACACCTTTTTAAAGCAGCTACCAAAATGGAGACACTATAGTTTGCATTTTGTCTCTTCTTGAAGCAGTAATGTAGAAGGTGAACCTCTTAGAACCACACAACTCCCTCCCCTGCCATTTGCTTGCTAACATAAAATTAGAACAGTTCCTAGATTGGTCACTCTCTTACATGAGTTACCTACAGTTCATCATAGACTTTTAAGAAAAGTATTTTTTTGGCTGTTGGTTTTTGTTTTCTGCATTTGGCTTCCTATGCTATGGCTCAATGGCACAATGCCATTCTCGTTCATGTCTACGAACATTTCAGCTTTATCCCTCTCTAGTTTTACTTCTAAAATCTGCCTCTAATATCTCTTCATCCCTCCTATCTCCTTCTGCTTACAAGTCTTCACTCCTTAATCTTGCTCTGTGTTTACTTCAGATCTTAACTCTAGGAATCAGTTGATTCAATAATAGTTTTAAGCATCAAGATGATCTGCAACTAAGTACCATTAATGCAGTTTTAAAATAAACTATTAGAACTACCTAAAGCCAGAATAATTTTGGCATAGCAGGGAACAGTTCTGTCTTGACAGAAGTTAGCAAAGTAACTAATTTTTTTCCTGTCAAAGTGATTGATTGGACATTTTTTAGCTTACTACAGGTTTGAACATGACAGCTCATGTTACCATATATACCCGTTGAACTCTGTCCATAGCAAAACCAAAAATCCTTCCCAGGGCTGTTAGGATGCTCAGTCAGAAGAGTTCAACCAATCAGTGCCAGCTCCCCATGAAACATTTTGCTATATATAATCTGAATAGAAAACACTGTTATATAGCCAGTATCTCCCTCGGAAGTCTTTTAACATGTAATTTTTTAGGAAGCTTGAGAGCCACAGCCACTCAGAGATGAAAACATTTAATTTTGAAGGTTGCTGACCGGAAGGCTGCACTTTAAAACATTAACAGCTCCAAGGTGGAAAGGGAATAGGAGTCTGCAGAAGATACATGCCTGCTGTGCAACCTGTAGTTACACGGGCAGGTTACAAATAATCAATCTTTGATCTGTTGATCTGTTGATTATGTTTGCTTATTGCTTATATCTAAAGAAAAAAGAAAAAGATAAAAATAGAAACCCCATAGCAACTACTTCAAGAATGGCATCCAACAACCAGATTCTAACACTGAGTGGTGGGAGACTATTTCTCATAATACAAAGTTGACAAATAGCAAACCAAAGAAGAACAGACTCAAACAACCGCTATCTTTTACTGATTATTTTAAAGGCATTCCTGAAAAGAATAAGAAGACATATGATGGGGTTAAGAATAATTTTAAATTCTAATAGCTCAGACTGGCTGCCCTAAGAACAAGCATGGATGCACTCGTCAGAAAACATTTGAGATAATGGCCATTCCTTGGAGATAAGACTGACACATCTACAGATCACAGATTTACAAGATTTGGTTATTCTCTCATGGCCAAGGCTGCTTACACGGTCATAGGATACCTAATTGGGAACTGAAGGAAAGGAAAATCACATGTACTCCTGCACATCACAAATACTCTCCCCCACCCCCAAACTTCTTTTTGGAGACATGCTGGAAGAGGCATTACTAACTGCCAATAAATTTTGTTCACACAAATGAAACATTTTCTAACGTGGTAGATCCTCTCAGTTTCTCTGCTATTCTTCACTACATCCAATTCAAAAACCCCTCAGGGTAACTGTATGAGGTAGAAAAGCAAGTATAACCCATGCAAATTCCTGATCTTGCAACTATGGGTAGACTGCAAACCACTGCATTCACATTAATGCCCAATCACTTTAAATTGGTTAGTGCTAGGACATCAAACACTGCAGAAGGAATCTATAATTGCATTTTATTATGCTACTTTAAAAGGAAATCACTCCCAATTTATTCTTCTTCCTCCAGTGACGATCTTTTAATATTTTTAAATATTGCTTTAAATCTATATAGCAAGGAGAAATCTGAAACATTAAGGGTAGGAGGAGTTCTCTCCCCCTTCCTCCTATCCTTCTCATGGTGTTTTTATCTGTTAAGGTCTAGTCTCTTCAGTTATGCCACACTGAAAGTATCAAAGAAGTCCATTCAATTAAATTATGTACAACTCATTAACATAATGTCAATAATGAAGCCATGCAATCAACAAACTTCAGAACTTACCCAAAGGCAGACAGGAATACACAATCATCATGCAAAATATTCGCTACTCTTTCAAAGGTTCTGTAATTGTCAGAGTCCTTTTGCTCAAAGTATCCAACAATATTTCTTCTGCTGCGCTGTAAAAACAAAGGGTAAATTAGAACTTACCTAAAGCTATCAAAAACTATCCTTACTCCTTAATTATATTAAATACAGAGATGCCATTCATTCAACAGTCAATAACTGTGTCAAAGTTATTTCTTTTCTGCCTTTTCAATATTGAGAAGCAACCTTGTGGATATTTTTCCAGTGACGAATATTAGAAGTATCTTATCAGATATAACATATGATTCTTTTCAAATGATTACAGGTAAAATAAGTAATTTGGTAGTGAAGTTACTGTAACAAAATGAATGCAGTTAAAAGGGATTATAATGTAATAATTTGTAATACTGGAAATGATCCAGTTTTCTACTGAGTTAAAAAATAAAACAAATGCTCACAAAATTTCTGCATGGAAAAAAGTAAATATGTACTTCAAGTACATTACGTTTCACTAGTTCAATATTAAAAATATATATATATTTAAAAGGAACAAAATCGAAAGACTTACATCAAGAGAACTGATTTCTTCCAAATCCTGGACCTCCCGAATTGGGTTACTCTTCTGCTGCCTGATATAATCTGCTATTGCTGTCACAGATCTCTGGCCCCTGTATTCTCTCTTCATCATCATTCCATTCCGGAAGAGTTTCAGAGTTGGATATTTGCTTATCCTGTATCTCTGCGCTATATCCGCTAAAAAGAAATTAAGAAGATAAAACCAAAACCCTGCAAATACAGAAATACACTGAACGTGCTATCTTATACATGTATGTGTGTGCATGTAAATGGAATCTCTGAACCAGTAGTTCTACATCTTTAGACAAGAACAAACTAAAAAATAAAAACAAAACCCAAACACCATCACAGGAAAAAGAATGGGTAGCAGCTACAGTATTTCTCACATATACTGATCTTCATAAAGTCATGACCAAAATCTGGCGTAAGTAAAGATCCGACTTGGTCAGCTATGCTCGTTTAGTACACTTCCGACGAACAACTGGGAAAGCCAATTTAAGAGCATAACAAGAACATGAGAATCTTAAAAGCTTGCCAAATCTCAATTAATTAATCCACATGAGAAAACTTTAATAAAATACATCATCCCCTATTTTCCTTTAAACTAGGATTTTTATCAAAATTACAGTGCTGGAAATATAACTGTCAAGTCTTAATTTTTAGAGAACATGAACCCTGTGCAAAATATTTCTTGAATCCTATGAAGGCCAGAAGACTGCTGTTACAGTTCTAAGCTGTTCAGGTTTTGAAGGAACACAAAATTTCTCATATCTAAATTAAAGCAAACACCTCTTTGGTCAACCAGTGTCAGCATTCCCTTCAAGACTGTATATATCTATACATTCAGTCCAGCTTTCTTCTAGACTTGGACTGCACAGAGCTTCATACAACAAAGTAACACGTATTTGCATTCATCTAGCATAAAAGCACTAGCTATTTTCACCTTTATATAACATATAGTTAAATAGCTGACCTGTTATTTATTCATGAGTGTTACAGATATAAAAGAAGAAGAAATTTACAGTAAAATTAGAAGAGAAAAGAAGAAAGCTGAGCAGAATCAATAAAGCCCAGTTTTCCACAAATCCGCATCTTGTGCTCCTTATCTTCAACCACTATTAAAGCAATAATCTGGTTCCTCGCTATGCCCCACCAGAGTACTTTAAGTGCCCCTTTGTCACTCTTCCACTTCGGTTAATCACTGGGACACAGAAAGCTGCAATAGGTGTCACAGCCAGTTCCCAGCTACGCATTGATGGGGAAACTTATACATCACCAGCAAGTGGTTCAGGGCACACTGAGCAGGACCCATCAGCCTTGAGTCTTTGCAGCAACCTTTCCTACAGTGCAGAAATTGGTTTTGTGCATCTCCAGTATCCAGCAACCACTTTAATCAAATTTTGTAAGTAGTTAATAGCTTTGAATATTCTTCCCTTTTTCAGATGTGGTTGAAGTTCCGCCAAAACTTTCAAGGAGTTTTTATGAGGAAGAACTGGAGAAACAAGGTAACCAGATACACTATGGATTCTCAGGAAAGCAAGACTAAAAACAAACAATAGGAACAAAGCATGTATGCTAAGTAGATTTCCACATGCATTTTCCTTTTGCTTTAATTATGCCCTCCTGTTCACTCTTCACCGGGAAATATATGTAGAAACAACAAAAAAAATCTCACAGCCCCTATGAAAACTGAGTGTTCTTTATTACCGGGTGGGATGCAGTTTACCTAAATCTCAATCCTGTTTGTACTTAAATCCAGCTAAATCCCTAAATAGGAGCAATCTGCCCACTTTCCAGAGCTGCTTAATCCTTTGAGGTGACTCATTCCAGTCAACCACACCCACCCCACTTCCCCTTCCTGCTCTCTCAAGGAAAGGGTGAGACAGTCAACTTCAATGGACCAATTTGTCCTTTGGAGACAGAGGAAAGTTTCATCCAGTCAACAGAGAGGAAGGTACATGGTCTGGATGCATGTCCTGTTACTTTTCACTGACTCCTTAGAAGTCAAAGGGTACACTTCAGGTGACCTGGACTGGCCCACAGCAGGAGGGCAACCAAATGAGGGTCCATCAGTGTATCTGGCACACTACTGAATGACGTAAAAACTAATCCTTTCTGAGAAGAACATCCTTTCTTCTCAATTACATACTTACTGCAAAGCAGGTTTGTCTTCTATCTTACACTTATCTTTCTTAAAGAGAATAGAGACAGGAGTCAGGTGAAAACTATTATTTAGAGGCAGCCGTCATGAGCAAACTGCTGAAAACGGGCAGGTAACATACACACCTCAGTTGCAAACCAAAATTAAAACCCTGCACAATTGGAAATAAGTCATTCCCCAACTGACTGAAAAAACATACACAGCAAAGGAATAAGAAACATACCTACTCCATAAAAATGTTCTTTAACATCCCTCAAAACAGTAAGCTTAAAAGCATGACTAACTAAGCCCAGTCCTAACAAGCTTTGTAGCACTATTAAAATATCACAAAATATAAATTTTGACCAAGAAAGGACATGACTGTCTCCTAAGAAAATCTTCTGGGATATTTAATGCACCAATTACAGTTAAAATTAAGGGTAAGACATTTTATGTCCTCAATTCAGAGTACTTTTATTTCAAATTAATACAAACTTCTTGAGGGAAGATGCAAAAATATTCAACGTTAGCAAGCATTAGATCGATAGTTTTTTCTTCCTTTAAATTCCATCATTTTTTTAAGTTAAAGTACCTAAGAACTACCTGTAAGAAGTTGGCAAGTATCACAGTCGAGGAATCACTTTATATTTGCTCAGCAGAAGACAAACAACATCAGCAACCAGGCATTTGCTGCCCTTCTGTTGACAGAAGGACCTTTGGTCTGATGGTACACCAGTCTATCAAAACTTGGCCGGGGTCTGATAAGAGACAAAGAGCACTACATACCAAGGTTTCACAGAAACACATCGAGATTAAAGACTGTTATTGTTACAGAACTCCATGGCAAGAGAACACCAAAATTACATTTTTTTTTGTCTCACAACATGGACTTTTTCCTTTGGGTTATTCCACAGTTATAGGAGGATGCACAGGTTGCAGAATGGGTATTCAGGGAGCCTTGAAGGTTCTCTGAAATTATTATTGCAGCCCCTAGGAATGTGAATCCTCATCAAGTGCTGAAGTTGCGTAAAAAAATTAATGATAATAAAATGCCTGCTGTCAAGACTGAATTCAAACATTATTTCATAAGTCAGAACTTGCATGCTCTTTACAAATTACATTGAGATTCCATGAACACTGGTATTTGAACTAACACAGAGAGATGACAGTCCTACACAAGTAAGTATTTGAAAACCATCTTTTTACAAAATATAAAATGCAAGTACATGAAAAATTGTTTGAATTCATTCAAAAGTCAAATAGAGTAAACCTTAAATGCTTCATTAAGCCCTGGCATTTGATACAGGTAGAGTTAGCATAAGCAGAGCAACTACAAAATTATATTCCTTTTAAAATTGGAAATACACAATGCAAATACATGGAATATTGTTTGAACTCATTCATAGATCGCATTAGTTATAGTAAATCATAAATTAAATTTAAAAATATTTCCAATCTCACAGCCCATTTTCTGATGAAAAGAGGTATTTGAAACAGATAAAGGTAACATACCTAAAGAAAAAAAAAGTCCCCCAGCTACGACTTTACAGTTTCTTCAGGTACTAAGGTACCCAAGAAGTACAAACCTTGAGTTTGTATTTTGCCCAATTAATCATTAAACCACAAGCCTAGTGTCTATGCCACCAGAACAGTTTCATACTACTTATAGTAGGAAGCTACTGACATACTTTATCACCTTCTCATCTTCTACAAATCAGAAATTTCAAGCAGATAAAGGACTGTTGAAAAGAGATGATTCTTTCTTCCCTGTTTTGCATGAATACCTGTTGGCATCCAACCATTTCTAAACTGCCCAGACTATTTTCTAGTATTCATTCCACACAGTCTAAGAGGAAAGTCTTCCACTCAGTTCTCTTCATAGACAGGCTGTATTGATACTTCTCCTGAACCACTGAAAAGAAAGCAAAGCTGCCTCTTACAATCGGGATGAGACAGCAGCTTTTGTTGTTGTTATGAAAGAGACTTTTACATGGAGCCTGACATCTACACTCAGGTCTTGTAAGACAGTCCCCCACAATGTATACTGAGCAAGCGTCTCCAAGAAAACATCCTTTATGAGCTATCATTTGTGATCCATATCTTTACCATATCTCTTGCATTGTTAGCCACTTTTCTGTTGTCTAAGCATCATTTGTTCCTCTATTCAAAGGAATGCCAAAACCCATTTTTTGAGGGTGTCAGGCATTTCACGTGGCCTATATACACATTACCTAAACTACAGCTTCAAGTAAACACGCAGCCTGTGACTTGATTTCCAGATGGCTTCAGACTTCATTGCTCTAGGTTAACACCTCAAAACACTGTCTAGAGTCTATGGCTTGTACATCCAATCACATCACTGCAAATCTCATGTCCATGTCACTAAATTAAAATTGAATGTACAATGACAAGTAAGTGACAAATAATGACTGCATCAAGACACACTATATCAAGGCAGTCTCCCACTCACAATGTAGTTAAAAAGGTCCTTCCCACTGAAGGACCAGCAATATTTACAAGTGTCAGGGTACCACCCCACCATTAACCCAGTCCACTGTCTTAGTCTTCTAAGGTCATGCCACCAAGCAAATATTTATATTTTAAGTCCACAGGACTGGCCCTTGAAAAATGTTTCCACTAGGATTTGAACAATATTGATAGTTATCCTAAAGGCACATCTCGTAAGGCACCACCTGAAGCATTTCACATTCCAAACAGAGGACTACAACAGCCTGAAAAATAATCTGGAAGAAAAATTGAAGTTCCAAAACTCAAACTCCATATAAAAATAATTTCTGAAAATACTCGTAGTGTCCCTTGTTCTAAGGAAGATCTTCATGTTGTCTGAGGAAGAGCTAGCATAAACCCAAGCTACCGCATGTTCTAATTTTATTTTTACATGATGTTTATAGGATTTGCATAGTTCTCTATATAAATTATATATATATATCGAAGTTACAGGTTCTAATAGTAATCCTTTTTTTGTGCCAAATCACCTTAACCTTTCCTCACCCTTGTGCAATACCTTCCATCTCAAAGGTAACAAATTCCTTCAGCTGTATATTTGAAGCTGGGACTACCAAATGAGTATTCCACTTGCTCACTTGAGATCAATCACATCTTTTGAAGTCCCACAGGCTACCTGCCAGGGCACACTCCAGGTAAGAAATGAAATCTGCTTAGATAGGTATCTTTCATTTAAGTTCACACTCTCTCTCTCAAGTTCAGTTCACTTAAAAGGCCTTTTTGTCTCCTACTTTCCTACATGCAGCACTGCTTATTGTTAGGTATTTCATAATACAGCATTAATTTTCCCCAGCTAAATTACTCCTCTCATGGTACTTGCACACAAACATAAGACCTAGGAATATTAATAGGAAGCAGAATTAGGAACGACATGGGGAGATTATCTAAACTAGACATCCTACGCCCGGTGATTGTGATACTGGTGACTTGTATGCTGGACCAAAACAGGTACAAGAACATCAATGTTCTACATCAAACTTGGCTACTAAGAAGCTGGGAAACAGCAAATCTAGACCACCTTCTGCTGCAGAGGAGCATTCACAACAGCCATGCCTCCTCCTAGCAGGGACTCATCAGTAGGTATCCCATAACCTTTTCTGACAGGCTAACAAAATGGCTCTCCTGGGGAGAGCCATCAACAACCTCTCCGAATCCCTTCCACTTTTTATTTTATCCAAAGATAACTCTTTCAGACCAGCATTTTTTCCAGGCAAAGTGTTAGCAATGCCATTAAATCCTCATCCTTGCTTACAGTTTAATTTATAGGTCATTATGAACCTCCAAGTTTGTTACTGTACTGAGCTATTTTGCTTACCAAAGGCACAGCAGCAATACAATCTAAGTAACTCTCTGAAGATTACCATTAGCACATGTTACCAGAATGGCCAGACCCAGAGAGATCAGCAGCTCACTGTACTTACTGTATGAGAGTATCACTCATGGATGTTTTGAAAAAAAGAAAAAAGAGTTCCCTAAACAATCTGCCTAGCAAAGCACCTCCCTCTCAACACCCCACCAGAGAGAAGTTGTTTCCTGTTGGAAACACAAAGATTTATTCAAGCCAGCTATTATTTTTTATTTTTTAACTCGGAAACTAAAGGAAATAATGGTGCAGTAGAATTAAAACCCAATATGTATTTTAATTTATAAGAATTCTGTACTCATAATATTGAATTAATAGAAATTGTTCAAAATACAAACTCTCCTCCAGAAACATGAGTTCTGTATTGCAATATTCACTCACAAAGAACAGAAACATAGGAAATCCATGTTACCAAATAAGTTTCTAACACTGCTACCAAACACAAAGGATAAAACAACAACAAAAAAACCACAAAAAAATCCACAAAAACCCACAAGCAAGGAAAAAAAGGAACCCACCAAAAAAACCACCTTCCAATAATATATATGCAGAAAGATCTATGATTTTATATGGGAGGTCACTTTGACTAGGTATTACACTTAGAATAGAGGTGCATAATTTTTCGGTAAGTGAATTACTAAATCAAACACACCAAAACCACCAAAGATTTTAACAGCAAACGATGTAGTAGAACTCAGATATTTATAAATTATAAAAGAATGAGGTCTTGGAAATTGAAAGAGTATCTGTTTCAACTACCTGCTTCAACAGCTTTACCTTTAGTCTACGTTCCATACCAGCTTAAAAACAGCCTGATGGCTTAACTTACACATTTCAGTTACAATTATCTTCCACAAGATTATAAACTGATGTAAAATACAACAAATGCAGAGGCTTAGTACAGTGTTAATATTTAGATTTTGTATTTAATGACATTGGGGCCTATCACTTTCCAGAAAAACATCTTTATATTGGCTATAAGAGCAGACAGAATGATGGTTTTGTCATTAAGCATCAAACATTTGGCAGTGCATCAATAATTCTCTTTAATTTTCTTTACCCTCAGAAGCTGGTGTGAGCTGTTGGGCCCTGCAGTGTGCTTCAATAATAGTGCATTAAATGGGAAGTATCTATGCCTGGCTGACCATTCTGAAAGCTGTTTTTGAGTGGCCTGAAATCAGCTATTTGGATTCCCTACAGAGTCTTGGCTTCAAAAAGAAACAGATCATTTGTAATGCAAATAATCCACCACCTCTAGAACATCATCCTAATAGTGAACTGCTAGTGGTATGAAATCTGCAGGGATAACAAACCCCAAAATATTGGCATAAACCTTCTAGTATTGCTAAAATATGTAAACACATACAAAAATATAAAGGTAAAACAGGGGAAAAAGATAATAGCAATCTTTACTCTAATATTTAGTAAAGTACTACAGCAGGCCCAAGCTGGATAATATAGTAGCATCCACCCTCTTACTGAAAAACTGCTATTTACATATGTTAAAATCAAAGTTAAAACGCTTGAAACTTTAGGACATACCCAATAACCATGTGCCAGGAAACCATGCTTACAACTGAGCAAATAAACACTAGAAATCAGGAATGGCATTGACATACACAGCTTTGCTATTTAATTCAAAACGATAATGGAAATTGGGAAAGATACTTGGTCTGTCATTATAGGATTTTATTTTTAATTCTCACTTTTTACAACTTCTGCAGCAGAAGTCATGCTCATCTACTTCTTAAATCAATGACACAGAGTAAATACAGAAAACTCGTGGATTCCAGTAGTAAGAAGACCGATCAAAACACTTGGCTGCCTCAGACTATTTAGCTCACTACAGCTACTCCCAGGGGAAGGCAGATAATCTCTGCTGTAGCATCTCCTCTGCCATCCAGGCCTCAGCTCTCTGTAACAAGCTCTGATGAACTCAATTAAGTGAGCATACGAGAAGATCAAGCAACAAGCTCCTAACGTGTTTCAAGTACTGGGGGGGTGAGAGGTTGGGGAAAAGAAGGCAGAGCTTTCTTAGCCAGTGAAAGTGACAGAATATATACAAAAGTAACTTCAAGTATGTAGAGTGACTGGTTTAATAAGCTGATATAAAACCAGTCAGAATGTGTGCTACAACTGCACACATTTATATTCTACAATCACAGATCAAGGGTAGTTTACTTGGGTAGATCCTGCGGTAGATCTCAGAACAAAGACAGACAAAAAGCTCAATAAGAAAACACCAGCAAAGACTGCTTATCAGGCTTTGCCTTCAATATATTCCTCCAAAGGATTTCATTGCCTTACTTGAAAATTGACTTCTAGGGATGGCAAATTTGAATAGTTAATGCTATGCTTTTGGTTAAGATCTCCCAAGTACACACCATATAGACAGATACAGACATGTGATCGGAAGCAGACAAGAACACCAAGCGTGAAAAAGAAAAAAAACTGAAAATGTAGTTAAGTATTTGAGCTCTGGGAAGGTATGCCAGGCCCACAAACCCCACCGAACCAATAAAATCCACCACCCTAAAAACAAAAACCCACCGCAGCCCCCCCAAAATCTATGACTCTAGAAAAGGCTGTTCAGGAAGGAGGTAGGAAAACATTCACCTAACAGAGACAACATTATAACAAGAAAGAAAAAAAAATTCTATTGAACTTGTAAGTCAAGGAGACTAAAGCATATCTTATGAAGCATGTTAAGAATAGCCCCATCTCTCCAGTCTGCTGCTGCTCTGAAAATGCTACAGGCAGTTACACAAGTGCACCATTCTCACTGTATTCAATGCATTAGAAGAGATCTGCTCAGCGGAGGAGATTTTACAACTGTGGGTCTAATGTAGCTCTCTTCAAGAAGACATACCCTTAAACTTTTGTAACAGTTCCCCAACACGTCCCTACCACTGCAATGTAGGAAGGCAGGTGAATGTTTCAAAGCTGCTCACACACCCTAGGTGAATACTTTCATGTCTTTTCCAGCTATGGCTGTAAAGGGGGTCTGATATCTCAGTGATTCATCCCAGAGGCATTTAAGTTTCCCATGGTCATGAATTGGGCTTACTGATCTTCAGGAAGGGACAAAACAGAATATCCTTGGCCACTCCCAACAGTTTGAGGAATCAGCTTCTCTTACATTTCAGAAACTGAGTTGATACTGTTTGCTCCCTTAAATTTTTTATTTTTTTAATGCTTGAGTTCTCTTTCAAGATCACAACGGGTGTTCTTACTGTTGGGCAACTACTTGCATGCACACAAAATAGAGCACAAGACGGTGCCAGTGGAAGATGCTTGAGTGAACTTACTAACTTAAATCTGCAAATAAAAACCAAGGTGTGAGCAGAACATTGTTTTGATGCTGACAATGGCAGGTTAGCCCTCCCTTTTCTTGGCTGTGAAGATCTGCACCATTTGTAGCTGTACTGCTTCTCTGATCCCTCAATAAGCCCGTTCAATTTATAATCTCAGCTCTTTTCGCCCCATTAAATAAGACAGGCTGAATGGATATGCATTTATGGATATGTTTATGGATGCAATGAGAAAGCAACACTGGAGATTGCCCTGACAAATTTGGAAGAACAGGCTCACTGATGTATAGAAGCAACTCTGGGCTAAATGATGGGGCAGGTCCAACTACACTTTAAATTGCTGTCTAGTATATTCTTCAATATAACAAGTAACTTACTGGCAGGATAGCACAGAGAAACCTAAATCTGGATTTACTTACAATGCTGATCACAGTCTACTCTAGCAAACACCACTTGATTCTTATCTGGATACTCTTCCTTAATTACATTAGAAGCTTCCTCAAAAATGGGATGCAGCATTTGGCTGAAGCGGCACCTGTGGACAGAACACAAAATCACAACTTCAAAATATTAATTTGAAATATTTTAATTGATGATTCAGGGAATATTTCAATCTTTGAAGGAAAAAGAAGAAGAAAAAAAAAATCTACAGGAAAAGAACATCTACTTGTAATCATCCCAGTATCTGGATACCAATAGGTTCAAAAGTAACTTGAATAATTCAAGTAGGGAAAAAAAACCATTCTAAAAGAAAACATAGTTCAAGATGTGCCCCCTTGCTTTATCTGCTTAAGAAACACCATTAATCAATTATAAGCCTTTAGGAAATATATTCTATTCAGAAAGTCTGGTCTTCATTTTTTCTACCTGAATTATCCCAGGGCAAGTATTTTAAAGAATATAATAAAATAAGTTACTTAGATTGTTGAGATTCAATTATTCAGCAACTAACACCTTCAAGAAATTTCAGAGAACTTTATAAGGATCAACAATAGAAGTTATAATATTGCTTATATTATTGCTCAAGACTGCTACAACAGCCCTATGAACAAAGAGAATCCCATGGGTCCCTTCTTCCAGTCATGTCTGCCCATGGAAAAGGCTGGAGGATGTAAAGATGCTTTTGGTGGCTTTGGGGAGTTCAGGGTATCATTAGTGCACAAGCCCATTATTAATGTCAATAAAATTATTTTATATTCTGTTCTTCTAAACACATAGTAGAATTTTAAATTGAAGACATATAACAGCACTGTAGAAGTTGTCACAATGAGACCTTATGGAATAGACTTGCAATGAAACAGCCCGCACTGAAGCCCTGCTTAAACTTAGCAGTGATCACCTGGAGACGCTCTTATGTCTACAACAGCAAACGTTCCAGTCAAGAGGCAGGTTTTGCTCTCAAAATACAAACAGGACTTAAGGCCACTTTCTGAAAGAAACCTGATTCTGGGCAACACGTGTATGCTATGCATTTGTGTAGCATACATGTGTTACATTCGGCTTCCTTGTCCCTCAATCTTCTCCACCCTCGCAGCAGAGTACCTACATCAGCAAAACTGATCTATTCTCATTCAAAGGTCACGTTACATCACAGGCTGGCAGTACGCTATCTTGAGGGGTTATTACTGAATGCCTACGCGTAATGATCATAATAAAGGTTGTAAAATTTTAAAATTATGGCCTACTGTAATATGAATTGATTTGCAAACATATGCAAATCTTTACATTCAAAGCAAACCTATTCCAGAGAGGATTCAATAATAGCAGGGATTTGCAGAAAGAGTTTTGTTAATAAGGTCCTGAAACAGGATGCTTGTTATCTTATTATGTCAAGTTTTAAAATATTGGCATTTTCCCTCTATTACATTTACTTTCCTTGGTTATCTTTAACATGGACTGCTTCAAAAGGTTTTGTATCTGCAGATCACAAACTGAAAATAACCATCTTCAGTTTCATTTATTTACTTATTTTAAAAGGCAGCCTTTATAGCATAATTCTGTGCAGAACAGGTAAGAGATTAGACCTAGTTTCTGACTTAACAATTACTTAGTTGTACCATTCATTATAAAGAAAGACATTTCAAACAAATAGCTTTGTAAATGAACGCAGTCTCTCTAAAGAAAAATTCTGTGGGTTTAAATGTGCTTTGTATCAATTTAGTCTGTGGTAGCAAATGAACAGATGCAAACTAATTGAACATAAAAACTGTCTATAAAATGACAGGTATATACAAAAGTTATTAAACTTATTTAGATTAGTGTAGTATCTATCTTTATGCAAAGTTTAAATTAAGGCATTATAAGCATCTTTACTGAGAACTTCATTCTACATGTAAAGACTGGGTACAAATTTTTCAAAATCACTTAAAAAACAATTAAAATTAGCCTGCCACTAGTTGAATGAATTATCAGTAAAGACAAATTGTAAATTTTTCATGCAAAGCTCTGTGCACTTGCTATTTCTAGGCCATACAGACCTACAGACTTAGCCATATAATGAGATGTGAACGAGGTGAAAGGAATCATAAGTCTAATCACCCACACAACCTTTGATTCTGAAGGCCAACTTTTTATGCTCACAAAGCAAAACAGCAGGGAGCAGAATATTTAAAGTGCAGTGCTTCAGTTCATATATTTGTTTACATTAAAAAAGGCATTTACATCCAAGATTACGTTAATCAAGGAAGACAGAAAATTACTTATTTTTCTAATCCAATTTTCTACATTAATTTGCATGTAAAATTTTATTTTCTCTAAATACTTTTCTGGTTTCTTCCTTGCTTAAGATTCTTTTCAAAATATTAATGGAGCAGAGCAGAACATTTACAATTACTTCCTACACAATAAAATAAAAAAAAGGTTGTTTAAATCAATTCTAATGATGATTTTATATGCAAGTTGTTTTTTTTTTTTTAAAAAAAAACACTATAATTTCAAGTAAACAGGTTCCTCTAAGTATGTCTTTCACAACGTCTAACCAATCTCACCCCCAAATTCTTTCCTTTTCCAGTTGCTCAGATTTCATCCCTCAATTATAATTTCTCTAGTTCTCCATTTGGAAGGTCTTCTAGATTAGAGAAGAATTTGATTTTTAGTGTAATTTCAAGTTTTTTTCTTTCCAGCATACATATATGCTATTAACATAGAAGAAAATGGGAAAATGGAGTATTTTGGAATATCCTATGTTAAGGAGCTAAGTCTTGCTAAGAGGAAAAAAGAAAAAAAATATTAAAAAAATCAATTACATAGCATGTTATTCCACACTACTATAGAAGCCTTTTTCCTCTGATAGGAGCTCTGAATGAAACAAAAGATGACAGAAGAGCAGAAAGGGAAGTAATCAGGACTTTAAAAACCAGGAAAGAATAGTTTGAAGGCAACATACCACTGTATTTTCAATTAGAAAACTAAGCCAAACATGACAATTTTCAAAAGACAAAAGTTTAAACATAGAAAAAAAGGTATATAACTTACCAATCAGCATAAAAATTAACTAAAGCAACATCTGCATTGTCTGAGAAGAAAGAAAAAGAAAAAACCCAATGTCACATTGTGAGGCAGACTTCTTAGTAAAATATTATCCGTAATAATATATATTCCCAAAAACTATAAAAGCAAAAATTTCTAGATTATTCAGCATACCACTTAGTCGGATTGCTAGAAAACTGCTAGGATAAATCTTATCTGAAATATAATCTATATCAAATGGGAAAGTGATGAAAGAGGCCTTCAGTCAAGTATTTTATTGACTTTATTGATATATTAGACATTAAAAATGTCAATACTTAAGGTATTAAGACACAAAAGAAGTAAATAAGTGACACACAAAACAAAAAGTAATTCTGGATTTAAAATTAAGGCACTCAAAGCCAGTAGTTGTAGTCTACTGTATCTTTTAACCATTATCTAGATTATTCCTAAGTGTTAAAAACCAGTTGAAATCTGAAATGTCAGCTATTTAGGTTAAAACATGCAGCCTGCCTGTGCAGCTTGCTCTGGTCAGTCCTTATCTGCCTTATTTGTGAAGAAGCTGGATACTAAGGCAAAAAGTTTTGGTATCTTCAGTCCCCAAAAAAGAAAAATGCTAAGGGACAGTTGAAAAAAATGCAATACTATAGTGATATGTATGATAAGGGAGTGAAATAATGCTGTTATACACTATTTTTCACATACCAAAAAAGCAGAAAACATGTCAAAACTAAAAAGAGAAATCTCCTGCCCAAAAAGAAATTGCCATCTTTACACAATATAACAATCATGTTGTAAAAACAATCATGTTGTAAATTGATTTTTATTAGTACTAGTAGCCTAGATATTGAAAAAAAACCCCAAAAAACGAAACCAACACAGAAACCTTGAAATAAATACTGGAACTATAGAGTATCAGCTACAGCTTCACAAAGCAGAAACGTTGCTAGACAAATTTGCACTATTGACAAAGTTACAAAGGAGTTACAAGTGAAGATTAAGATGATGGAAGCCTGAAAAAGACAACATGCTGGAAAAGACGACTCTTGAGAAGGCTGGGAAAAACTACAGTTTTGATTAAAATTATGGCTTTAAGATTTTCATTATCAGCAAGGAATGCAAGTGGCAAACAGGAAATTAACAAGCACAGACAAACTCAGGGTCAACTCCAAGGCATAAAGTATTTGTTGAAAGTAATGGGCTAAATTTTACAAGTACTTACTTGGCATATATTCCCTTTTATGACTAACATTTTACAAATATATTTTATTTGTCTATATTTTCCACTGTATAAAAGGTATTTACAAACAGTCACCTAATGATGCATTTACTACACAAAACAATCCTGCAATAGTAAGCAGATTCTAGTACAGACCTACATAAAACAATATATAGGGTTTTTTTAATATATTGAAATGATGTAATAATTTTTTCCCTGTGAAGGCAACCAGATACAGGCAAATTCCATACTTTTCAGACAAGAATACACATGTATTTAATTTATGAGTCTCCTTTCTACGAACCACCAGAATCAGGGCAATGCTTAACTTCAGGAAAAACATAGCTGAACAAGCAAGATACTTAAGGCCCATCATTATGGGCTTCCATTGCTGCTATTTTGGGGGGAACTTTTAATATGCTGTCTTGACAGATTTTGGTTATATAATCAAGCATTCCCATCTGCAAACAAGATACCAGCTATTTTTTTTAAGACAAATCCTCATTACAATTACAAATTACAATGAAGTAATTTGGTAAGCGATACATTATTTCAGGCAACTAATTTTGACCATAGGCATTTCATACTTCTACGCCAACTAGAATTCATATTTTCAAAGAGAAGGTATGGATATTCATTTAATAACTTTGCAAGTTTAACACACATAAGTGGCGACAGACATACAAAAAAAATAAATAAACTCAAAGTACTCACTTAAAATGTCATCTATATTCCCACTATCTAGACTTGTTATTTCACTTCTTGTTGGATTAAAAAGCCAAGACACCTAAAAAGAGAGAGCAAACTAGTAAGGTATGTAAAGTTTCAGCAATAAAGTTGCAACATATCTATGATTTCAAATGTTGCAGTTCAAAAGCTGGAGAAGAACAGTAAAATAATTGTAACTCAGTCAGTGCATTTCAGATGACAGCAGTATTACAAATATAAAAATAAACACTATTTACAGATACAACATATTTTCACAGTTAAAGCAAAATTGGCTATGTCTCCATATGATTCTCTATTATGTTGGCATAACCATTACAGGTAAATTTTGTACCTTTAAGAACAACTGCCATTCATACATTCACTCTCAAGAAAGAAATGAAACCCCCACTTCAGCCACCTAACAATCTCATACAGCCCAGAAGCATGTAGGCACAGTGCTTTCACCCACACACAAGTCATTCCTTCTGTTACTTGCAGGGCTTCTCCAGCTAAAAAGTTTCTCATCAGGTAAAGCTTGCATTTGCCTCAATTTTTATTACTGTTTTAGAAAACCGTTTCAGTACAGCTAACACAAATAGCTACAGTCTTTTATCTCCTGTACTTTTTCCTTGATGCTTCTTCAGTCCTAGCACACAACTGGCACATCAGGCTACTAAAACTGAGACACTACATCAGCCAGATCACTCAATTACAAAGCAACACACATATTACTCTTACTGCAACTACCCCAGCAATATGCAGTTTTATGGAAGAGCACTCTCATATTCCCTGCAACAGGCCCCGTTATTTATCTCAAAACGCAGTAGGGAAAAAGGGGGAAGAGCTGCTGGTCTATCCCAAGTGAGAGAGATACCAGTAGTTACAACTGATTTTTGCTTTGAGATAGCTTGCAAGTTTTTAAGTAGGACAACACAGATTCTGATCTGGGACATGAATGTTTCTATCCTGAGCAATCTGGTCAGAGAGTCAGCACTTCTCTAAGCAGTGCCAGGGCTCAGACCAGATGCTCTAATGAGACGCCTTCCAGCCCCATTTTCCATGATTCTACGGTTCTATTCATGGTTTCCATGATTCAGCTGAGAGAGACGGCAGGAAAGGAAAAGGAAGTATTTTGGTAGAGAACTGACAGGAATGCACAGGTCAAGGGGCCAGGTAGAGACTGGAAATTCCCAATGATACTTGAAGAATTAGTTCTCACACTGAGATGAGGTGGCGCATGACATACACACTGTCAGTGTTCCCCGAGCCTTAGTTTACTACTTGCAACTGCAAAGAAAATATGCCTACGGCTAGAGAGGCAGAACTGACAGCTGCTTTTACCAAAGACATCAAGGAAAAATTTTAGAAGCATAAAGAACATCCAAAGAGTGCCATATGGAGCAGCTGTATACAAGGATCCAGTGATATGAAGATCTCTCAGTTTGTGGAAGAGCCTGTAGACCTATCCTGGACCTATACCAGAACCATGACTACAAGCTACAAGCCCCCAAGGCACATTCGTCCTTGGTTACAATTTAAAAAAACCCACAATTCAGTGTCAAACATCAAGTTTTCTAACATCTGTTGCAAGCGTATGTCACATATTGGCCTCTCCAAAACAGTAGCTATACTGGGTGCCTGCTTTCATTAAGTTTCGCTTCAAAAACTGCGGGAGGCTTCTGCAGTGAGACACTGTCATTGCTCACAAACTATCACTGTAAACGACTTGTAGGTGAGATTTGCAGCTATCATTTTCAATTCCTTCTGACTTACGGATCACTAAACACTTCTCCATGAAGACACTGATCCTTTCACATTTCCCATACGGAGGCCACCAGGTAGCATATACACTCCATCTTACACTACAGGCTGAAAACACACCAGCCATGACAATACAAAATATGTACGAGTGCTTCTCGCTTGGTAACTGGACAAGATACTTACACGCAAGTAAGAACTGTGGCGGAGTTCGCACAGCCTTCCTGCAGTACTTAAACTGCCCCACACAAATGTCTGAATTGTGGCTTTAAGATGACTGTACAGAAACGAAACCAACGGTTGAGCTGTAAGGTCCATAGTCAAAACTAACAGCGTAACGACATGGTCTGCCAAAATTACATCTGATTAAGCAAGCTATGCAACACACAAGTTGTGGCAGGCCAGTATTGGGGAAGTTCCTTTGAAGACGCCAGTGTTGCTGACTGCTGAGCAGCAAGAAGGGATGGCCCTGCCTCCTGTCTTTGCAGAGAAAAGCTACATACATGGACGCTGGTCTGCATCAGCCAGACTACCCCCAGGCGAGTGACAGCTGACAGTAACCATCAGTGCACACACATGCCCATGCATGTGATGACAACTTCCATGGTGTTGCTGTGGGGAGGTGTTGGTACTAGTAGTTACATTTGTAGTAATTTGTCAGTTAATGAGTTGGCAGGGTTTTTGTTTGTAGGCACGGACTGTTTTGTTGCAAGCGTATGGTTAGAGGTAAGTTGTGTACAACTGAAGCAATAGCTATGATTAACAATAACAGCTGGAATATTGCTTTAGGCAATATGGAACAGTGTAACTCAACATTCGTTTAGTTGGCTGTCATCCGATCCTACCACAGGCGACTTTGCAAACTCAGGTCTCAGGAACATCTGCTCATACACCCTTGAAGGCCACAGAATGACTTATCCTGCTTAAAATATTGGACAATGCTCATTTCCATAGAAAATCCACAAGGGTCTCTAGAAAGCAGGAACATTTTAGCTGCTCCGCACAGCCCTGCATCAGCACTCGCACTCAGACAGAATTGCTGCAGTAGGTCTTGGTGAAACTATTTTCACAGGAGCTCAGCAGTTTGTATTGTCAAAATACACTCCGAAGGGGTAAGATATCAATTTCTTAAACCCACATGGCTTTTTCTAATACAATTTTACAGCAGCAACACAAATCTTATCCAATAGGATAAATTACACATAAATTAAACATTACGTAGATAAGCATATTATTTGCCATCACGAAACAGACTATGTTATTCAGCAGATATACTTAAATGGATCAGGAACTGTAGTTCCATTTGTAGATTGCTACAATACACCTTAACTTGCAATGCAAATATTTAATTGCAAAATCAAAGCATAGGGCTTAGTAACCAATAAAATAATCTACCAGACTGTGCTTTGTGCAGAAAAAGCAAATTAAAACTAATACTTCTTTATAGCATGAATAAAATTTTTGATTGCTTTCTTAACTCTTACTGTAGAAAGACGTGGTGCAAGCTGCATGTACTGGAATAAAGACCCCAAACGCCTTCATATATTGAAGGTGAAAATGCAATTAAGCTGTATATCCTGATGCCTCTTTATATTTAACAGTAGTGGAAAAATACTGAGACTAGGAATGTCTTTACCCAAAAGCTGCACAACACCTGAGACAACAGAAATACTTTTTCCACTGGAAGTATGAAAAAAAAAATCTATTTTGTCAAAATATATTCATAATCATGTCCTTAAACATTTTATACTGACTAAATAATTGTAGTTGCCAAAACCTTCACAGTAAGTAGATAGACTCAAGGGGAAAAAAAGCCTTCCTTGAAGAAGTGTCAATAAATATGTAAGACTCACTTCAGCTGAAGCTTTCATAAAGGTATAATGCCTGCAAGGAAGAAAACACATCCTTTTGACCCAGTAATCTTCCTGTCCCGTGAGATGCAAGAGGGTTTATGATATTACTAGTATTAATATTTAACATGAAGGAATACAAATTCGTATTTAAATTGCTAAAAAACTACACTGTTTCGAGAATATTTTCTGACCTTTGATGAGGCCTGTGCATAATACCCACAGGCAGAAAACAAGACATTTTTGAGGAAATAATTTTTGAATGTCAGCTATGCACTTTATAAAACAGGTACTGAACACACGTTTTGAAAAACATACTGGCTAAAAAAAAAGTCTTCAGATTTTTTTTTTTACTTTTACATGTAAACTTTGCATTCCAGTGGCCTACATCAGATGGACACGTGGATGACTTTTTACATTTGTAACTGGGGGGGGAAAAGGGGAGGAGAAATATATATTTTCCCACTGACTTTACAAGTTAACTCACTGAAGAAAACACCTTGCAAAAATAATTCAAAAGGAAAATTGGGTATGTAAGTACATCTGAAAACAACTCAGGTTGCTGCCTTTATATTGGATAAAATTAGTTATATTTTTATATTTGTATTTTTTAAATGCTTAAACCACTAAAATCTGAATGTAAAACTAAGTAGTTATGAAAGAAGATTTCAGAAAAATAAACACATAGTAGAATATTAAAATACTAAAAACTTGAATGCGAAACTATACAAGTGAGAGAAATGTGTTTATAACCTACTCACAATTGTTTAACAGTAGAAAAATTACACAACAAACTATAGACTAAACCAAATGAACGTAGAAAGCTTTATACACTTACAGAATGCACTCCTGAGGGCAATAAGTCAGGAATCGAACAATATATTCACAAAGACAAAATTTAGATCATATGCGGTGAGGAAAGAGGAGGAGATAGCACATGTATTTTTACTGTTCTGGTCCTCATAAACCATCAAATAAAGTAGGAATATATCAGCTCAGAAAGTTCGTGGAAGTTTCTGAAGATAACACTGTTTATGTTGTTACTGGGAAGTTTAATTAGTACAGAAATCCTAGTATTTCTGATCCAGTTTTTATCCTGACTTGAAGTTAGAAAATGACTTTGCCACTTCTGCCAGGAGCCAGTACTAGTCACTTCTGAGGAGTAACTACAAATTAGCTGACATTTATTCTGATTTTTTTCTAATGGAAGACCTCAAAGTGCTGCCTGAAAGACAACATTATCCTCCCCTGACATGTGGCACAAGGATTACACAAAACGAAATGCCTGGGAAGAACCCATTCCATTGACCCCCAAACAGCAGATCTCTGCCAGGCTTCATATCTCTTTTCCAAAGATGAAATAAAAGCACACCCAATTTCAACTTCATCTTCTGCTGACTGTTGCTGTTCAGCTGCCACTCCACACATCCAATTAATGAAGCCCACTGGTTATTCAGGTGATGTAGGTCAATCTTTTATCAACATTTTACTCTCACCAGTCAGTGCTGCTAGTTCTTTAATTGCTAAGTGGACAGAAGTGATAAAGGTGACCGATACAGGACATAGTGACAGAAGGCCTACAGGTTTAGTGGTGTTTCTTTTCCAAGTTTACTGTACTTCATACACCACTCCCTTGCAGTAGAGTTTTAACAGTTTAAAAGCACAATATTAAAACTTCAACAAAAGGAAAAAAAACAAAAAAAAAAACCAAATAGGTCTGTTTCATTTCAGCTTCTCACATCTTTATTTTTTAACTCAGATAATGAAACAGAGATCCTCATTTCCAGCGCAAACTATCTGAAGAATACAGAAAATCTATTCTTAGAGCATTATCATATCTAATTAATACTACACCTGCAAGGCAGTTAACAACAACAGCCTTCAATTTCACTTGCTAAACTTTCAGTTTACCTTTTCTTCCTGCTGGGAAATCCTGAAGGCACAGGACTAAACCATCTTTCTCCTCTACCACAAAATCATTTTATGTTTGGCAACCAGCTCTAGCCTGCATCTAATCCAGATTGACATGTCGAAGTTACTACCTGAAGTCCTAGCCCCACAGGACTCTGCGGCTGACTTTCAGTCCCGGAGTACCTTTTTCTTTATGCATGCCACTAATCTGCTGCCTCTGCTCTGAGGTCTGCATTAAACTCCTGGACAAGAAGCAGCAGATGGGTTTACAGCCTGCTGTAGGATGATACAAATTGAAAGCAATCCCGGGAGACAGCAACGCCAAAGCTGACAGACATTGTAAGAGCCCCTGAAGTTTGGCTTCAGAACCATCAATCAGGAGCATCTCACTGGCGGCGCTCCCAGAAGCCCCATAATGAACCACAAAGTTCAGAGCAGAGAGAGATAACAGTAAATAGAGAATGGTGGGGGGAAATAAAAAAAGAACATTATTCACCCTCTCAGTGAGAGCAGTTCAACTCTTAATTGTCACCACTTGACTCCAGACTGTGCCTGATCATTTTCATAATTTTGACTAACTGCTGCCATCCCTGTTGATTAAACAGAGTTTTTATTAGTAATGTAAGCTACTTTCATTATAAGACTATGAGACAAAACTATATTAGTTCAAAAAACTAACTAACGATCACTTCTGAGCTGTATTTAAATTTTCAGAGGAACTTTTAAATTGGTACAAAAACCCTCCTGTTCATATTATTTTTCTCTCAAGAGCCATATCTTAAATTTAATCAGTGAAATTTAAAACACTCAAAGGAAGCTACTGAAAACAGATATAAGGATTGCAGTTACTAACTTCCGTGAGAACAGAGATAAAATCTAACTACACTGAAATGCAGATTATATATATATGTATTAGAAAACAAAACTTATTTCTTTAGCCTTGGCAGGCAGGTCATTTTTGTAATGATTTAGCCAAACAGTGCTATAAGTGCACAGAGCTAAGCAGAAAAAATATTAAAACCATATTAAAAAGAGGTAAAGTGATATCTTTTCCCTTCATGTCTCTTGTCATCTACTCCCATTTTAAGTGTCTGACAGGAATACTTGGTGTAGTTATATCTATTATTAATATTGAAGAACTTTTTGCCAATGAAAATATTGGAAACAAAACAAAACCATTCCCAATTTATAACAGTATCTTTGAAATTCCAAATTATATTGATTTGACACTCCAAATCAGGAAAAAACCCCTCACAGCTAGTGGTTCCTACAACTGAACTTAACACACAAGCAAAGAGGTTGTAGGATTGCCGTGTATGACTGGGAATGATTCATAGCTGCAGAGATATCTCAATGGTCTGTTACCACAGCACCCAAGGTTCCCAGAAAGATGGGTAAGTTAACTCACAGCAGTTTGTGAACTATTATAAGAAGACACAAGAGGTTCATTCAAAAAATCCATCGCAGAGATGAAAATTAAACTGCATTATCACAATGTGCAGTTCAATACATTGTATTTTTTCCATAAAGCTATTAGTAGCAGAACCCTGCACCTAAACACCATTGTAAAGCTTAAGTCTTGGACACAAACCCATGGATCATTGTCTTTTATAGAAATATTAGGGCTCAAGCAATGACACAAGGCGTGTCTAAAAAAAATGTCACAGAGATGAGACCTGTAATTTGTTTTCAGATGAAATATTTTGTATTTTCAGTTATTTCTCTTGGCCTGGAGGGAAAATGGCAATCTCCAGTCAGGGCCATAACACACTGGTTTCCTTGTCTTAAACATCTGCTTGGAGGCAACACAGCCCACATACTTACAGAAGATGTAAACAGGTCTCTGAACAACTGTATTAATTCATTAATAACGTTTAGAGTGCTCCACATCCTTGGAAATATAAGCCTACCTTAAAGCCTGTTTCACAGCTTTAAAGCCATGAATTCAGCTCCTCAGGAAACTACTGAAAACTCTGAATCTTTAGATATTTTATTTACCAAGCTTCCTTCTCTTGCACAAACAGCTAGAATTCCCCTGAAAAAAAAAGGTATAATTTGTGCAGCTTTTTAGGAAAAAAACCCACAACCTCATGTTTTGATAACTCTTTCACATACCTACCAACTGCTGTATTATCTGGCGACAATACAAGGATTCACTTTCAAGAAGGAATAAAGCATATAAAATACAAATGCAATCTGCAAAATGATTAGTGAAAGGCAAGCAGTTGTTGCTGTATATGAGAGCCAGCAACCTGAAGTTTCTTGTTAAAGCTGTGATCCAGAAATAAAGGGTAGTTCAGTCTTGTCAAGACTTTGATAAAGCTAGCAGAGCAGAATAGTCTGCTGCCCCTTTTCGCTAACTCAAGGAAAAATGTCTGTTCTCTGTTTTGGCCATTGCTTTACACATAAAACCCATTAGCAAAAACGTTCATCATAGAGAGTTTAAACCTCGCAGAGTGTGTACTCTTAACTCCATTCCTCAAACACAAATAATTTCTCAGTATTTTCCTCTCTGCATTTTAAGATAAGTCAGAGCCATTTTTGCACTTAAAATATTTTAGAAATTATTTTGATGCTTGGCAATATAGAAGAAATCTTGAGTCATTTCATATAAATAGTTGAATCTAAATAGAAGGCTTATTAGGAACTGTGTTTTCAGAGCCACATGGATCATTACAGAAAGCACCATACTATCCTGTTATTCACTATGATCGTCCACAGTCTTTCCCGTGCGTTTTAATATAGTCTTTACACACAGGGCCGCCTCAGGACAAAAAATGAGATTTTTTTTTTAAAATAACATATTTATATATGTATATATATTTAATAATATGTGTCTTCTTGGACTAGCAATGAAAATGGATATTAAAATGAAACCAAAACTTTTATGGTATTCTATGGAAGGAGTAGCCATAGAGTGCAGAATCTCTCCTTTAAAGGATAATCTTGGAGGAAGAAACCAAAAGCAGACATAGTGTTTCACAAGAAACAGTTATTCCCTATGTCACATGAACATTTACTACCTTGGAATAGTCTGAAGGATTGAACGTGTAAATGGATAATTGATTTTTCCGTATTTGCTCCCTACACACATTCTACTACTTTAAAAATGAAGCACAATTTCTGTTTTAGTAGATTTTAATACATATTGTGATTATTGTTCAACATGGCAAAAATAAACTTATTTCAAATGAAATGCTCAGTTTCAACACCTACTCATTTTTGGCTGCTATCTTTTTATTAATCATATCATCTATTTGAAATACTGAGTACCTTTTCGTTCTTCTGCTCTAAAACATCAAGTTATCTATCTCATTGCGGTATCAAGAAAGGTGGGAACTTTAAACAAAGACAAGCCTGTTCAATTTTACCTTTCAGGCTGGAACTTGTTGTAGAAGTAGGTATGAATTACCAAAACCAACTGCTTAAATGGAAAAATAAGGGATATCAAACACGTATAAACTAGCCCTTCATGATAGAAATACCGAAGCAGCAATTTAGATAAAATAGAAAGTGCAGCCTCAGAGAAATCTGTATTTCACATATTCTTATCAGCAGTTAAAGATGAAGTACCACCATCCTGTGGCTTCAGAGGTGCAGAATCCACATTGCTTTAAATTATTCAGCTGAGGCACTGGGTTAAAAAAAAAAAAAAAAGGCAGTAGAAATTACAATTAGACAAACAAAACGCTTAAGTGAAAAATACAGCTAGGGCCATTATCCTCACCCAGTCCACCCAAAGGGAAGCAAAAACCACTGGTTTAACTGCCATTCTGAAGACAACATAAGGGAAGACAAGCGGACAAACCAGACTCTGATAACATTGTTTAAATTGTACTGTTCATATTAGTGCTGCTGCCTATTTGTATTTCCAAATAACAAAATCAGTTTGAGAGCACACAAGCACAGCCAGCTTGATTTGGCTCATCTTTATTTCATGCTAAAGGTAATGAGGATTAGAACTAAACAATGGAGAACAATCCCAATGCAGAGCAGCAAATGCACAGACAACAACTAGCAGTGCAAGATAAATTCTTACCCTCTTCCAGTTTCAGCATTACACCGCCATGCTATGCCCCGCAATCTCAGCCAGAACTAACCCACACATGAATACACATGCAACCACCCTCATTTATTAACCTCAGATCTAGAGCTTTTAGCAATAATACTTCCAATATCACTAAGACCCTCCTTGGGCAACAGATTTTCTTCTTCCTTCAGCATGACTGAGATGCCACATTTCCCCAGATTATCTCCTAATATTTCAGCAGGAGGTTAAGGTTTTGTGCAACTATCAAAAGACAACCACAGAACTTTGTGACACAGCCGTCTGTAGCATACAGAGCATTTTTCCATATGTCAAAACCGCTGGAGATTCAGTCCTGTGCTGCTGCTTCTCCCTCTTTTTTCTGAGGAATCAAAATGAGGAAGAACACCTTAGAATTTCATCATTATAAACTTTCTAAAATACAATGGGGTTTTCTTGCCTCAGCTTTCCATTCCCTTAAAATCAGAAGTCTAAACTTTAGAATAAATCCTTTAAAATTTTTTTTTAATTTATATGGCTTTGATTTTTTTTTCATTCCAGACAAATTTATGATGCACACTCCACAAATTTCCATTCTACACATGCAAACTACCAATCATAGTATATTAAAGCTCACTGACAATCCATTAGCATGTCTCTACCAAATGCTCTACCTCAATTTTTAGGTCAGTATTTATCATTTGCTACCTTAAAATGACATATAAGAAGATAAGATCTTTCCAAATAAACAGTAATAGAAATACTACTCCACAGCTGCATTCTAATTGACACGTTGGCATGGGGAAAATCTCTCAATTTAAATGAGAAAAAAAAAAAAAAAAAGAAGATACATTTTACAATTAATCCATTGGCTATCTTCTACAAGAGAACATTGATTAAAGCAATGTTGCCTAGATCTGAAGAGGAAAAATTCACTTTCTGGACCACATCTACATGTAGCTTGAAGAATGAGTGGCTAATGTCAGACTGCATAAGAGCTATTTTTTTTCTACCCGAAACAGCTGCTAAGGGCCTGCACACATGCAGTCAATTTATCCTGGATAACTCTGGACAGCGGAAGAGTAAATAATGGAGAGGACAAGACAAACGCCACGTATTTTGAAATGCGCAAAAGAACATGATACAGAGATACTGCATTGCTGGTTTACCTCCCCCAAGGAGTATTAACCCTGCCAGCTTCAGGCTGACTCCCACAAAAATATTCAAGCAAGTATTCCAGACTGGTCCTAAAAATAATATGTACACGTTCACATGGTGCAGTGCTCAAAGTGGTAGCAAGTATCAGGCACACGGGCTCTGTAATTAACCAGCTCTACGTAGCAAGCTTACTGTTCTCACAGAGGACTGCAGCAAGCAAAACTGTTACCAAGATCCTCAGCAAGGTATCATAGCTAGGTATTGGCTTTTTTAAAAATAATATTTAATAGCTATGTAATGCTAATTATTCATACATATTCGCACGGTTTAGCAAGTTCTGCTGGCCTATGTTGACAGAAGAAAAATATTATAAAAGAAAAAACGAAAAAGTCCTCTCCCCCCTGCAATGATAGGTTCTTAACCAAAGCAGTTTTAAATGTCATTCAGAGGTAGTTCCCAAGAGGCCCATACACTTGCTGAGCTCCCTTCACTAATTAACGGATCATTAGTTGAAAAGAACCCCTAACTGTTCACCCCCTGCACCACATACTGTCTTAATTACCTTTGTGAAGCAACCAATTTGTCTTTCAGTTGTTCTGTCCAAAATCCCAAGTGAATTGACTCAACAGGGAGAAGGAGGGAAGAACAAAAAAAAAAAAAAAAAAGTATTTTCATACACACATTTATGAAAATCCATATTTTTTAATGACTGGCAAAGAATTTAAGGGCTAAGTGTTTCCAGCAAGATTTAAGAAAGGGGACTGCTAGAAACTATAAGAAACAGAAGTGATAGACAGCGACTAAAGAAACAAAAAGCTCTTCTTGGGATTACAAATGCGGGTACATAATTGAAAATATTTCCCTTTGTGAAGCTTTTGAGAAAGTTAATTATTTCATCACTTCATAATCACAACAGCTACGGGAAAAACAGCAAAACACTATCACAGCTGTTGTCTTCTGTTTTGAGACCATTGGAACAGGCACCTATTCCTTGCCTTTCAAAATACTTCCTTGCAGAGTTCCTAATGAACAAGTTCTCTCCATGTTAATGCTCAATTGCTACAGGAATCCACTTGGAGAGAAAACATAAGCTTTACTGGCAGTTATCTTATAGCAGAGATTAGACGGCTTTTCTTCTTCCCACTTCTCTTTACAAATCTATAAAAATAAAAACCATAAGACCTGACATCCTTACAGACTATTTTTTTTTTTTTGGATGTACCTTGAGGAAACACACAGGGAAACTCAGCAAGAATCACTGATGCCAGACAAGACAGGAGACATGCTGGCTGCAAAAATCATGCCAAGGAATCAGGTCATTTACTAGACTCTGTGTCCAGGGCTCTACCTTCTGCTCAGGTTCCAGCTTTGGGAACACCATTTAGGATACAAAGTTTCACCGATTAAAGAAATGGATGCCAGAAGAGATATCGTCCTTTAAAACTGAACAGAACAAAGCATATACTTGAAATCTCCCTGTGAGTTTGCGTATCCTTAATTTTGGTTCGAAAGTGAAGCAGCTGGGAGATTCCAGCACATAAAATTGGGTAACCTACTTCTTCCAGGAAACAAGCCATTGGAATTGCCAGTGGTTTTTTTCATCACCACTGCTGCTGAAACTTTCAGATACAGGCCACCAATGACCAGGTCTCACAATAATTCCCATCTATAATCTACTACTATACTTATTTTTCACTAGAAAAATGTACCTTGCAGAACCCTGAAAAAAATATACAAGATCTGAAGACACTGAGGCCTTAACAATTCAGTCCACTCATAGAACACGGCTCTGAAAGCCAAAAGGGCCCATGAGAGCCTGTTGATCTCCAAGGACAACCTCTTCAAAGCACAAAACCAATCTACTCCACTGTGCAGAAAGTAGGTATGGCAGAACACCTACATGGGTTAACACCGAATTTCTGGATAAGGTGGTGGTTTAAAAAAAAAAAAAAAGAAAAAAAAAAGAAAAAAGAAAGTAAACAGAAGGCAGAGATAAGAAAATAAATACTTGGTAGGAGTATAGAAACATTGCTTGAGCAGGCAAGATGAAATCAGGAAAGCCCAAGCTGAGCTGCGCTTGAAACTAGAGAGGGATGTTAAGAGTAACACAGAGGGTTTCTACAGGTTTGCTGGCAACTAACGGGACACTACATAAATTGTAGGCCTGCTGCTCAACTAGCACAGGAACATAGTGAAAAAGGACATGGAAAAGGCTTAGATACTCAATGTTGCCTTTGTCTGATTTTCTACCAATGAGTTGAGCAATAGGGAAGAGAAGCATTACCCGCATGAGTGGAAGACCAAGTTAGGAAGCTCTTAAGCACACTCTGGACATACACAGAGCTACACCACCAGACAAAAGGCATTTTCTTGGGTCCCCAGGAGGATTATGGAGGCAAATTCCCTTTCAAGAAGCCACACCCATCCAGCATGGATTTAGAAAGAGTAAATCAATACAAATCCAAATCAATTCTGTAGTGAGATGATTAGCTTTGTAAATGAGGGAAGAATACTGGACATTGTTTGTCTTGACTTTAGCAAGTTTCTACCACAGCATCTCAAAGTGTCCTTAGACCTAAATTGGTGATATGTGAACTATAAAGTGAGTGACACAGCAGCTGGACTGCTGGGCTCAAAGGGCTGTAACCAAAGATACTATGTCCAACTGGCCTCTAATGGCGTTTCTCCAGATCAATACTGGGTGTAAGAAGGGTTTTCTTTACTAATGACCAGAATGATGGAACAGTCCACCCTCAGCAAACTTCCTGAGGACACTAAACTAGTGGGAAGTGGCTTCTGTGCCTGAGGGGAGATGTGCTATTCAGAAATACCTCAATAGGCTGGAGAAATGGCCTGAGAGAAACCTCATGAAGCTCAACAAAGGCAAAGTCCTGCCTCTTGGGAGGAATAACGCCATACAGGCTGGGAGCCAACTAGTTAGAAAACAGCTTTGCAGAAAAGGTCTTGGGGAACAAGCTGAACAGGAGTCAGCAGGGTGCCCCTTGCAGCAAAGACAACTGCATACTGGGCTGCATTAGCTAAAGTGTAGCCAGCAGACCAAAGCAAGTGATTCTTCTCTTTCATTTGGCACTTGTGGGACCACATCTGAAGGACTCTGTCCAGCTTTGGAATTGCCTATACAAGACAGACAGTCCAGCAGCTGGCTACCAAGATGAACAGTGGTTGGAGAACAGTGTATACAAGGAAAGGTGGAGACAACTGCATTTGTTCAACTTTAAGAAGAGGAAGCTATTCCTGCTGTATCAATGACCTAGTTGGAGGTTATAGAGAAGGAAGAGTCAGATTCTTCTCAAAGATGCACAGTGATCAGACAAGAGGCAATGTACATAAGCTGCAACTCCAAACAGATTTTTCACGTAAAACTTTCAACAAGGCTTTGATCAAACAATAAAACAGGACCCCAGAGAAGTTGTAGAACCTCCATCATTGGAGGCACTCAAATCCCAACTGGGAAAAACTCTGAGCAACCCCATCTAAGTTAGTCTTGCATTGAGCAGGGAGTAAGACCAGATGACTTTTAAAGGTCCCTTCCAATTTAAATGATCAAACTTCCAGCGCAAATGAAAACCCAAAACTCTACAACTTGATCCTACCAGGTAAATACAGTGAGACTCACAATAGTCCTCACAATAGGCCAAAGTAATGCAGACCAAGAAACAAGGGGAGGAAAGAAAATCCAAAACATTTACTGTCCTCACTGCTTTCATGATTTCAACTGGTAGATGACTGGAGATACCGACCACTGCACTTTGCATTTTGCTTAGTACCACTGCAGCTGACAAAATAACATTTATGTTCTATCAGCTACACCAAGAGCAGATCTTATGGATCACTACCACGGTGAAGGTGTATGCGCATGTATGTGAAGGAGCTCCCAGGTTTGGTTCATTCCTAGAAGAGGCTGCAAGTAACAGGTGCTTATCTGGAGGGCACAGTACTGGAACTTTGCACACGTTTTGATGGTACAAATGGCTCTTAGCTGTAAAGGCTGTATTATCAGGGTAGTCAGTTTCTCAGCAGTAGCATACATGAAAAAATGAAAAATGGAACTCTCTTACAATATACCTTGTCACTTTTTGTAATCACCAAAGCATAATTTAACATGGACAGGATCTACAACTGATATGGAGAAATACAGCATCTTCAGTTGGTAGTGAAAAAAATATTCTGATCCCCGCCTCCCAGCCTGCAGAAAGATCCTCAATTCACTACTATTTCACTCTTTAGAGGCCATGACAGATGACAGACAACACGGAACCCCCATGCTACTCTGGAAAGGGAACCCCTTTCATTGTATAAGGCTCAGTGGCCTAAAATTTGAGCATTAGTCAAAGATTGTAGTTACAGTCAAACTCAGAATATTACATTTTGAGCAGGATTTCCAACTATAAAATTTGTTTGTTAATACATGTGTGGAGAGAAGCAAATGCACAGAAATACGGTCTATGTATAAAATGTACAATGTAAAAATAATCATCAAGTTAAAAGACAAAATTTTATTTCCTTTTACTTTCACTGTTTGGGTACTTGGTGTCTTGTTAATAAGACATGAAAGGCAGTGGCAGTGCAAGAAACAGAAATATTATCCTACAGTATTTTTTCCAATTAAAAGTTTAATAGGAAATTCAAAAGTTCATTGACTGGTGCCTCTCTCAAGTTGCTGCTCCTACCAGCTGCAATTGCATTGTTTATATGTGGTATTTTGAAAGCTTCACTAAAAATGTAAGAAATTACAGAGGAAGACCAACTGCAATGCTAAATATTATCTGGCAATGATAAACTGCATCAACTTATAGGGAAGAGCATACACAGACAGTGGGGCTACTGAATCATAAATGGAACATATGCCAGGCTTCTGTAATAATCCCAAGTGAAGAGAAGCTGCTACTTATTAAAAAACTAGATAAACTGTAAGACTCAGAAAACACTCCAACATTTCACATTCTCAGAATATGTGAGGACAAATACGGTCTTCCAAGGGTGTTGCCAAATATATTAAGAAGTAGGTGTTCTCAGTTTGTCCACAACACCATTCCAAACAAGCTACAAAGAAAAGGTAGATAGTAATGGTGTTTTGAAACCTAATAAACCTCCACAGATTGAAGTGCAAAAATTGAGAAATCCTTCTACAGCTGTTTGAGAGAAAGAAAAAAAAAAAAAAAGAAAAGAAAGAAGAAAAAAAAACAACCCACAGAGAACTTCCTCCTTCATTTCCCTCACTTATCAGTTGGTGGTTTCCTCTAGTCACACCTATTCCTCAGGAACACTGTGCATGAGCCTCCCAGCAAAGTACTGAGCAATATGAGAAATGTCTTTCATACATGCGCAAAAGAGGTATATGCAAGAGCGTCTTGTTCTAGAATTTTCTTTATAGGCAAAGTATACACATCTGCAAGTAGAGCCTAACATACAGAATGATTGGTTAGAGCAAAGCCAAAGAACCACACCTTGCCTTAGAGGAGAATGTGATGAGCCACTGTCCTGTCAGCATTTATTCCACTGTCTTGGGTTCATCTTAAAAATCTGCCTTACCCAGTATTAAGCCATATAGCAGCACAGCAGAAAAATCCTAATCTACAAGTACAAGGGGCCACATGACATTACTATGCGTCTCTTATTTCAGTCTTGCAATCAGCTGTACATGAAATATGCTTATCCAAAAGTCTGAAAATTGCTATTATTGAGCAAGATCAGCTTAGTAAGCTGTTTTCAGAGCTACATATCATTGTATTCTGTTCTAGAAATCACTGATGTAACGCTAATAAGCTCATTTATCCACAAAATATGCCAACTGCCATGCTGAGAGAGGCTCTGCTGGGTGACATACCTTTTGGATACAGAGCACAATGCTCTCCCAAACCTCACTGATGAAGATCATGGTCACGTTGCTGGTCTTAAGTATTCGTGGGTATCGGTAACAAGGAAAACAGAGTTACCAGAACTTTAAAGCCAATCTGGTACACCCTACCAGATTCTCTGAACGTCACAATAAAGCAGACACCATACCTTGTACAAGAGTTTTTCAGCTATTTTAAAGACAAAGGGGCCCTCCTACTCCCAGTGAGCTTGAGGCAACTTTTCCAAAACTCTTAACAAATCTACTGAAGGGAATGATTCATTGGCTTGATCCAAGTATGTAACTAGGCACCTTACAACACAGGGCCACGTCTGATATGATGCTGAAGAATTACACAGATAACATTATATGTTTTATTTAAAAAAAAAAACAACTCTGACTTGTATTCTTCTTGACATTTTATGTATATAGGCCTTTTTAATCACATTAGAGATTGGTTTAAGTGACCCATACACAAAGAAACAGCGACTAAAACACAGGAAAATTTCGTATCTTAGCCATTTCCTATTTTGCAGTTGGCACACATAGATCTAACGGATGTGTATTAAATTTGCATTGATCAACTGTACCATGAAGAAAGAAAAATGCTTTCATTAACTCATGTCCACTTTTTCAAACTTGTATTTGTTCATTTAAGCAACATTTTAAAACACACACCCCTTGCTTTTGCTCATTGGAGTTTGTACTGAAAACAATGGTAAAAACCAACCTAGCACATAAGCAACATTCTTATTGTTTTAACGCACAGATATGACCGGAAAATATTAGGTTCTTCACTTTAGTCTCTCATATATTAGGCTAACACACTATAAATAGTCATCTACATATAAACATTTCAAATGTGTTTTTTCAAACCCTACACCAACCACATATATTTATTAACTGTGCAGTAAGTTTGTAATATTTTAACCAGAGCTTATCCAGGTAGAAGTGCACATTTCAAAGGGATAGCAAGTGCTTGTTCTGTTCAATAAGTATTAGTCCTCACATTTATATTAATTAATTCATTCATTAGTAGCTTTATTGCTACGTACTTCCCTTTGTATCTCCAAAGCTCTGTCTACCTTTACCTCCAATCATTCCTTTATTTTCTGGCCAGTTTTACTCTCCCAATGTTTAAAACAGATTGATTAAATACATTAGTATCTTAAGAGCAAATCCTATTAAATTTATTCACAAGTGCCCCTGAGCTCTGCAAGTCACTTATGCTACAAAAGGCTCAGAATCTGGCCCAATACAATTCCGGAAAAGCAAGAATCACTACATCAGCCTGTTAAAAAAAAAAGAAAAAAAAAAAAAAATAACACAGACAGCTTATCTCCACAAAGCACACGCATCAGTGATTGAGTTTCTGTGTGTGCAAAGCCTGAAGGTGGCTCAGGTCATGCATGTAACGCCAGCCTCAAAAAAAAAAATAATGCTGTAGTCTGACAACTAAAGATAAATGTGGCGACAGTGCAAGGCAGCTCAGGAACTTTTTCCGGCTTTGGCCACGGAGCCGGGACGGGGTCACTTGGACGCGATCGAGCTCACAGAAAAGGTGCGTAAGCAGCCCTGAACTCGCCCGGGCAGGGGAACCCGCTCCCCTGCGTTGGAAGGCGGCAGCCCTGAAACGCGGGCGATAAGCGAGACCCCGGAGAGGCACCGCTGAGGCCGTTCCCTCCCGGCAGCCGCGGCTCCCGCTGCTGCCCGAGGGGCTGTGCGACCCGCCCGGGCCCACTCCCTCCCTCGCTTTCCCGAAGCGGGAAGGCGCGACGCCAGCCTTCTCCACGGAGCAGCCGGAGCCGGACCCCACCGCCCGGCAGGCCGATACCCCAGGCCCACGGCGGCTCCCGAGCGCCGAGCCGAGGCCCGACCCCGCCCCACCACCGGCCCGTTCCGGGTCCGCAGCCTATCAGCCTCGGCCACAACACCGGGCTCCGCCAACCGGGGGCCGCTCCCACAGCCGCCGCTCGCCTCCCTCCCCTCCCCCGCTGAGCAGGTGCCGGCGGACCGGCCCCAGCCCCCTGCGGGGCGAGGGGCAGCGGCGCGGCGGGGCTGGGAGCCGCCACCCGGCCCTCAGACTCGTGGCGAGCGGGAGGAGGCTAGCAGCCGGCAGAGAAGAAGCCCTGAGGCCCGCCGGCCGGCCCAGGCCGGTGCTCCCGCCGCGGCGGGCCAGCTCGGGGGAGCGGCGGGGAAGGGAAGGGCCCCACGGGTAGCCGGTCGCTCACCAGGAGGAGGAGGAGGCAGCCAGTGTCAGGCAGGAGCGGGAAGATGGCGGGTCTCATGGTAGATCGGGCGCCCGGGAGGGGGAGGAAGGCGGGCGGCTCCCACTCTCCGCGGCGGCGGCTCCTCACTTCCCCCCGTCGCCAGGAAACACCCGGGCAAGTTCCACAGCGGGGCCCCGCGCTCCCCGCCTCCGCCGCTCCACTTCCGGGTGCCCGCGCCGCGCGATGCACGCCGGGAAATGTAGTTCCCCACCTCTCCCGCCGCTGAGGCGATCCCGGCACGCACCGCGGCTGCCCGCGCTCCGGCTGCCGGCCCCGCCCGGCCGGTGAGGGGAGGAGGCGGGCGGGGTGGAGGTGAGTTACGGGGCGCAGCCGCCGCGCCGGGGAGGGAAAGGGAAGGGAGGGAGGCGGCTGCCACCGCCTGGCCGAGGCAGGGTTAACCCTTTCCACCTGTCCCGTGGCAGCCCTCGATCGGACGCTGGGACCCGTTTTGGGGCTCGCGGCCCCTCGCTGTGGGCGGCGGTTGGGGGAGGTGTCCCTGTCAGCCCTCAGCGGAGGCGGGGGTCGGGGCGTGCTTTGCGGGGTCCCCAGCGGGTCGGGCGGCGGAAAGTTGTCCGCTTTTTCTTTGGGGTGGCTGGGTCCCGCCTGGGCCCGTCAGCCGCCGGGAAGCGGGGAAACGGCGTTGGGTGGCGGGGAGGCGAGGGGCGCCCCGGCGCTCCCGGCGTCGCGGTCCGCCTTTCCTCGGAGCTGGGGAAGCAACTTTCCGCTGGCGGCGCGGGGGGAGGGCGGGAGATTTCAGCTCGGTGGTAGGGCTGAAGTGGAACGTCATCATCCGTTTTTATTCCCTGACGTTTCCACAGATTTGTGCTTTTTGCCACTTCCTGAGTTCTGCTGGCAAGGAAAAACACCTACTACTGGTGCTTCATCCCCTTCCAGTAAAACTTCGGACCTTGAGATGTATGTGTTCTTTGAGGCCTTGCAGAGCTGTCTCACAAAAAAAATAGCAGCACTTTGTGTTCTTCACGTTTCCAGTGTGTACACAAGCGTAGGGAGTGAAGCGGGGCATAACGCCATTTGAAAGAAAATGCTTTGCATCAGCTTTTTGCAAGTCAAGCCCAATTTGACTTCAAAGAAAGCCTGACGGGCTCAGACTTTATGTGTCCCTCTGCAAAAGTCACTTGGCCTGTCAGTTTCATGAGCTGAAAACACCAATATATGTATACAAATTATGTCTTTTTTTTTTTTTTTATAGTCTGAAACTAGAACTTAACTTTTATCAGTTCTGCTACGTCTTTTTTAAAGAACCTGTGCTCCTCAGGGTGTAGAATGAATGTCTTCTGAATTCATTCACCTTTGAAAAATATTTTGATATTTTTTCAGAGCAGCTCTTTCTTCACTTGGAAGCTTTCATCAGTGAAATTTGATGGAGTAATCTTGTTTAAATTTTATCAATCTTGTGTTTTGCTGACTCAAAAAATGACATAATTCTGGTTATCCGTGTAAGGCAAAGTACACTTACCATAGTTTGGTATGAAATCTCACATACCTTTAAGAGCTCTTGGTGTCCATATGACTGTCCCTTCATTTCAGGTGACTCAAAAAAGCTAATCTTTTTCTACATGTTAGCTTAAAGAAGAAGAAGTAAATTATTTACTTGACTCCAGTAATACAATGCGTATTACAGAGAATGTCAATTATGTAACTTATAATAAGCAGAATCTTGTAGTTATTTCTTGATTTTTATTGTTGTGTTCCATCCCTTACAAATAAATGCCTGATTTGATGAATTGGTATTTGGAGGACTTGTTTGATAAAGATCAAACCGGAACAACGAGGATCTTTATCAGACAAGTCCTCCAAATACCAATTCATCTGTTTGTCATATACATGAGAGAAATATTTGAGGAAAGTTATGTATTTTCCTTTTATAATTCCTCTTAATGTTTCAGAATTTTTCTGATGCTTTATCCAATTAGCTTTTCAATAGGTTAAGATACTATACTGAGAATTGCTGTAGAGGTAATTGGTTGCTTGTCTCACCTGCATGATTACTGACACTATGCAGATGTGGCTCTTGTTTTCATCTGGAAATTATGAATGTCTTTCATTATTAATTCTCTTATGTACATGGTCAGCTTTATATAATTGTTGATGTAATTGGGATGCTTCTGGTGCTTTACTAAGCTCGCCGGTATTTGCTGAGTTTTATGCTGCTGCCCCTGAATGTTTTGGTTTTTAGTTTATTTTCTTGTGGAAGGGTAAAATGTAAAGAAAATGGAGGAAAAGATGTCAGTGATAACTTTGGGGAATAAAACTACTACCTCAAGATTTCAACAACTATAAAATTCCAATGGTGCATATTGGTCCACTTAATAGTATAGAGAGTCCTGATGTATCCTCTGTATCCAGGGGAAGCTTTTGAGGAAAAGGTGGAGGCAAGTTAAAGACAAGCTGTAGTCTTGTATGCCAGCTGCATGTTAAACTGTGTAGCATATGATCCATCTCTGGAGCCTTTTTTTATTCCCTTCTCTTTCCTCTTGTCCAGATTGCAGTTGAGTATTGTAGTTTCCTTCGCATAGCAGGAAAATTTATGTAGCTGTAGGAATAATTGAGGAGAAAACAAGTAATGGTCAAGCAGAGGGAAGCACTCCGACTAGTTGTGACTGACATTTGACTTCTTGTTGTCCCTTTTGGTTTCTTCAGATTTGCCTGAATCATAAATGCCTCATCTGCTTTTATCTACTATAATGAAGAAAAAATAACAGAAAGCATAAACCATACTGCTAGGTTGGGAGAAAAAGTTTTGCTTTGAATGAAACATATCAATTATGTGTCCTAAAAAGTCAAAAAAGCGGTTCTATTGGAGGAGGAGAGGAAACTTGGGAAGCAGAGAATGGTGCAAGTATTTTGAAAGATGTGACTATTCTTTATCCTCCTTTAAAGGAAACTATTGTAGCACTGGGAATGTTTGCAGGGCTGTACATTAAAATTGAAACAATTTTGCTTTATGTCTTAAAGTTTATTTGGGCGTGTTTGGGCCTCTGTAAGCTCTGTCCCCTTTGTGTTCTGTACGCATCTGCACTTTCTTTGGCTTTCTTAAGCACCAAGTCAAGTTGAGCTTTTCTGTAATTTGTTGTGGTGTATTATGGCACCGTTAGCCTGTCTTACACGACTCTAAAAGTGGAAATGTTGTTAACCTTCTGACACACTAGGCTCTTTGAACTTCGTTCTGTTCTCTGCTTGTAGAAGTCATGAATCCATTAATGACACGGTTCTGATTATGGGAAGGATCAGCTACTTCTGTGGTAAAACAAGCATGTCAAAAATGTAGAGAGATTCATCAAACTCAATAAGGATGGAAGCATTAATGACTTCCAGCATTAGCATTTTCATGTTATTCTGAGGTTCATGGAAGAAGAGGAGAGTGGTGGGATAGGATCATGTTGTTCCATAGGTTTCAGATGACCGGAAATGGCTCCAGAACTCTTCATGAGAGAAAACACTTTGATATAGTTGTGTAAGAAGCTCATCTTCATGCTTCTGCACCAGCATTCTCAACAGAGTGCACCAGTGCTGGTGCAGAAGCAAGTAACTATTGCGCTCTAGTGACTGCTCACTTCAGACAGATGCAAATGCCATACATGCTTGGTGTTGGCAAGTTGGATGGTGGGTAAGTGACTAGGGTGATTTCTGAAATAAATTTTTAGGGGTCCCTGAAATAAAAGTTGGGTTTGGAGAAATTGCTTGCTTTATTGAAGTGTAGTGAGCCATTGCATGTTTCTTAACGCATGTTCTCTAAGGACCGATGAAGTTTGGGAATACCATACATGCTCCTGGTTCTGAGGTGACCGACAGATGGCAGGGAGGTCTGTGAACACAGGCAAGGAAGCATTCCGGTTGTGAGGAATTCTAGTATGTGTGCTCAAGGAAACTAGTATCTTGTGCCTTTCTAGTCACACCATGACAAGCTTTTGTTGGGGAAGAAAGGTTGGAAGGGAAGGTGTTATATTTCTTAGGATATGATGAACCCACTTTCATGGCTCATGAAAACTCAACCAGACTGACTTCAGGAAAGGAGAGTTTGGTGATACAGTTAGCCGTTGAAAGAAGTGGTGTAGCATGCACTCAGATGTCTGAGAATAAGATGGAGAAGTAGCAATTTAGACACTAGTGTGCTAAAAGCTTTGTCTGCAGTTACCATGTGATGTAGTTTAGACAATGTCTGCAGTTGTACCTGAGTGTTTTCATGTAGAGTGGATGCAGTATACCATGTGGTTCTGTATTTGTGCTTATTCCAGGGATGTGGTATGAATTGATACTTTGATTATACAGATGTTCTTTGTGTAACTGATTCAAACTGCTATGAAGCTTCCTGTATTAATTTTCTTATCAGCTCTCCAAGGAAGTTTGGAGCTTGTGAAAAAGAGTCTACAATTATGTTATAGTATTAAGTTGTATTTGATATTTTTTTGTTTGTTTATTTGCAGTTAAAGGCTTTTACCTTTATTACTTTATGCTTAATATCTGCTGTAGAAATTTTCACTTCATTTTACATAAAGTGAATGTTTGTCTGGTATTTTAATAACATTTCCCCCCAAAATTGATATGTATTCATTTGCAATTATCTAAATAACAACAGATGCTGTGTAGCAGTATATGAAATTTATAGAACAAATAAACCAAAGATGGTTGAAAATAACAATTGAAGCAACATAGCTTCCTCCTGTACTATGACGTAAATGTGGGTCATGAAAAAAGGAATGTATTTAAATTAGCATGAAACAGAAGAGCAGAAGAGGAGGTGAAAAATTCAGTAATGCCTTATCTTTTTTTTTTTTTTTCCTGGTGTGTTCAATTATTACTGCGCACCTCAGTCTGTTTTCCATTCCAAATGTAAAGTGTGCTAAGAATTGATAGTAGAATTTCAAGTGTTTGATACTTTTGGAGAAAATCAACAAGTTTCAAGTGTGCAGGCCCTTCTTCATTTCCAAAATAGTGTGTGGACCCGAGCTGGTCATTACCAAGATCTTGAGGCATTGGTAGTTCAGAGAAAAATAGCAGTTCTGTTTTAGAAGAGGCAAGGAAGGCAACTGTAGTGGTAGACATGATTTAGGAAAGAAATAGAGGAAAAAGAAGAGATTGCCATTGTACCACTGCATAAATCCCTGTTTTGCTCACATCTTGAATAACTAGTGGAGTTTTCTTTCCGTCTCAAAAGGGTTAGAACAGAATTGTGAAAAAGTCCAAAAAAGGGCAATTAAAATGGTCATGGTTATAGAAAAGCTATGTAAACTATCACTACCTCAGCTACAGGAAAATATGATCAGGGAGGCTACATTAAAAAGCTATGGAATAATTACTGATGGATAAGAATTGCCTATTTACTGTCCCTTACAGGACATGGACTAAGGGCCCTCAGATGGCGAGGGCCAGGACGGGAGAGGTGAAAGCAAGTGGTTTATCCATAGAGTGTTTGGTTGTGGCACAGAACTCCTTGCCAGTGGGTGTTGTGGATGCTATAAGTTTGTATAATCTTAAGAGGAGACTGGACACATTTATAATAGAGAAATTAATTGGAAAAAAATGAACAGAATTTGCAGAGCATTAAATACACAGAAACCAAGTCTAGTTCAGGAAGTGTCTGAACTAGAAATAATTGTAGGTTGGGAGAGTATTTGGAAGAGGAGGAAAAAATCATGTTCATATATATAGGATCATAGAATAGTTTGGGTTGGTAAGGACCTTTGAAGGTCATCTAGTCCAACCCCCCAGGGACATCTTCAGCTAGATTGCTCAGAGCCCTGTTCAGCCTGGTCTTGAATGTTTCCAGGGATGGGGCATCTACCATCTCTCTGAACAACATGTTCCAGGGTTTCACCACCCTCATTGTAAAAAATTTATTCCTTGTGTCCAATGTAAATCTACCCTCTTTTAGTTTAAAGCCATTACCCCTTGTCCTATTGCAACAGGTCCTGCTAAAAAGTTTGTCCCCATTTGTCCTGTAGGCCCCCTTTAAGTACTGAAAGGTTGCCATAAGGTATCCCTGGAGCCTTCTATTCTCCAGGCTGAACAACCCCAGCTCTCTCAGCCTGTCCTCATAGCAGAGGTGCTTCATCCCTCTGATCATCTTTGTGGCCCTCCATTGGACCCAGTTCCAACAGGTCCATATCCTTCCTGTGCTGAGGACTCCAAAGCTGATATGATTATTTCAGTTATGCCAGTTGGTCAAAGAAAAGATACTACTTCAACTTATGAATGTTATCCTGCATATGTTCATAGACCATCATGGTAGAATATCACCAGAAATATATGTGTATATATCTGCTCAATGTAGGCTTTTTCTGGTTGAATCATGGCTAGAGGTAGATTTAATCCATGAAATATGAAATGTGTTTGTTCTTTTCTGTTTTTAACAGAATAGTTTATTCTCTTTTTGCATTGTATGAGCAATTTTAATGACTCATTATAAAATTAATTCTATTTTATTGTTGTGTTTTTTTTCTAGAACTGAATTCCTACAAAAAATGTTGGTGGTGCAGATCTGACCTATGGTAATACCTTGAAAGAGTATGAATATTTCAGCAAACTGCCTCTTCAGTGGTTCCTCATTAGCATCTGAAGTGCATGCTGCTGCAGTTAATGGAGATAAGAGTACCCTTCAAAAGCTAATAGCAGGTAAATGTTTTTATTGTAGATTCATTTTGATTACTCCAGAACTGAAGCTTTTTTGTTTGGACTTACTGCTCTGATCATTGAGATATATTTTAATTTTTTTGATTATATATGTTTTTAGAATAGATGCAGCCTTGAAAAGAGGACTGACTTTTCTTACTTTTTATTATATGTTGCCTTTGATTGCTACTTCTGTGTGAAGTAAAATAGAAAACTGGTAAGTGATACAACTGTTATCAGTGTAAAGTGTTACCAGAGTGTAGTAGCTGGGGACAAAATGTGTCAGCCTAATTTGTTACTTTGATTCTAATACACTAACAATGTTTCTCAAGACAAATAATATGTAAGGAGAAAGTCTGGTCCTCCTGAAGCTGAAATAAAAAAAGAAATTCCTGTCCGTTAAAAAACCCAGGATTTCACCTTCCCTCTCTGTCCAAGAACTACATGGCATCCCAGGTTAGTAGTTTGCAAAAGCAGTGTATGTTTTGTGTTCTAAAAACAATCTTGTCTACATTTCAAAAGCTGTCATATGATTTGCAGAGTTTCTGATTAAATGCAGTTCCAGCTGGTACTGCAGCTGGTTTTACAGCAGAAGTTTTATTTGCCCACCCTTTTTTGAAAATCCCATTCCTGGAGCTTGGTGAGGGTGAAGAACTATGAAATAATAAGAAACTTATTCTGTATTTATGCTGTTAACTGTCAGTTTTAATGAATGCAAAGGATTTAATGGTAATCACATTAAACCAACAATCAAGTTTCTTGATGTGTCTTCTGCCGACCTGTGCTGAAGGCAAGGTAGAAAACTATGTGAATCTATTGTGTAAGTTGTATAGAAAGTAAATTTTTCTTCTTCACAAGCTGTATCTAATTCTCTCAAAAGCCCGTTAGAAGTGATTTAACTCAAACAGGAGAAAAAGTTTGAGGGATCTGACTTCATAGAAACTCCACCGGCTGGAACAAATATTTTTTTGTTGGTTTTTCACCTTTATTTTGTCATACAAGGACTCAAACATACACTGATTGCATTTAATGCAGTTTGTTCACTCTTTATGTAGAACATTTTATGAACAATGTATAAGCAGTTGATATACAGATGCTTCTAGAAATCTGTGAGATGCAACTACAAAGTAGCTTTAAATACTTGGGTTTTTTTAAGTTCTCTGCATCCATATGGAGGGGGAAAACCTGAGCTTTCAAATCCTGGCTAACAATCAGAAGTGAAAACAAAGAGATTGTGCTGACCACAGTATGTTTTTTTGCTAATCTCACAGCCAAATAGACCTTGTCAAATAGACCAAAAGACAGCCATTAGAAGCAGATATGGTAATCACCATTCTTTTAATGGCAATAATGCAGCAACAAAATAAAAAATGCTGTGTGTTATTTTTACATGAGAGAGAAAACTGCATAATCCTAGCAACCTTTCCTATAATAGCAAAAATTGGCTTTTCTGCTTTGTCGTGTTTTGACAGGATATGACACAGACCTTACTTTTGCCGGGACAGGACCAAAAAAAAGAGTATTGCCTAGCAAAAGAAGAATGCATCAGAGTAATATTTTTAGCTGTTTACAAGGCACTGCTGAAAGTATAAGTTGATGCCAGAAGTAAATTGAGCAATTGGCGTTATTCACTGAACTTCATGACTGCACTTAGCAGCAGCATCTAATTCAGGACAGTACTTCAGTGTTACCTGAGCATATGCTGGATTGCTTACCAACAGACAAGCTTTGCACATTGATTATGTGGCTGGTGGTATCTGCAATAGTTTAAAAATCTGATTTTTCTCCTTCTTTTAGGGAGGAGTTTTTACACCTAAATTCATTATTACTTTCCTCCTTGAATTTCCCCTATTCAGTTATTAACATAGGAGAGGCATAGAGGCTGGTTAAACAGTCTCTTAGAGCAGCCCCTCTAGCCTGTTTGGTGATTATTCCTTTTCCTATCTGTAGCTTGATGGAGCATTTATGACTGTATACAAACACATACATTGTATTTGCATATGAGTATGGACGCATGTGTAATCTGCCACCCAATAGCCTGTGATTTTAAAGGAACAGGTGTTTGAAATAATACAGTGTGTTGGGTATACTGTGTTCCTTTTAACATCCTCTACCAGTAAGAGGCATAAAAAGACAAAATCAAAGGTAAGGAGAAAATTTATGTAAAGAGGGCTTTGGAACAAAGTGTCCCTTTATGTTAACCGCTACTCATGATTAATTACAGGACTTTCTAAACAGCCTATGCATTAAATACCATAAAGCACAGTATATGCCAAGTGTTTATTGCATAACCAATGCTCTAACAAAGTGTGCTGTTTGTATTGCATGAGTCACTTAGTCCCTTATCACATTGTTTTAGAGTTTTATGATCTCAGGCTTTGGAGAATACTCACAGTATTTTCTTTTCTACGTTTTATACAACACTGAACATGTCTTTAATTAACAGTTCTTCACTGTTAAAACCCATCTGTATGATTTTAATCCTAGGCAAAAAGGCAGCAAAAGTTAATTTTGTGTTTGGAGGATCATTTTGCATTTAATGCATTGCTGTAGAGTTTCAGGAAGATGCATCTAATTGTTTTAATTTTTTATAAGAACATGATAATGTGTATAATCATCATTAAAGTGAAGTGTCCATTCAGTCCGACTCCTCATTGTAAAACCTTTATCATGTATCGCTTACATACAAGTGCTTCTAAAACTCTGATATGATGTTTCATTGTAAATGTTAACTATAAATTCTGGGTTGCAAATATGTAGTTGCATGGTTTTGTTTGGTTCTCTGCTTCTCTCTTTCATGCTCTGCAATGTAGGAGGCTGAATAAAACTCGGATATTACAGAAGTCAAGATTCTTGCAAGTAACAAGAGAATGTCTGTCTTTTTGTTGTTAAGTGGAATTCTTGTCCTCTTTCTGTCCTTTCTCTTTCGGTTTGAAAAATGTGTAGAAATGTTAGACTCTCACGTGACAGGTTGCACAGACTGTGAAGAATTGATGAGGTATGAATGTAAGAGTTAAATTTCAGAATTAGGCCACTGAATTCCATGGTGTTTGTGACCTCCATTGGCAACAAGCTTATGAAATGCATAATCTGTGTGGGCTGAGGATGTTGATCCTGAAAGGAGAGGGATCAAACTTCCTTTCTTAGGCAGGTATGTGAAAGAGAGTTTAATTTTGCCATGGCACATTTTAGATATAGCAGAAAATAATGGAAAGAAACCTACTCTTAGCTGAAGATAGTCTCTTTCCCTTAAAAAAACAGTGGAGCAGCTTCAGGCAAATCACTGGCATCAAGTTTTGAAGGTCTTGCTCATTTTTCACTCAGACTGTGTGCAGTTATGGAAACTCGCTGTCATCAGCTGCGTCACTCTTTGGGGCCTATACATGAATTTTTTTGCTCTGCTCAGCTGGGTTGTACTTGAGCTTTAGGCCATTTTTGCTCCTCTTGACCTTACCCATTTCTTTCTTTTTTTCTTTCAGTCTCTGCATTCTGTATATCATCTAACATTATATAACAGAAATGGAAATTGAAATTTGAGGGAGAGAGGGACTAGTTTTGCACAATGCTGGTTTAAGAACAAGTCTTATATCAGCATAAGGCATGGGCATGTGTCTTACTGGGAGAAATGCATATTTGTGTATTTCTTTTTAAAGATATATTTGATTGTGCAAGTCCTATAATGTTCAACAATTTTAAGACATTACTGAGGCTATGTTAACACTGAACAGTGCAATATGGTTTAGTGATGTCTAAATTACCAGACTGAAGTAATACTGGAAGAGCCCCTGACTATGCATAGCAAATTAAACAAACTGGCTTGTTGACTGGGAGCAATGCCATGTTAAATTATGCTTTAGACCTCAGTATCTGTATGTTGCTGCACAGGGCTGCATGGTTGTTCATAACTGGCTTTGATGTTTCTGTACTGTGCTCTATTGAATGGAAAAAGCATTTATTGTTAGCTAAAATACTAAGGCGTCATCATCAATCAACATCAACAATTTCACAATATGTATGTATAACTTTCAAAATACTTCTTTCTAAAGGTGGACAAAAGAATTATCTTGAAACTTAATCCAGTTTGCTATGAAATTGTAGTACTGTGGAAATCAAAGCCTTGCAAATGTTAGGAAAAGTTAGGGGAAATAAAAAAACTTTGGATTCTCCTGTGTAACTCCTATGCTACATCTTGAATTACTTCCTAATGGCCATTAATTAATCAATTAAATGAGTGACATTATTTTTTGTTACATGCTGCTTTCTAGTGCACTTATTAAAACTTTTCATTTTGAGCAGAAGTGAAGAACTATAGGCTTCACTAATGAAAATAAGATTACACTTAAGTGAATATTTAAAGAAAATACATGAGCCTTTTTCTCAAAAAAGTTAATTAAAAAAATAGAATTTTAAAAGTATCAAATCTGTACATAGCGTTAGTAAAAATTATATTACCTATTTATTTTTTCATGTCAAAATGTAGTTACATATAACAAGACATAAAAAATAATCCCAATATCTTTACATTTACACAATATTCTTCTTAAAAGTGTTGTTTTTTGTGAGAGACTTAGTTGGTAGGGAAGAAGTTTTCTTCCTTGATATTCCCCTTGATTCACATGTAATCTGCTTGACTCTTCTGCTAGATGAATCAAAAGATATTATAATTTAGAATACAATTACTGGATATGTAGATAAGTATAGTGTGCTCGGGGAGAGTGAAGATTGCATTTGTAAAGAATCATGACTGATGGAGTTCTGTTCAAGCATCAAGAATCGTGCAAACAATGGAGTATTTAAAAAGAAAAATTAACTGTTAAAATTCAATGTTCCTTGAATAATTGTATATGATGTACCTGCCTGGGAGATGTATTTAGAGTTGAGATGTGTAGGGTATTTGATACCCATGAATCTATAGGTGCTAGTTTCTATGAAGTGACAGAATAAGAATACAAAACTTTGTAGTGGAGGATGCATAGTGGTTTGTTTGTTTTGTTGGGCTTTTTGACTGTGAATAGGAATACAGTGTTTTGATTGTGTTATAGGAGCTCAAACTTCTTTAGCTTAATTGCTGCCTTACTAACATATCAGCTCAAGAAAGCTCAAGAAGTATTTTATTAGTTTCCACATTGTAAGATGCTATGAAGTGAATAATGGTATTGATGTAATATTGACATGTTTATGCTTTTTAAATAAACATTGCTGTGAGTGGGCTTCAAAGCTTGTTTTAGTTACAGCGTTCACAGGTTTCAGAAAGACTATTTGGCTTACTTGCTGTTGATATTTTTTAAAGTAATCTTTGCAGCCAAATGTGTATAACTATTTAAATATTATTTATAATTATGCCACTGTAGAATGTTACTGCTGGTAGGTGTATTTGTGGAACTAATGTACTTTTTCTTCTGTAAGTATGATTTGAAATGTCATGTAAATGCCTGTAAAAGCAGGGTAAAAAGTAGTAAGTTTGAGTTTGTCTTATTTTCATCACTAGATTAATTTATAATAATAAAATACTACTTTAAATAAAGTACCTTCTTCATAAAAAAGTATTACTCATAGACTTAATCATTTCACATGATTTTTTTTTTTAATTTGGGGTTTTTTTGTTGGGTTTTTTTTTTTTTAGGAAACTCTGAGCTGAAAGATAAAGAGGACCAGTTTGGAAGAACTCCACTTATGTACTGTGTATTGGCTGACAGGCTGGACTGCGCAGAGGCATTGCTGAAGGCTGGAGCTGATGTTAATAGAGCTGATCGTAGCCGAAGAACTGCTCTCCATCTTGCTGCACAAAAGGTAATTACATTAAAAGTGCTCTGCCATTGTATAAACTTGTGGCATTCGAAACATATAAAGGAGATTTTCTTTGGTTGAATAAGCATGTTGTATCTTTAAAGGCTTTAAGTATTTTAGAGACAAATAATACTGCGAGTTTTTTAAAACTTGACCCATCCCAAAGTAAAACTTTGGAGGGTTATTTTTTATTTTTTTAATGCTTTTACTCAGTGTGTTTGTAGCTCTCTGCAGAGACAGTATAATTCATTGCTGTTTTAAGAACTTTTATTGTCTAGGAAAAATAGTCCTTGTCTATTTTGGGATAGCTAGTTCTAAGCGAAGACTAAATTTTGTACACTATGATACTCCTTAGGATGTTACTATTAATTTCAGTGTTATAAGGCCATATACTATTAATTATTAGTGCTGTGTCTGAGAATTTCAAGTATATGGAATGCCAAATCCATTCAAGGAGTAGGAGGGAAACATTTTCCTTCTACAATTTCAGTCTATAATACTGTCCAATTACACTGTTCCACTGAAGGATTGCTAAAGGAAGTATTCAGCTATAAAATAAAAGGTGATTTAAAGTGTAACTTCAGAGCTACAATAAATTTTGAGTGTGTTAGAGCTGGGGAAAGTGTCCACAGTTACGCAAGAATGAACAAATTGCTGACAGAAGAAAAAAAAAAGAGGGGTTGGCTAGCTAACCAAGAAGTTTGAGTTCATAAACTATGAAAAAGACTCCACGGAGAAGAGTGGAGATCCTTTCAAACTGAATGGAACAGCTTTTTATTTACTATTTTATCTTTTATAGTCTGTTTAAAACTGTAACTGCTTAAAAGGTAAACTTGTTTTCGTTGTCTATGCAGTGTCTTTGGTATCAGTTAGAGTGCCTGCCATGATTTTTGTAGCAAACCATTTCTATTCAGAATAACTTGTCCCCTATTCATAGTCATTCACATCATTCAGATGTTTTATATACCTTTCAATATACTCTCCATTTTATTTTGTTTTATTTTAGTTAGGTTTACATAAAGGTAGCTATAGTATGCCTGCAGTATTTACTAAGGAGGGGTATATGCAATTGAGTAGAGAACCATCTGGGAAGATTATGGGATGACATTGTTCAGTTACACTTGCAATGGAATGGAGTCCATAGGAACTGTGTGGTCTGTGTTACTGAATCTCTTCCTGGGAATTAAGTTTTCGTTTAATATTTTAAATTTACAAATTCAGTAGATAAAAAATGTTAGCTATTAAAAACTAGTCTGGTTGCACTCTTGCAATGTGTACACTAATGCACTACATTACTTCACTACCATCATAATTAGTTACAGTATGTTCTGGTTGAGTTAAAATAGGCTAATTCATCTATTTGGTTACAAACCACAACACCCTGATGACATATTTAAATCATCATCATAACCTTGTCTGTACTGTACCAGCATTAATTTCATATTTCTAAGTGACCACCTTATTGTGAATGTTGCTGTTTCAAAGATAGATATTTCATAAACATAACAATGTCAGAGGCTCAAAAAATTGCTATAAGATACTATACTTGCCTGGTGCTCATACAGGCTTTAGATTTTATAACTTGATAGGCAAATTAACTTTTTAATAATATTAAAAACTTAATTTTAAAAATTACATTTCCCCCAGGTTTTTAAAATATGTTTTACTATACTAAAACAATATAAATTCTTGTTTAAATCTTTATGTTTATATTGTGGATATTTGCATTGCAGCTATTCAAGGCAAGAAATACTTTGCCTTGACATAATACTCTTTAACTGCATGTGCTCTCCAGTTCTTTTATGACATGCTGCAATCATAAAAGGCAAGTTTGTACCATACGATACTCGGACCATTTTAGATGTACTGTGTATTGGCTGACAGTGCAGCTTAAAAAGAAGAGGTACTGTCTTTACCTCATGCTGTCTTAGCAGAAGATTTTATGCAGTCACCCACTTACTGTGTAATGTACCGGATAGATGTGATTCACCCCATAGCGACGTAAGTGCTTTTGCCATCATAGTGCTGGGGTGGCAAAAAGTGGTCAGGAGACAGCCCTTGCAGCTGCTTTGCCTTTGGTTGACTGCTTAGCTGTCCTGTAAAACTGCATTCTCTGCCTTCTGAGCAGTTACTCACTATTGATGTCAGCTTACAAAATTAACATTTCATATGTGTAAAACTTTGCTTTCAGTCTTTCCTAATTAACATTTCAACATCTGCATTTCTGTCATTAATCCCTTCTGCAAAATATATAAAACTAAAATTTAAAACAAATTTGTGTTCCATGCAGTTTTGACTGTTTTTATTCCTCTCTGGTACTTTTGGTTTATGTTCTCCTCTAACATAACAGCTAAATTTTTTTCTTTTTTCCCCCAAACCGAAAAAAAAAATCCTCAGTAACCAATACTAAAACTTGACTTTCAGACAGGAAAAGAAAAACTCTGTGGTATTTCCAAAGTTTCGTTGTTAATGTTGGTTAATCATGAATCTACGCGTTTACCAGGACCACTTTGCAGTTTTTTTGTGCTCAAGCTTGTGAGTCAGTCATTCACTACCCCGCACTTCTTCAAAACAGGTTTACATGATTTTCTAAATATCTATCTGTATGGAGTCACAGAATGACAGTGCTTGGAGATTTCCTATTCCTAAATTGCACTTGAGTTACATCCTAATTTTCATTTTCTTTGGAGAGAGGTTAAAATTAGTGCACAGACCTTGATGTGCAACCAGTGAAGAAGTCACTTTTCCATATGCTCATTTTAAACTAAAGCAGATGGTTGTAAAATGAATTTAGGTTTCCTGAGCAGGAACCTTCCTCTCTAGGTACTCAAATTACTTTTGCCATTTTTTTGCTGCCTCTTGGGAGTGCTTTTGGAACACCTTACTCATCAGATCACAGCAGACATCCTGAGGGCTAGATTTTGTTACCAGAATATTTGAGTATCTTTAGGTTGTCATACTACAGGCTTCCTTCATATGCCCCTTTACAGGTGTTCCTCTGAAACAGTGTTGCAGTTGATATGACAAAAAATGATCTCTGCTGTATTTGGGAGCCACAGAACTGTCTCAGAGGCAAAGAGTTTGTGAGAAGATACTTTTCTAATGCCAAACAGATTAAGCCATCTTGGACAGAGGGAAGCTGAATGTCTTGCTTCATGTGTTTAGATTCAAGATGATGACTCTCCCATTAGTAATCCTAACAGTATCAAAATTTCTGCACTTGATATAAATGCTGTTTATAGTCCTTATCAAAAATAATTCTGATAGCATAGCTGCACAAACTAACCCACGCTATTCCATGTTCTTTCAGTTCCAAGGGTTTCAACATAGGTAAAAAGTGAAGGTGATCTGATGATTTCAGTAACCCTAATGTAGTTTTAATATCTAGGTCATCTTTACCAATTAATGAGGAACCTGAGTTGTCAGAACTCGAAGTCACTATGTCATCCTTGTCTTGCCATGCTTCATCGAAATGGCTTTTCTCACTAGAACATATCTATAAAGCAATAGTTACCTGGAAAGATGTATCAGGTTCTCAACAAAGGATTCTTTTAGTCTTCCTGTCTCAGACTTCATTAATGTAATTTTGGAAGTAAAATTTAGGATATTTCCTTACTTATTGGTCCACCTAGCCACCTTTCTTTGGTGGCAGATTAAGCATAAGTGGTTTCACACCTTTCTTTGCAGAAAGTTCCTGAAGGCATGATCAAAGATTTCAGTTGTTAATACTACTTGAAATAGCAATGCTTTTTGAAAACAGCTATGGCTATACATTGATACGATAACCTTTGCTGACTGGTGCTTAATGATAATAATTATGTTCTTAATGATAAGTCTTCTATTTGGTGATGGACATCCTTTGTATTACAGCTTTTCAGCTTTACGCATCTATTGGTCTGGAAAAGATTCTTAGCATGAATAAGGAGCTAGAAAATTAAACTCTTTGCCTAAATGTAACTTTTTTCTCGTGATGGAAAATATTTAAAATATACTAAATGCAATGTGGGACAGTGGGGTGAGAATAATCTCAAGTAACTGTAGAAATTTACATAGCAGACATCTAAATCTCAGCTAGTCATCTAGATAACTTTTAAATTTAATGCACTTTATGGTGCAGTTATTCACACAAATGTAAAGATGTACTTCCTAAAGTATTGATTATCTAAGTCATTCTTTTAGGCATCTGACTAATGTAGTTTTTGACAGTGTTGATGTCTAAATTGTGACAAATGAACTTCACCCAAGGCATGCATTTTATAGCAAGTCACCTTTTTTGAATCTTCATTGACGTGGTCTTTTGTAGTATCTGTCTTTTCTTCATCAGCCTTATAATGGAGATGTTTCAGTCTTTGTAGGCAGAAGGCTATGTAAATGAAGTTACCTGGTGTTTCTTCTTGGGTTTTCTTCTGTTCCGCTATAAAGGTAGAATGTCTTGGCCTCTCTTGTTAAAATGGACAGATCTCCCAAGCAATTTTGAAAGGGTGCACACCCTCTAAAAAAAAAAAAAAAAAAAAAAAAAAAAAAAAAAAAAAAAAAAAAAAAAGAGAGGTCAATAAACTTCAGAAAATTTAAACTAAAAACCCATCAAACAAAAAAGACCCCCCAAAAACCCAAACCCACCAGGAAATGATACAAATTAATGCAGGAGTGTCCCTGTGAAGATTGCCATAGGAGTTTGAGGACAGTTATGACTTCATGAACATGGGTGTAATTTACTGGGAGCTGAAATAGTGACTGATTGCAACAATAGTAAAATTATTAACATAATTTGCCAGTGATTTCATGCTGAGGAATTGTATTATTATGTGGGTACAGATCATTTAAGCTGGTAGAATTTAGATTATTGTGAAATAATTGTGATGTGGAGACAGATATGAATACTGGGATTGCAGTTTAACTGCAGACATTAATTTTCACTTGTAAGCATTCTGGTAGCAATTTGCTTCTATTTCTAAACTGCATCTTGCTTGAACACCCACATGTGATACTTCTGAATGGAAATGTTTCTGCATAGCCAAATTACCTGTATATGATTTTTTTAACTTATCTTTCATTAAGTAATTCCAGTTTAATATAAGGAAAAAAATAGTCTTGCTTCTTTCAGAATTTTTCGCAGAGGATGCTTATGTATTAGCAGTCTGTTTACTCTGGGGAAGTAACAATCTCTATGAATTCCCCAAGCACAGCCTTTTGTGTTAACAGGGATAGAAGAAGAAATTCAACAATATTGTTGTTGGATGCTAATAATATGCACTTAAGATAATCTATCAGGATGCTTACCTCTCAGGAGGATATCAATTTTTGCTTCAGGAAGATTAATACCAACCCAGTGGGAAAATGTGGCTTTTATTATCTAGAAGCATTAAATACTCTCTAGGTTATATTAATTCTTTGCTGATAAAGTTATTGATAAAAAAATGTACATCCAGGATGCAGTTAGGAATTCTGTGTGAAGTAGGAGGGTGTATTTTAATGCTCTTTAATTGTAATTTTTCTTAAACTAGAAAAAATGGTTGTTTCTGTATACTTACCAATAATCATACAGGTAAAGAGGGATGTAAGAAAAGACAGCCTGTGGCAAGGATAAAGCATGGCAGAAGATTAGAAACAGAAGGTAGTAATTTGTTCATTTATTTTATGAAAGCTTATTCCCCAGTTTTATCTGATGAGTCCAGTCAAGGTAGTCCAAGAGCTGCAAAACTGGAATGCTATTTCCCCTTTCTTGTCCGATTAAAAGACTTAAGTATTAAAAGCTCCTAAATAAAACTTGCCTTGGAGCAGTTGTATACATTTTTCCCCTCACTACCTTTTTCAAGATGGATTTTTTGGAGCTATAGTCTCTCAAATCATATTTAAGGCATTATTTGAACTGCATAAAAGAGTACACGCACCTCTTCTTTCCTAATCTATGTCATGAAAATAAATAATCGTGGTGCCTTTCAGAGATGGTGGTGGTCAGTTTATGTTCTTTTTTTCCTAGGCTGGTAAAGTTTTGTGATATTCTCTCTTAAGTCAGAGCTCTCAATGAGTAATATTAATTCTGTTTGTATGGGTTCATGAAGTATGAATGACCTTTACATTCGTTCTGTTGTACTTTCATATGAACATACAGTTTAACTAAATGGAAAAAATCTGAACAAACCCAGGTGTGAAACAGGAACGTTGGCCAACCAGCCAGAAGAGGTGATACTTTACATGCAGGAATGTAGTTTCCTCCGTGTTTAATTAAGCCACAGACAGTAACTCTGATACAAATCTTTTCTTTACTTCCCTGAACAAAGCATTCTCTCTAGTGAGTGCAGCCTGAAGATGCTGAAGGGCAGAAGGCGCAGTTCCTTATATGTGATTTGTATGTATTACAGATAAGCTGATAACCCTACCAAAGGGTTGGTCCTGCCCATGACCTTCCCTGACCCCTTTTCACAATGGTGGAACTGCTCACTGTTCGGCAAGTCAGCAGAAAATAACTATAAAATAACGATTCATTTTCTGCCTGTTTAACAAAAGTCGTCATGCTCCTAAATGCTTTTCACAATATGTTGGTTGTGCTGATGCTACAGTAGATCTGTGCTGTAAGCTTAATTGAAATGATTAAAAATAACTACAGTAAAAGTTTAGAAAGAAAAAAATCTGACATTGTTACAGGGAACTGATTTACAGTATGTCCCTCTAGAAAGTTGTGTTGTCACCGCTGAGGAAGAATAATAAAGCAGCCAGAGATGGTGCAGGACTGGAGCTTCCTACATGAACCTTGACACCAAGAAAAATATTCTTAAAACCTTAGATAAGAATTCCATTTGGATTGAGGGAGGACAAGGGAAGCCTTTTGAAGATTTTTTTTTTGTGTGTGTGATAAATAGCAACTGTGGCTTTCTTTCAGGATCTTGTATGTCTCTCTAATTCTGCTACTTTTCTTTAGATTCATTAGATTTCTTTAGAACTTCTTTTTGCCTCTGCATTAACCTGTCTTTGTTTAGTGATCAGCGAGTAAAATATTAAAGTATGAAATGGTGTTCTTGAAATCAAAGTATTGGTCTCCTCTTATGACACTCAGCACTTCAACATAGCTCCAGGGCATCTTAAATTTCACTGTTTGTCCATTGAAATGTGCAGGGTGGTTTGGAATGTGTTCATACACAAAAAATAATACAAGCTAGAAGCATCTTGTGGAGACCAGTGTTAGGTAAGCTTTTTTGCATATAGCTAGAGAGAGAAATGATTGGTTTGAAAATGTTCTGGGAAATCAAGCAACACTAGGTATTAGGAGAATGGTCAGAATGCTGCCTTGTGTATTCTTTAACTTCAGAAATTCTGTATCTTCATTCACAGATGTGAAGGAGAAGGCATGCTTTCCAAGTCAGTTATAGTAAATATTATAGAGCAACATAATTGAAGCCAATAGGACCCCAGCTTCCTGTGGGTACTTGAGCTTTCTGTAAAAGCTTGTCAACGGTTTTGTTGGTATGGAGAGCTTGATTTGGGCATTACTTTGCAAGACAAATAAGTAATTCTAATATTTTCAGGCAATATATTTTCAGCTTATGCACTTTGTCATTCCTTCTAACAAAGTAAGAGCATGCACACTGTTGGTTGCACATTAAGTGTTAAGTCACTGTAGTGGTATCCAGCAATCATGTGTCTCTGCTGTCAAACTGTGGGTTAATATCTGCCCAGTTCTCTTGTCTACAGAAGAGAAAACTAGGAATGCTATTCTACAGGTCAGGATTCGGTTGCACAGCAGATACCAAGGCTTCTGAATCTGATTTCTCACTGCTTTTATGTTAGTATAAGATCAGTTTAAGACAAGGTTATGCAAAAATTTACCTGCCAAAGTAGCTCTTTTGACTTTAAGTTCAAGATCAGAATTTCAGAGTAGCTAGAGATCAGACTCTGTCTCTCTACAGACTGCACTGAAAATATGGTATGAAGGTCTGTAGGCTATGACACAAGTAAATTGACTCTTTTAAATTATTTTAGTAACTGTTGGTTACTGACCTTGTTTATTCTTATAAACTATGTTTGAAAATACTGCTTGCAATTTGTGAGTACCTCCCTGAATATACCTATTTTGCAGCGGTCATTTTGAGTGTCAAAGGAATTATCGCATGGCTAAACATAAACTGTAGCGTTTCTTACGGTCTTTGTGTAGGACTGGATTGTGAAAGAGAATAAATAAAGCTGGCTGAGGCACTGAAATGCATTATACTATGAATATCTGACAGGTTTGCTCTATAGCCTGCTGTAGACAGAATGCTTCTGTCTACTTCCACTTGTAATAGCAAAATACTATTCTTCCCCATTTAGAGTGGTAGAAGCAAAAGCTGAAGGTGGATGAGGGAGGTTTGAAGAGAGGATTTGCAGCAGGAGCATTTGTAATAAGCTTATTACAATTACAATAAAATGCTTATTGTAAATAAGCATTTGTGCATATTTAGACAAATACTACATAGTAGAGTATATCTGTGTGGAAAGGGATGGACCAAGTGTAGTGGCTTCTTTTTTATGTGGACATGAAGTGGTGATCTCCAGTTTGCCTGGGGCAATTGATGACTGGCAGCTGTGATTGTAGAATCCATATTTTGAAGGATTTTGGTTTAATTGTGAGGGTTACAAACCTAATTTAGGAGTAGAACAAAGAATAAATACACCTTTTGTGAAGGTGAAGGGTTAATTCTTGCTACGTGTAAAGGATGTTCAGATATGAATCTCAGGGAGGCATGTTTCCTGGGACACAACTTGAAAAACACAGTGGTATATGATTTCTGTTTCTAACCTATAATGATGGAAAAGATTCACACTTAACAAGAACATTAATCATACACCAGATACTATAAGTAGGCATTGCAGTAGAAAACTCGAGGAGCCAACTCATTGGGTTAATAAGTATAATATTTAAACAAAGACATTCGCAGATCTTTCTGATATGATTAGAAATGAAGAAGAATAGTAATTTTTCTTTACTACTTGGCACCAGCTAGTCCTCTAGTACAACATTGCAATTTTTGCCATCGTAGTTAACAAATTTTTTTTAAAAAAGCAAAGCTCTTAAAATAACAAAAGGGGAAAAAAAGCCCAAATAAGAATACTTTTAATGAAGTAGGTAGAACCAAATTGGGAGAGTGATATGTATTCCTTTCCGATGTGCACAAGGTATGTGTTAAAAAGAATGAGAATCTGCTAAATAAGAGCAGACCACAGCAGTGAACACAACATAGTATAAGTAGGAGGTTTATAACCTAAACAATGAAGGAATTTTTCATGCTGGAAAACCCAAACAGCTCCCGAAAACTCTGTGGACGGACTGTCGCCAGCGTAGGCATAAATGTCTTTGTGTGACTAAGAGTTTGGAATGAGTTTGCTTGGTTCTCCTGGGTGCAGTGTTTTGGGCTGGACGTGCTGCTTGGGGTCTCCTTCACCACATGGGGGGGGCTGTGGGTGGTGCTCTGGGCTGGGAGTTTGGAAATCAGCTGGGTTTTGGAAGGACAGAATGGTATTAAAACCATTCTGGATTTATTTTTTTTCACTGCAAATGAAAACATCTATTAAATAGTGCACTAGATTATTTGAAAATTAAAATATTTGTCTCCTCTTTGCAGTGATTTATAATATTTGGAGCACATTTTAAAGCAGTATAGTAATAATTTACATTTATTCCTGGAAGTATTATCTACAATTTCAACTTTACAGTATTTTTACCAGTTTGCTTGAGTTTTGGTAGACCCAACTTACCTAAATGTCCTGTAGGTTCAGTTTTTCTTCGAGTGACAGTAATCTTAAGAGATCTGTTTGCCAAAATATTCATTTAAATATCTACATTTTGTGATACTACTGAACTCATATGCCCATCTTTTAAAGAGTTTAATCATCTGTGTCTGATTGCAATGATGTGTTTGTCCCTAAGAGTATTTTGTAAACCTAAGAAGATAAATCAGTCTGAGGACAAATGCTGCACAATTTGATTAGTTATTTTTTTTTTACTGAACATATCTTTTTATAGTGTATAGATTTTTTTAAAAATAGAATTATGTTGCACTTGCATGTAGTTTCCTATATCTGTACAACCTACATGTTGCATAGGAACATTTTCCTCAGTTAAACTGTGGATTTTTCCAAAATAGAATAGCAGATATTAATGTCTTATGTCTCCTTTAACTTTCTTTTATTTAAGTTTTAATGTAATTTGATTTAATATTTTGTTCTTAGTAATTAATTTCAGGAGCATGGGAATCTCTTGCTGGAAAATACGTTCTTTTTGGCATAGTTGAGAAATCAGCTAATTAATTATGGCAGGGTATTACTAATTGCTTTTTAACTGTTTCAAGAACTTGTGTATTTTTACTCATGTTATTATTGCGATTGCATGATCTTAACAATGTTCCTGTGGTTCTGGTGTTTTATTTTGGGTTTTTTTAACGCGCTCTTCCTGCCGTTTGTTGCATTAAACAGCCGCAGTTTAATGCAAACTGCAGCTTCAAAGATTACGCCTCTGATCTCACTGTTGATGTTTTTGGATAGTATCACAGTAAAAATAATAAATGTTGTTGCTGCTTGTCAGTTTACTTAGAGTGATGTGACTTGTGAGGTCTTATGTCACTAGATACTGTATATTGTCCTAGGAACAGGCTAGTTTTTTTCTTGAGAAACATTTGAAGAAAATTTGAAATGATAAATACAAATGATGTATTCCTGGCTTATATCACTCCACTAAAAAGAAAGGAAAATTTCATAGATATTAAATGTAATAACAACTGTAACATCTCTGTCATGTGGCTCAGTATTGGGATTCCTTTTTTAATGATGCAAATCCTTGCCTGATAAGAACGCTTCCCGACTCAAGCTTGGTTTTCTGGGGTTAATTTTCCCGGAGTTTCTGCCTGGGCTTGAGAAGAGCTCTGTACAAAGGGAGTCAGTACAGCCTAGTGGAGAGCAGAGTCATAAGCATTTGCATCTCTGGAATGTTTTTATTGACAAATGGTAGTCTGCTATTGACATTTGTGTCCCTTGATGATACTTCTATCCTAGCTTATCTTTGCTGGTCAAATGCCTTAATTGTTCTGGCCTTTAATTCAGTCAAAGTTGGAGCACGAGTGGAAGAGAAAAGAGAAGGAACAGGTCTAACAGAGCATCAAGCTTGAGCTGTGAAGCTGCTGGCAACGATCAACCTGTCATAATGTTATGATTTGTTCATTTTTATACCATTTATTAGCCTTTACTTGTTGTGCCATTTGGCCTCCAGGGCAGATAAAGTGCTGTCTAATTTGGTAGGTTTGCTTCTGTCAGAGTGGCCTCGACAGAGAAGGTGTTAGCTGTAGTGACAAATAATCAATAGCTGTCGTTGTCATGAGGAACGTGAGTAGTTGGGCCTTTCATCTGGAGGATTAGAGGTCTAATTGGATTGAGAATAGGGAGGGTGGGCTGTTGGGTAACCCTGTCAGCTATGTTAAGCTGTCAAATGTCAGCCTTCCTGAAAGGAAGAAGGGATGGTTAGCTTTCAGAAACAACGAAGAAGACATATGAAAGCTTTTTAAAAAGTAATAGGTAGAAAAGTAGAATAGGCTAACGTACGCTTTAACCCCTTCTTGTTTAATTATATATCTCTCCAGTTAATGAGGATGTGTGGTGTGTGCTCTTTCTGTATCTCGCTTTCTCTCTCACACACATACGTGCACACACACAGACAGACAGAATTTGTGTGATACCAAATCAGACTAGTTCTATGCCTTGAGAAAAAGTCAGTTAACTATTCAGGTTAGGAATATAAATGCAATAGATTATGACATAAGAGAAGAAAATACCCACCAATAGAAGGAATCACTTAGCAGAAGCTCTAAAGAGGCTGAATATTTTGTTTAAAGATTTGGCAGTCCGATAGTACCAATCCATTTTTTGAGATACAAGCAGTTGTTTCAATGTTGCTGGGAGTAAGTACTACAACCCAGTCTTGCATTGGATGGTAAAATTGTCAGCTGAATTGTGCCTGTATTTTCTTACAGGCACAGCAAAAGTTGTTGCTTTTGATCCCTTGCACTCTGTTTCTTGAAGAAAGATTTGTGATGTTCTAAAGAAGATAAATCCAAGGAAAGAGCCATTATGCTAGTAGAACAAATACTTTTTTTTGAAGTTAATGTCTCAGAAGATTTACAGTACTAATATTTACTTTACCAGAATAAATAATAGGATTAGAATTTAGAGAAGGATTTGTTTGTTTGTAAAATTACTAATTACTAAAATAATGATTTCTTTATTTGTTATCTTATTTTGTCACTCTTTTCAAAGCAACTCTTAACTGTAACCATCCCAATATCTCCTTTCTCTATGTAACATATTTTTTCTGAGTTCTATAGTACTTGGTCAGAGTTATCCTTTACATAAACTGGCCATCCCTTACAAGGAGCTGGCATCCTTAACTGCTGATGATCTTGAAATAGCAGGGCTTTTTAGGGGGGAGCCCATTATTTTGTATTGGCAAATTTTTAAAAAGAAAATTTTATATTTTTCTTCTTTTTTATAAGTTTCCAGATTTTTTTAAAAATCTCATAGATTTTTTTTTTCTGCGTTTGATCATTTATTCTATACTAGTGTTTTTAATATTGGTGTTTCAGTTTGGATTGATTCCCCTGCCACTCCTCACTCTTCTACACCACTTATTGATGGCCATTTGGACTCATGACAGCGTATTTACTGGTGGTATGCTGTAAATGCTGGCAAACCCATCCTTAATCTCAGTTTTATCTTTGTGGGTTCGTCCAATGCTCTGAGTATTTCAGAAGCAGAAATCTTGAATGTATTCTCTATTGTCATGCTTCAACGGCTAATGTGTCAGAAATGATCACTTTTTTTTCCCCTTTCGGATTGACTGCCATGCTCTCAAAGACACATCTTTGTGTGAGAGTCTGGATTCTTGAATAATTTTTGCTTTTGCAATTAGTTATCTGACAGGCATTGTACCTCTGTCACTTCTAGTCTAGGCTTTATCAGAACTAAACTTCTAACTTTTCTCATCATCCAATTCTCCTGACTCATCTTTCCCTGCCTGTTTCATTTCATTGCTTCCCCAACTCTCACTTTATGGTCTTGGTTTTAGTTTTGAGTCTGTATAATCTGATTTAATCACACTTAACCTTCTGTTGTAAGCTATAGGAAGACAGATGAAGAATTGAGATAATGGTGTGCTCCTGCAGATTTAATTGTGGTGAAGATAGCTGAGATTGCTGAGCTAGAAGAAAAATATTATGCTGCTGTGGCCAAATTGGCTCCAGTATCCGTGGTATTGATGAAGCTGACCCAATGTTTCTACACTCTGTTATAGTCTGTGCTATTGAAGCATTGTGATAAAATGGGCTTTTTCCTGGTAATAAAATAAGCCCTGGCCCATTTATTACTATAGGATTTTTTTATTATATTTTTAGCTTACTAAAAATCTGTCCATTCTTCTGAAAAATTTTTTTTCAAGTTCTTGCTTTATTTTTATTCATTTATTTATTTTGTGATAAGAAGCGTGTCTTAATTCAGATCTTAATTTGTAGAGTTTTACCTGTTACTTGCTACTAAATACTAAAATCCTTGCCCTTTTTTTTCCCCAGACAATTTTCTCGACATGGCAATGATCTGTGGTTTCTCCATTTTCTCCCCTTCTTAGTCTAGCTAGAATATCACTATTGGTGCTGTTTTATTTCTCTTCTCCTCCAACAACGTCACAGCTATTTTTATTAATCTAATTTATTTATTTTCATCATACAAACTATTCTTTCTCATTTTCAAGCACAATCTAATTTCACTTCTCTGCATCTCTGCTCTGCTTCTTTCTCCGTTAACTCTCCTCCCTTCCACCATTTGGCACAATATCTTCTTTTACCATGTTTTCTGTGCTCAAATAAGCTTTCATGATCCAGACTTCCAAAGAGGATATTGTCAGGCCCAAAACATATATTGTATTATCATACTAGTGTCTCTCTTGAGCTGTCTTGACCTCAAATATTTCAGATTTCATTAAAAATAATAAGAAATGAAATGTGTCCAACTGCAGTGATTTTCTAAAAGATTTTGAAAATATGAATGAAGTGCAAGCCATTGTGGCAGAACATAGAGCAGCCCTGCTTGTCTTGTGTTTCCCAGTGAAAAGGAACTAATTCTGCATAGCATGTGGAATGATATCTTAAATATCTGTACATCTGTAGAAAGACTTTCTTTTCATCTATCAAATTCATGGGCATACTTTTGTGAGTAAACTTTAGAAGAATATCTGGGTTGATGACTCGGCCATTGTTACTTTTTCAGATCTTTTCTCAGTTCTCTTCTGTAGTGATACTTTTCAGTCTGCTATGAACAAATAAAATAATTCAAATTAGTTTATGAAGAAAATAAATTAAAAGATTGAGAAGGTAAAGTTACCCTGTCCTCAAAGAAGCATCTTAAGTGACCACATAAGGCTGAAAAAAAAATACTGGTGCATAACTTAAGCACAGATATTTTGTTGGGAAGATGAACTACATTTGAACAGGATGCAGACATGCTTTAGGACAGTTAGGCAAAATTTTGCCCGGAAAAGCAAGTATTTGTACAGGCATAAGCACTGCTTTTTTTTACAGAACATTAACCCATGTTGCTTGATGTTTAGCTGTATTAAGTTGACTTAATTATCCCAGTTTTCAACTGCTAGGAATCTTTTACATGCTGTTATCAAATAGCTGTCCACTCGCTCTCATTTTGTTTTATTCAAAAGATAGGTGAAAATTTATCTAGCATTTAAATTTGAAAATTAATGGTTGGCTGTATTTTAAAAATGTGATTCTTTGTAAACATGGTACTATACTTGGAGTGTTATGGTTCCTATCTGAATAGATGTCATTTTGTTTCACTTATTGCTGTTCCTTTATCATGTTTAGCATTGTGGCATTCCTTGGTGCACAAGAGACTTGCCCAGCTCTTCTCCCAGGACATTGATGTCTGCTGCCAAGTCTGTATCTTAAAAAATGGCTTTACAGGCAAAGGCATCTCCCTGTTTGAGTGTCCTTTATGAAACATCATTCTTGCATTAATTGCCCCTCTGCAGCTGACCTCATGACTGATCTTTAATGGTTACAAGAAGAAATATTGTTGTTGGGACTGAGAAGCTGCTTATTTGTTTGTGTCTGGATTTGGCACTGACAAAATTAAAATGACTATCACTAGTGTTAGCTCATCAGTTTGGTTTAGTTCAGTATTCTGAACTGTTTGCTTATTTCTGTTTGAATTAGGTGACTCTTCCCAGGTATTCTGTAGTAAAAAGTGAAGGTACTTGTTTTCACTGATTATAAATGTTATTCTAATTTTAAGTGAATTAGTTTTTTGTTAAATGTTTCCACATACATTTCAACAAATTTAGTACCAGCAATAGATCATTTTGAAACGGGACACCTTTCTGCTGAATTCTCCAGGAATCTTCTATCAGGTGTCTGACACATCCTTAATCTGATGCTCAGGCTTGTCATTTGAATCAATAGTATACTAGATAGCATGTCTTCAGAATGCAAGGCTGTTGTTATAGAAGCTATTTGAAAAATAAATTCAGATCTTATGGCCAGCCACGAAGTCAAGGAGCACTAATCTTTCATTTGTCTCTCTTTTTGTCTGTACACAGTTGGTTAAATTGTTGATTAAAGAGAATTAGGTGAATTACACTCAAGTCAAAATGGATTTGTATAAACTACATAAGGAAATTCTGTTGTTTCCTGGAAAGAGACAGCTAATATCATCATTTCATAAAATAGAATATCAGTTTAACTTACCTATTAAAAATTTTTGGTATCTTTGTAGAAAAGTTTGGTACCCTTTTTTGTCACACTTTTTTTTTTTTTTTTAATTAATGAAGAATGCTACCAATTTGTATTAATAAGGAATGTTTTATACTGAAGTATTAAGTGATTTATGTTATGAATGTCGTGTGTGTATGTTGAGCCTTCTGATGGGAACATCTAAACATAAATGTATATATGTACACACAGGACCTGTTTTGTCAATGTTCTGGTAGTATGGTATAGATTTGGGAAGACTTTAAGAAATATCAAGCTTGAATTGTTATTTTAACTGCCTATAGTCTGAACAAAGAGAAATAAGTCTAGTACTTTTACTGCTGCTAGGATGTTGTTTGAGTGGCTTACTAAGGCTTTGATTTATTTATCAGTACTGTAAGTAGATTCTGACTTCATTTTAGATCTCAAACATTACTGTAGTATCTATAGAAGGTATAAAATATTTCACTATATAAAAGTAGCCTCAAGTGTCTCGATAATTATTTAAAGTAAGGGTAGACCTACCTTTATTGCAGGTTATTTTCGTTATGGGTTGTCTGTCTAATTCTGTAATAGTTCTGGAGGTTTCACTGTGGCTGGTGAACTTCTTTCGTAACATAGAATTTGGTATGTAGTTTTGTAATTATTTCACACCGTGGCTTGTTATGGACTTAAGATGACTGAAATATACTTAAATCAATTAAAAGATTGTTTGTTTGTTTGTTTTTTTTTCAAATAAAACAGAAGCTAGTCATAACAAAAAATTCTGGGAACACAGGCTTAACAATAAGTATATATGAAAAGTTTTCATTTGTAAGCATTGTGCCTTCCAGGAGTCTGTAAGGACATCACATGCAAAGTCCTTAGAGGGGTGTAATTAAGAAATAGAAGGTAGTAGTGACACAGTACCAGTCAGAGCAGTGCTGAATAGTGATGGTAATCAATTTGCTTCCAGAATGAAACAGTACTGCACAAAATTGGGATAAAAAGTCAGAACTTTGACTGGACTTGTAGCTGTTACTGAGAACTTGGTTTTTTAGGTAGAATTCTATCATTGGTAATACTGTTCTATATAACATTCTTATTAGATTTTAAAATAGAAATCTGGGCATAATATGGAAATGTATCTAGAATAATGGAAAATCATATGAAATCTGTCTAAATGTAGATTTGTCCTCTTAAAGTATGAGCTTTTACAATTTAAAAATGTCTGTGTGTAAGCAGATTATGGAGGATTTTTATTTTTTTTCTTGCTAAAATGCTTTTGAGCAACCATCCTAACTTGTCTTATGTTTCTGGAAAAGAAGTGGGAAGTTTAGGAAGCATTAGCTATTGTATGTATAACTAAGCAATAAGAGCCTTGGACATCTGCAGAATATCTGGTATGTGAGGTATATAGATAATGACTAAAATTGGAAAGAACGTTATAAATATGGACATAAATCCAAACTCTACTAGGATTTGAGAAGAATGTGAATATATGAAAATGCCAGTTTTAAAAAGAGATATATATTTCAGGGATGTATTTTCTTAGTTTTTTAATGCTACTCTTAGTTCAAGACTGTTCAACTTAAAGCCATTAAGATGAAGAAAATGAGTGTAGTAAATATTTTCTAGTACTTGTATGTTTGGAGAGGAGGGGTCAGTACTTGCTGCCAAATCTTTCAAATCACAATATTTTTTGAAATACAATATTTCTTGACAACTTAGTCTTTGATTCTTTATGAAGAGGTGGGCAGTGATCCTGTAAATGTGGCTGATGTGTCTCAGGTTTTCTCGTGAATCCCCAGAGATTGTGTGTTGTGGATACTTCTGCCTGAATGACTTTGAAAGAACACTACAGGAAAACAAGTCCAGTAACAGTAGGAGAGATCAACTGGAAATGAGAATGTTAATTGCATTTTCCATCCTTGAAGTGTTTTTTGCATGAAAGACACTAATTTCTGTAGGTAGACCATAAAATTTATTGCTGAAGAGCTGAGAACACTATACAGGAACAGCATGTACAGACCACAGATAAATGAGGTCAAAGGCTCTAAGATGCAAACACCTATTTTCCATCAATTTATGCTGGGGAACAGCTTTACCTTGGCTTTTACAGCACTGGTCAGTTGTCTTCTCTATTGTGTTCTTTGACTGTGTGCCAGTTGATAGTTCTGTCTATTCCTATGGAAACCAAGATACTGAAGCCAATCTTGCAAGAGGCTTTAGGGAAAAGTGCTCTAAGTTCAGAAACCGCCTTGCTTTCAGTCAAAATGTCTGATAGTCAGAACTGGTCTCAAGTTGCACGAATGTTCTTGGCTGATGTACTACCTAAGATGCTTTGCCAGACAGATGAACATGTTTAGCTTGGGAATTGGTAAATAAAGTTTCTATTCAGCCATCTGAGGGGTTCTCTCCAGTTGAGTGTTTTACTTTTGAGTCTAGGATGCTGCTAACAAAAGTCGCTAAAAGGGCACTTTGTGAGATTAAACCCAGTGTCAAAATCAGTGATGTTTTTGCCATCGTTGACTTGAAAGAATTAGCAAAACATCACATGTTTAAATTCAACGATGGTTTGTTAGAAGACATGGCATCATCCTTGTTCATGCAAAGGTACTAAATAGCTTACAGATACATTTTTTTCAAAGCTGTAATTCAGCAGATGACTGTTAAGGGTTATGTCTAAAACAATAATCCTGAAGATTTTCTTTTACTTACCTTTATTTTTCAGTTACATTTTAGTCAAGGAGTTAACTGTTTAGTTTTGCTCAAATTAAAATTACCTAAACACTTGATTTCAAGCTTTCTTCAATTAAACTGATCCAGCTGTGACTGAAGTTGTTCCAGAGCTATATAATTAATAAAACTAATTAATAAAATTTACATTCTGTTTTGCCGGTCTGTTCAGGGACTGGTTGTTTCCATTCACTCTGCAACAACTTGGAAGTCAAGTCTTCTGACTGTCATTGCTCCAGCTGATTAGGGAGTGCAGAGAACAGGAAGGAGTAGTTTCTCTACTACCTCTGCTGACTTTGTTTATAATTTAGTTAGGATAGACTACCACGGTGAGTAGACAGTATGCAGAAAAAATGAGCTAAGAATTCTTATCTTCAGTGTCTTAATTGTTGCCCAGAGTACCAAGAGTATGTCCAAAAGGTTGAAGGGGGAGTATTTGAAAGGGTTGAGAGTGTCCTTATAACTGTTACGTTTAATAGAAACATTTCACTGTATTTGTTCTGTGGGGCTTTGCAATCAGATTGATCAATAAGATCACCCAACTTTAAATTTATAAAATAATTTGATTTATTCACCTTCTCATTTACTGTGTTTTCATTAAATAGTAACAGTATTTTTGCACCTCCTATGTTTTAATCAAAAAATGATTAATCGAAGTGTTAAGATTTATGGATAAAATGCAGTTTCCTTCCCTATTCATGGCTTACATATCAAAGTCATATTTGTTATGGCAGAGATGAGGAAAAAAGTTATTGTGAGCTTGTCTTGTGATTCTAATTTTGTGTATTTTTGATATAACAATAGAAATTTAAAATATACTAAAATGCATTAACATTTAAACATATTCAACATCTTACATAAACTTTGTCATGAGCTTCTTTGCTCAAATAAGAATATTGTGTGCATTGAGCCTATATGGCAATATAGCATGCGATAACCAGAGAGGCAGCCTGCTATTTCGATGGTGACTTTACTCTTTTTAACTAGAAGTTGAGGTTCTAAGTAGCTATATTGAATTTTTATGTTTTTCAGGAACTGTTAAAAAAATTATTAATATTCAAGGAGTCAAGAACAGTCCAGTCATCTATGTTTAAAGGATAGATCTTACAGGGCTTATAGCTGTTGTAACCAGGCGATATTAATTCATTTTCATTGTATTAGAAATCAGGAAGTTCCACTGTTTCACGTATAGATAACTTTTCAAAACACGTGTTGTTAATTTATAACTAAATAATTCTTATTTGCAATTTAATTAATATATCTACTTGCTAGGATCTATTTTAATAACTTTTCTTCTGAAGAATTCTTGTCAGATTTCTGGCAGTTAGCTGATAATATAAGCATATCAAAATGCTCCTTTTGATGTATGGATTTAATTTGCTTTTGGAACAGTATTCTGTTTCTATATATATAAAATTAGAAGTATGATAGTCACAGCTTCTGTTTTCATAAATGCTTAGTTTGTTCCCTGAAACGCTACTAAAACTGCAAAACTGTTGGTGCCAGAAAGTTCTTCATATTCTCCCTGTCATGCTAAGTTGTTTCTGATTTTCTGAGAATGTGCTTCTTCTCAAAGGGATACTAGTAGATGAAACAAACTCTAAAGAAAGCTTGTGCACAGCCCCTTTTCTTTCCAAAGTTATTAAAATTCTCAGGTTTTGAAAATTTATGACTGAGTTGATCTGTTGGATGAAGCATCTTCTCTTCAGCAACTGCTTGCTGGAAAGAGAAAGAATGAGTATGTGTGTTTGTGTCTGTAGTAAGATTATCTTTTCTAACATTGAGTAGGTAAAAAAAACCCGCTTCTACTCTGTGAACCATAAGCAGGTTACATTCAGTTGCCATTTTTGCTTTAAAAGGGGAAGATCATGAATATGTTTATATTTTAAAGGCTTAGCTAGCAATTAAGTAGTTCAAGTTTTCTGACTTTCACTGCTTCTTGAAAGTATCTGACAGCAAAGAGCTGTTCTCAACTTCTGTGCTAACCTGTTAGCAAAATGTGTTAACATAGTGCAAAGTGGCTGCTATATTCTGCTTGAGTTTTAAGGTAAAATCTAAATTACTTTCATGTTGTTCATATTTTACCCCAGTGACTGTCTGAGTGCACAATACAATTTCACTCAATTTTTTTCACTGAATTTTTTTTAGAGTTGGAAGGGACCATAGAGATTATCTAGCCCAACTCCCCTGCTGAAGTAGGATTGCCTAGAACATGTTAGAGCACGTTACTCAGGACTGCATCCAGGCGGGTCTTGAAAATCTCCAAAGAAGGGGACTCCACAACCTCCCTGGG
>JAOXNO010000013.1:95814311-95844905 GCA_028565335.1 Limnodromus scolopaceus | reverse complement strand
CCAGGTCTCGCTGGATGGCAGCACGGCCCTCCGGGGTGTCAGCCACCCCTCCCAGTTTGGTATCATCAGCAAACTGACTTTAGAAACTTTTATGTCACTACTGAAGTACAGATAATTTTGCATTTCAGACATAAGCAATGATTAAACTTCATGTAAGTCCTAATTACTTTTAAGGACTCCTGGGTTTAAAAGGTTCATTATTTAATCTGACTGTTAAGAAAACCATAGCAATCTATTTAAATTTTTTTGTTATCCTAGAATAAGAAATAGTATATTTGGGGCTGAATGTGCTTCTTTGGAAAAGCAGATCAGTGGCCTGGTATGACACTTGATTTCCCTGCACCTTTGCATGTCTTTTTCTTCCCCAGACTGGGTGTAAACCAAAGGAGCAGTGTACAAGAGTGAATGTATAGATTATAACCAATGATACAATATGTTTTCCTGCTCTCAGGCTGTTGTTATATACCCAGCTTCATTTTATTAAATATGATTCATGAATTTAAAAAGGAAAATTAAAACATGAATAATATTTAAAGGCCAAAAAAAAAGTGCAATTACTGCCAATGCTACAATTGTGTAGTATTAGAAAAGCAGATCTGTTTTGCCTTTGCAATTAATTCAACTATAATAATTTTGTAGTGTTGTGCTTGTGAAAGAGTAAAAATAATTGAATTATATATTATACTCCTCTGAAGGGGAGTTATTGATTGTTAAATAGTCTCTCTTTTTACGAAAGTATACTGAGAAAATTGTGCTGAAACATCTTACATAAGTGCTGCTTAATTAATAATGAATATATTTCAAAAATCAAAATTTAATAAGACAATAAATTTTTAATCTATGGTGGGATGTATAATTATCAGCTCTCCAAAATCCCTACTGTCATGGATGGTGGACTTGCTGCACTGTCACTCCTTGTCTGTTGTCTTTGAAATGCACCCCTTTAAATAGGTCGACCTTCGTGCTTCTGCTTTTGAGGGGATTTTTAGTTTTCCACTTAAATGCAGCCTTCCGTGTGCTGGCTGACCAGCCTCAGTTACTACCCATTCTATCTGTCAGGAGCTGTGGTTCATGTGATTAATGCTGTTAATGCCTGATTTTGATAAATCTCATCTTAACAGTAGAGAAACAGCAAGGGACGAGGCACAGGTTTTCAGTCAATGAAACATTCTTTGGGAATCATAACATTGCAGAATTTGGTGCATTCAATAACATTTTTGAATGCTGGTAAATAATGTTTTAAGGAAGAAAAGTAGCTGAAAGAAGTAGCCTATTTGACCTCAGTAGCATGCAAGAATTTAAAATTAGCTTCTAAGGGATAAATACGTATACATAAATAGAAAATAGGGTTAAATGGGCACCACAATGTCAGCAGTAGGTTCTTCAAGACTAACTGGATATTTTGCTAGCTGATTTTCTAGAAATAAGTTCAATAGATTGCCTTTTTAAGCCTGCATGAAAATATTTACTGTAGTGCTAGATGAAAAATTGCAATAGTTAAATGGGAAATTAGGACATAAATGTAAGGGTATGGTAAAGAACTTGATAATGAGTGGAAAACAAATGCAGTTGAAATATTAACCGTAAGATCAGGAGTGTATTGGAATTCCTCACTTGAATCCAGTATTAGTCAATATTTTTGACTAACAGACTTAGAAAAACTACTACTTGTGATGCTAAGGATACTTCAGAGTGACACAAGACTAGGTATTACTGTGAGTCAAAGACAGAAGTGGAGTGTCTGGGATACCAGAAGGACAAGAATACTGGAAAGTCATTGAAACATTTGAAAACATGATGCTCCAAAATGCAAGTCAAGAGGGCAGAAAAATTTATTCCATGTATTATAAATTTATTATTTGAAAATTACTGAGAAGGACATCAATGTGCTAATTGATTGGAGAATGTACTTAATTGATGAGAGAAATGCAGTTTTTAGTGTATCTGACAAGATATTTGCACTACCAATAGACAAGTGTCATTGTTATTCTGTAAGCTACTCAGTGGGACCTCTTTTGGTATTCTCTCTAATCTCTGCTTGCTTGTGTTTAAAACAAATGAGTTCAAGCTAGAATGAGTGCAGAGAGCTGACAGTATTTTGGGGTGAATGTAGGGTTCATCCTTTGTTATTGAGACAAAAAGACCAATGCTTATTTAGGTTTTAAAACCTGCACTCTAATGGGTAGAAAGAGAGAAATGTGTGTGTGTAAGTGTCTTAATAAAAACAACACACCAACCTTAAAAACCCAGCCCAAAACTGACAGGAATTGGGGGGTGGGGTGGGGGGTGGAATCCAAAACACTGTAATTCCACTTCAACGAAATCTCTAGGAATTTTTTGAAAAGGAATTGATATCCCTTGGTGCTGGGGGATTGGATTTAGTAGCCTAAAGGGGTTAGTAACCTAAGAGGGTCAATTTTAACCTTCAGTTCTAATTTGTGATTTATCTGTAAATATTTCTAAGGCTTTCTATTCTGCTGGAAGTATATGCCTTGACTGCATCTTCAATGCATATGACTGTTGGCAATGAAGAGCCCTTAAAAAACACCTCCTTTGTAAGGATCGCTTTTAAATGGTTTTATGTTCTTTCGTCTGTCTGTTCCCAGTACTGGGAAAACAGGTATGTAATTTTGAATTGGAGCCAAAGTAGCATCTTCACGGTTTAACAGCTTGGCATTCTTTTTAATGACCCCTGCTGTGTTTACCAGGAGGTTATATAGAGATGCTGGGCTGCCTTTTTGCTAGTTCTCTAGCAACCCTTACAGTCAAATAAATCTTCACAAGCCTATTGTAGGTATTCCAAAAACCAAGTGTAGCTGTGCTGTAACAGTCAGTACTCAGCTCATGTGCACTACATTATAAATTATTACAAATCAGTCTTTCAAGTCATGTTAAATATTTCACATGGATTAGAATTGTTATGCTTCTTGAAAACGTGGTCTCAGCAATGAATAGGGAAATAAGCAATTTTTCAGTATGTATTGGCCCCTCTTAACCCACTGATGACAGGTTGATGGTATGTCTGTCTATGGATGTGCTTTTGATGCTTGGAGAGCTGCACATTTTCCCCTGACTCAGCCTTATCTTGTGCAGCTCAGTTTCTCCCTTTATAAAAAGGTGTTATATTTATCTACCTATGTAGTGTATTTTCAAAATCCAAAGATTTTTTTTTTAATTACATCAGAGCGTAGAAGCATACGTGATATAACAACCAAGTTAGGTCACCAAGAAATAGTTGGATGAGAAGGGAAATAAATTTTCACAGAGCTCTCTTGTGTGTCAACAGAATGTTTCTGGAAGCCAGGTGAACTCTTTAAAGCAAGCTTGTATGTCTCTGAAATACTTAGAAGTTTGCTATGCAAAATACTTAAGCATCGTTCAGAATTATGAATTGGAGAATTTAATTTGGGATTCTGCAAAGTCTACCTGATTGTTGATGCATAATAAATGGCAATCTGGTCTACAGAGACACTGATAAGCTGTCATTCATTTAGGATTTAGATGAAATCGTTCTATTTTCCCCTTCCCTTTATCCTTCCCATTTCTTGTAGAACCACATCTGGTCAAGGAGAGGAATATTGATTTACTGAGGCTTTAGCCATATAAAATGGAAGTAATATAAGGCGAAAGAATATTAAGAGATTAATAGGGTTGGTTCTGTTCTATTAATTGTACTTGTCTACTGTCTTTTGGTGTTACCTGTAGTTTGGAAAAGTGTTTGGACCCTTATCTACTTAATGACTGTCCAGGGGACGTCTGTGATAAAACTGAGTTTCAATATATGCACACTTGGTATTAAGATACCTCCTCCATTTCAGATGGTGTTCTATTTTACATTACAATAGTTGGTAATCCAGGTTTTTACATTTATGTATTGTATATGACATTACTCTAAATGTCCCTATTGCTGTTACAGACTTCAGCTTTCAGTTCAAAGAAAGAAAATGTTATATGTTTTACAGAAACTATACTCAGTTTCTTTTCAATTCTGAATCAGAAAAGCATCAGATTTTAGCCAGCTAAGAGGAGAGGAAGTAAGATGTTCCTAGTAAGTATTAATTGCAGTTGTTGTCCTTTTATCTCCTGATAGCTGAGCAGTGATCCCAACTGCCATTGCTGGCATTGCCAGGCTTCTATCAAGCGTAGCAAAGCACTGTATGTGACCTCTCTGCTGGCAAGTTAAGCTGCCTGGGTCTCAGAAGGAACATGCATGATATCTCACAGTTGAGGAGAGAATATTCTGTCACCTGTAAGGAGGTTAACGCTTGTGTATACTAAGAAATCTCTGGAAGAATTTTGCTTCCGTGGAGAATAAAACCTTTCCTAAGAAACAGGATTGACTACAGCAATTTGTTGTTAGCTCTGTGTTGGTCTAAGATTCAGGCTATAACTATGTGTCTTGGAAAGGATTAAATTATCTACATGTATTGAAAAGGTAAAGTAAAAAAATCCACTAACAACTCTGAATCTTTCTCATACTGCTAGATGTCATGTGAGGAATAAGGATGTCTGCCAAAGCTTATTTCATTTTGGGTGCTGGAATATTTCATAGAATCATAAAATCATCCAGGCCGGAAGGGACCTCCAAAGGTCATCTAGTCCAACACCTCCCCAGTCAGCAGGGACACCCCCAACTAGACCAGGTTGCCCAGAGCCTCATTGACCCTCACCCTGAATATCTCCAGGGAAGGGGCCTCAGCCACCTCCCTGGGCAACCTGTTCCAGTGCACCACCACCCTCACAGTAAAGAACTTTCCCTAATCTCCAATCTAAATCTGCTCCCCTCCAGCTTAAAGCCATTGTCCCTTGTCCTGTCACTACAGACAGGCTCTCCCCAGCCTTCCTGTAGGCCCCCCTCAGGTACTGGAAGGCTGCTATTAGGTGTCCCCGGAGCCTCCTCTTCTCCAGGCTGAACAACCCCAGGTCTCTCAGCTGTGTTTTTATGGTAGTGTTTTCTATGGTTGGTTGGTAGGCCTGTTGTGCTACCTGTTACCAGAGAGCCAGCTAGTAGAGGTGGGTGACATTATTTAAACCTTTCCAATATGAAAATATGATTGCTCTAAGTGTTGCAGTACGATTGAGCTGTTTTGGAGTTCAGTAGGAGCCTGTGTCTGCCTGTTTGTCTGGGGGAAGGCTGAAACCTGGGCCAGAAGGGCTTTAGATGTTAGAGTGATTTCACAGTGATGCGGGAATCCCTCTCTTTCCCTATACCCGCATGCCCATGTTAGGCTCAGTTGCATACTAGAACTCCTGTCCTCCTTTAGTTTGCTATGGAAGAACAGGACTGCCACTCATTCAGGGAAAGGATAAAGAATGGATGAATGAAGAAATAAACACATTGCCTTGTAGGCCCACGAAAGTAGGCAGAAAAGAGTTCACTGGCAATTTTCTGCTGGAACCTGTTCCTGACAATAGAGTCATATAGAAAATACTAGACAGCTGGGGTTTTTTTCTGAATGAATTTGCAATTTTGGGGATAATTTTTCAATTTCAGGGATAATCTGAATTCTGGTAAATACATTGATTCCAACTAAGATATTTCTCCCATTGCTCTTTTCTCCACTGAAACATTGAGGAAAAGAAAGTTTTTCTGACTGCTTAGCAGTTAAGCTTGGGGTCCAGAACTTTCTTCAAAGTCATTACTTGATGTCAGAGCAGTGATTGCTTATTAAACCAGCTGTTTACCAAAAATGTGTTATACTCCATTGCAGTAACTGAAATTTTGAAATAGCAGTAGTATTTCTTCTGAATATGCTGAAGGTAGTTGCCAGCTGTTCTCTGAAACCGTGCTGTAGTTTGCATGCAGAGTTGAGTCTTTTGGCTAAAAATAATTTTAATAGAATATAAAAAAATTAAGAATCAGCATTGGAATAGTAAATTTTGGCTACCAGAAACCGAGTTTTGCATACCAGTATTTAATCCTTTTTGCTCATAATGTTTTCACAGTATAACAGAACCATTTTAGAGACACTGTCAATGTTAAGAGACCCAAATGACCCAAAGCACTTCAAGCTGTGCAAGAATCTTTAGGCCAATCAAATGCATTTTCTGTGAATTAAATCTAGCAAGCTTGAAGACTTGTTATACACAAGAATTTTATAAAAATTAATTCAGCTAGTAACTGCTTTTCAGATTAAGCATACTTTTTTCCCCCTCCGCCTAGTAAGATCTAAAGTAAATCTGCCCTCAAGATATGTTGATACATTAGTTAAGCAGTAATCAACTGAAGATGGGGAATTTTTCCTTTGTCATTTATAGGGATGGTATTATTTTCTAACAAGTGAAAGGAACGCAGCAACATTCCTGGTATTACTAAAGAAAAGAATGGCAGTCAGAAGTAAGATCATGAGTAGGATCATTACAAATAAGTAATCTAAATACTGGTGATTTTTTCAGTGGTGGTGCTTTAAAAAAACTCTTAAATAACTTGGAAAAACAGCATCTTTTGGGTTTCAAAATGAGGGGATTTATTAGAGATTCGTTTCTTCAGAGAGATTTGTTGGTGGCTAAGCAAGCAACAGAATAATATAGTAGTAACTGGTGGAAAACTGTGTAACAAAAGTAAAATACAGTATAGGCAAAGATGCACTAAAAATAAAAATGCATGTTTCCTTGTTTTTATGTATTATTTTAAGTTTGACTCTTCTTTTCAGCTGAATTCATTCAAAAAACACAATATACTTATGAATTTTCCGATAAGTATCCATCAACAAGGGAAAATCAATTTTTTTCTTTCATGTGATGCATGCACATTGAGCCAGGAAATACTGAAAACAAACCAAATGCATTATCCTCTGTGATGGAGAAAAGCAGTTATATTTCTTCCAGGACTAATATTCTCTCAAGTTATTTAATGTTGTCTTCCCCCAGTCTAATTCCCAACCACATAATGATACACTGGGATTTTTTGCTAGTTTTTTTTTTCTTTTTTAATGAATTTTGCAAATCCTTGTATTCTTATTCTTATATTTAGCTGTAAAATATAATGGCAATAATGAGGAGTTTTCTTATCTCTAACTCATTCCCAAATTTATCATTAATTAATTTTGAGTGTGTTCTACATGGATTAGTAGCTGTGCAGATATTATGCTGTTCTGTCTCTGTACTTCGGTGCATGCCCTGATGCATGTCTGTGTGTTAAAGGGACAGAATCCTAAGGTTATGCTTCCCCTGACACCCGGCAGAAGAAAGAGAATTAGTCAGTCACTACTTGCTGTGAATGCTGTTGAAGAGTACAGTAGCCGTGTTGTCTCTGCCAAGAGAAGTTTGCATTTTCAGGCAGGTTTCTGGTAAGGTTTTTGGCAGACTTTTCTTGTAGACATTCAGTAAAGAGCAAGGACCAATGACAATGAAGCAAGGACTAACGACAATGAACTGTAGAAGCAGGAAGAGGTTATTTCATCTGAGCTCATTAATTACTTGCTTTCCCAGTTTTGTATTTTTAAATAAAATAGTGTAGCATGAAAAAAAAAATCATATTAATTTGTTTTAGACATACTTGGTGAAATCCATTCTGCCCACATAAAGCTCAACTCTTCCATTTTTATTAGACAAAGAGCAGAACAGTAACATATGTAAAATCTGCCCTTCCAATGTTTATGGCTTCCAGGAAACTGGAATATTTTTATGCCCTGGCACTGGATACTGTGGGCGCCTCTGGAATCCTTTGGCCCACCTCCACCCTACCATTCTGCTGACAAAGTGATTTGCAATTCTGAGTCTTACGATATACAGAAGTGCCTCTGTTCATTAGCACTGCTTGCATTTCTCTACATGACTACCTTTTTTTTCATTGTTTTTCCAAAGACAGCCTAAGGAGACTAAGTTAACTTACAGGGTTTATAAAAGAGTTGTAGCAGACTGATATATGTTAATTTGCAGGTAGTTCCATAGGCAGAAGAATCCATTCCTGTGCATATTGTCTAATAAAGCTTCATCAAATGCTTCAGCTTTTTCTTGAGTGGGGGGAATTAGTACAAACCTCTTCTCTTCTGAACTTTCTATTTCATTATGTTTATGGGTAATTGATACTTTTACTTCAACTGTCAATATGTGAAATTGGCAAAAACTGATATTTTGGGAAACATTGGGAGGCAGTGAGCAAAACTGTGAGACAGCACATTCTTTTCACTGTAAGAAAGGTTAAAATTAGAGTGGGGAAAGAATAGGGATGTTCAAAATGTGATCACACAAGTTAGATCCGGATGGTTTGCTTTAATGAGTTATTGCTCCAGCTCTTACTTGTCCTTGACTGAAACTTAACTGCTGAAGGTGGTTTGAAAAACCCAATAGACTTTGTGTTGAAGTGAAGGGGAAACATCAAAATGTCATATGTAGCAGCTCTGTTATATGGAAAATAACCTCCAAGCAAGGGGCAGTAGCAAGTCAAGGCTGGCTATACATTAAATCACTACAGCTTCTTTATGATTGCATGATTCTAACTTTAATTTTTGACTGGTTTCTTCAGTGATTTGTGAAATAAAACAATGTGTGTTTTCTTTGGGGTCAACTCCCAGTTATTAGTCACAGGAGCATTATTTCTACATTATTTCCTTTGAAAACCTAATAAGTCCAAAGTGTTAAGTATTTTAAATTTGTTACAAAGCTAGCTGTCCCATCCATTTATCATGAATACCATAGATCAAAACTCGCATACAGTTCCCAATTTAAAAGTGTAAGAAACAGTCACTTTTCTGTGTATTCGTTAGTCATTCAGATGAGTATATTTTATCTTTCTGAATCATTCCATTATTTTTCTTACTTTCATTTTGGAAATTGTAAACTTTCTTCATGTCTAGTTTTATTCCTCATCTGATAACTGTCTACCTTTCTGAAACCAGCACGTAGTGGTCTTATTTCAGTTTTTACATTATGTTTATTGAGGTTAAACTATCAAGAAACTCTGACAATATTGCAGAATTTTTGGTATTACGGAACCCTGTCTTACACATTCCGCTAATGGAAGATATGTATGTAATACCAAGTTGTGAAACAGCCCTAAAAATTAAGAGCTAATGTTTTTTAAGAAAAAATCTTCATTAGATGTTTCCAAAGCTTAGAGCTGGTTTTGTGCAGGTTTTTAGGCACTGTAATACAACAGTAAATATACCTAAACAGTATCATCATTTGGTTTGATGAACTGGAATAAATTTCTGCTGTTTTTCCTTACCCAGGGAAATTACCGCTTCATGAAACTTTTACTGGCTCGTAGAGGGAACTGGATGCAGAAGGACTTAGAAGATATGACACCATTACATTTAACTACGCGTCACAAAAGCCCAAAATGTTTAGCTTTGTTGCTAAAACATATGGCACCTGGAGAAGTGGATACCCAGGACAGGAACAAGGTAAAATTACTGCTTATTTAAAGCAACACTTGTAGCAGCTTTAGAAATTGGTGTTACATCAAGCAGTTGTGTGTGAAAAAATATTTCATTCATAAATAATTCTTTGTGAGTCTTCAAAATGGTGGCTGATGGAGCAGTGGCAGAAGTCGGGGAGAGCATCTATCGTTCGTTTCAGTGGCCAGTCTGGCCCAAAGCACAACATGGTGTTATAATGATCACCTTTAGAAATATTAATATTTTCCTGGTGATAATAACGTCAAAGGTCATTGCACTGAGTTCATTGGCATTCTTGTTGAGGGTACATAGAATAATAGAAGATTCAGAAACCACTGGTTTTAAGCTCAAAGACTGTCTTTAACATTGTGATCTTTCTTAGAATCTGGATAGTATGTGCTTGTCTTGCTTTTCTTCCTTGGAAAAAACCCTACATGTAGAATCATTTAATGAAAGTCACTAGAAAACTGTGCAAAAAGCCTTCTGCTGTTGGCAGACATCCTTCCTAATATCGGGTGATTGGTTTGGCCCTGCGCTGGAGCCACTAAAATGACACAGCTGCCCATAGCTGCTACCTTTTATAAATGTGTGGTGCCTTGGCTTTGGCAAGCAGCCAAATGACTACCCAGCCACTCTCTCACTCCCCTTCCTCAAAGGGACAGATGGAGAAAACAGGCTGAAAAAAGCTCATGGGTTGAGATAAAGACAGGAAGATTGCTCACCAGTTACTGTCATGGGCAAAACAGACTCGACTTAAAGGAAATTAATTTCATTTGTTTTCAATTTAAATAGATCTGGATAGTGAGAAACAGAGACAAAAATTAGAACAAACCCTTCAAACCATACCCCGCCCCTTTTTTACCTGGCTCAGCTTTACTCCTTCACTTCCATTCCTTCAGTTACATCCACAAGGGTGGTTCAAGGCTAAAAATATCCATAGACTGTATCTGTCTGGTTGACTGTCCTTTTTTCTGTATCTCTATAAGTAAAATTGGAGAATTTTTTAATGAAGGGGCATAGGACTTTCACACAGTCCTGACAGACATCCTAGGTACAGGATTTCTTGTGTTTCCACCTATGTTTTGAACAAAATAGATTCATCCCTTTTACTGGCATGCTTGATGTGTGTTCTGTTTGGAAGATGACCACATTGCCTTTAGTAGACAGATATTTAGTAGTTAGTGCGGACCTGCTAATCTGAGAGCAAATTTCATGTGCTCAAGCAGTTTGTGTAGCCTGAAATCTGAAAGACGCTTCTTTCAAAGAACCCAGAGATATGAATGTTCCCTAAGCCGTTTTTTTTCTGCAAGGATATAGTAACAGAAAGTGAGACACTGTGAATGTAGATCGCAAAAGGAAGACCAAAAAACAATTATGTAATTACCATCGGTAAGGCAGGCATGGTACTGAATACAACTGGAACTGTTACTGATAATGGAGACTTTTTAAACATTGAGCAGGGAAAGTCTCTTTCCTACAATTTGTAAGTGATCTTGGAACTGGTACAACAACTATCCCCACCTGGCACTAATCTACTACTGATTCAAATGCGAGTACCCTGATCAAGTGTATTTGGATCAGCTGATAACCAACATACCAGCTTGGCAAAGCTGATCTTGGTGGAAATCTTCATTCCATAGAAGGGGACTGGAATTTCTAGTGATGGAACTGCTTAAACTCTGAAATCCTTATCAGATTTTATCATCTACAAAGCAGGATAAGACAGCTGCAAGCGTGGTTTTCAACAAATACATCTCCTGTCCCCTCCAGACAATGGATTTGAACCAGCCTGTGCCCTAGCAATCAACTGTTTGCCTTCCAGGATATTCTAACATGTATCATGGAAACCCTGGCTATAATTACAACAGTCGTTCTGGAGAGGTCATGCTGACTTCCTGACCATGTTAATTAATTAACAAAGGTATATGGAAACCAGCCAAAACCTTTTAGGAACGTTGCCTGTTGTTCAGCAGATTTCCAAGGCAGTATTAAAGCATTGCCAGATTTCCCACAAAATGTAGAGCACTTTTATTCCAGTTTGTGTCATGAGTAGTCACAGGAGCAAAGATGGAATTCAGGTTGATGAAAGGCGGTCTCAGGGACAGAGTCCAACAAGTTTGGCACATAGCTTACTCGTTTCCCTTACCGCAGGGATTTGAACTATGCACATCAAGATTATCAAATATAATTCCTGCACATGAGAGAGAACAACTATTTTTTTCACCTACTTCCATGCAGGCAACTGACTGAAAAGCAGGTTGTAGGTGAGAGAAGGCAGTAAACCAAGGCTACATTGGCCTTCTGCAAATCAAAAAGTTTTGCTTTCTTTGCAGCTGTCAGATTCTAGGGATACTGGTCATCTCCACTTAAGAAATAACATTTGTTAACTTACTACAAATTTCTACTGCTGGAAGTTTTTTCAGTTCAAGTCCTGACAGGCTGTGATGGTTTGAACCCGCTTTGTGGTGATAGGCTGTGTCATTGTATGGGGTGTGAGTTATCAGACCTTTCCTTGCAGCACGTCCAGTTCATGCCTTAGAATGAGCTCTTTTTCAGTGAACTACCAAGTAGACAAAAAGGTTGTGTTGTCATATTATGTTACTATGGTACTAAATTAACAGCTTAAAGAAAAACCCACAAAAAATAAGCTCCTTTTTGCCTTCTTCCTTTACAGAGACATTAAAGATATGATAGTGATCTCATACATTCTGTCTCACTGTTCCAGGATGCTAATCCAGAGTATTGTAGGCTTATACACAGATGTCCAGCAGCCGTTATTTCTCTCCATTTTCAAATCAAAGTGACATGTAATATTTTGCATGGGTGACAGGGGAAGAGAGGTGGGAAATAAAATTCTTTCTGTATCTTATAACCCTCTGCTACTTGGCAGTTGGGATTGATATGTCTGATAAATAAAACACTTGTTAATATACCAACGTTTTACTGTTAAAAAAACCCCCACACGTTGGTTTGCTTATGTGATTATGAACATCGGTAGTGCCTGTAAAAAGCCACTGGCAGTCAGGAATTGGAGCATGGATTGCCTTTTGCTGTTTTATTGGACTGCCATGTGTCGGTGAGCATTAGATTCAGTAATACTCAGCCCCAGAATTCTGAGTAATCAAGGACAGTGCAGAAAACTGAAACCTTTGCTTGAGGTGGGTCCAAGTCCAGTGTCAGTATTCAGTGCCATCTTCCTCTAGTGGAGAGTAATTTTTCTATATGCTTCTCCATCGATTTGGGTTATTCAAAGAGATTTCAAGATTTAAGAGGGACTGAACTAATCATTGCAGTTGTTGTGTAGTGCAGCTCTGGTGCTGAGTCCTGCTTCAAACAAGCATTCTAACTTGGACATGATTGCTTAATACCAAGCTCATATATTTTCTCCAGGTCTGAAATTGCTGCACCCGATAGCATTGCTCTGTTGGCTGGCTAAGTAGCATGGACAGTATTCTCCTGCCATAGTTCAAGAAATCCTCATACAAAGCAGTTAATCTACCAGAAATACTTATGTTCCAAGCATATAAGGGCTACTTAGTGTGGGTCTCACGTAGGATGATGTAGCTTAGACCTCAGTAGCAAAGTGAGTATCTATTCTTACTTAGGTAGATGGGCCTCTTGTTCAGTTTTGTTTAAAACCTGTTTTCCAATGATTTGCAGTTGTCACACACCCTAGGTACATGTGCTCCATTTTCTGTCAGTCCTCTTTATTGAAGTGTAACAAAAGATTGCTCATTTATCCATTGCTTAAAGTTGTTTTTACCTGTGGTCCCTCCTGTCTTCTCAGCACTGGTGGCACCATAAACAGGATGCTGTGTTTACTTCTGGGTTCTCCAGTACAGTAAGGGCATAGGCATACTGGAGTGAGACCCACAAGGATGGTTAACAGATTGGAGCATCTGACACCAAGGAGAGGCTGAGAGACCTGCAAACGTTTAGCCTAAAGAAGTGATTATTTAGGGGTGATTTATGTGTAGTACCTGATGGGAGGCAGTAAAAAAGACAGAGCCAGACTCTTCTGAATGGTCTCCAGCGAACAGACAAGAGGCAATGGGCACAAATTGAAATATAATAAATTCTGTTTAAACCTGAGAAAATATTTTTCACTGTGAGGGAGGTCAAACACTGGAGCAAGTTGTCCAGAGAGGTTGTGGAGTCTCTCTCCGTGGAGACAGCTAAAAATCTGACTAAACAGTGTTTTGATCACCTATTCTAGTTGACCCTGCATTCACCAGAGGAGTTGGACTAGGTGATCTCTTTTATTCTGTGAAAATATACTTAAATCATATTTCAGGTTCTAACCAACTTTAATTTTCATCTTATATTAATTTTTCAACATGTTTGTAAAACTTGTGAATGTTGTGTTCCAGCAAACTGCATTGCATTGGAGTGCCTACTACAATAACCCAGAGCACGTGAAACTTCTTATAAAACATGATTCAAATATCGGAATCCCTGATATTGAAGGAAAAATCCCACTTCACTGGGCAGCCAACAACAAGGACCCTAGTGCCATTCACACAGTGAAATGTATTCTGGTAAGAAAGTCTATTATTTATATAACCATTTCTGTATTTATTTCTTTACTCTGATAGAAATATTTTTTATTCACTTGAAAATTTTCGTTTTAATCTACTGACTGTTTGAAATAATTTGCTTTTCCTAATATCCAGGATTTTGTAAGAAATAATGTTAAATTTTTGCTCTCCTGAAAAGGGGTTTCTTGTGAGTTCAGTGAGTGAATATGTTTGCTCTAACTCATGGACTATATATGTTCTCTTAATTAGTTTGATGTATGTTACTGTTCATTTGAGGGGTAAGGAAAGGAAGGAGGGGTTGCAAGTTCTCCTAGTTAAAATAGCAAGGTATATTACTCATCTAAATTGCATCTTGCACACTGATTTCTTTGTTGTCTGTCTTTTCTTCATTATTTGAAATTTTATTTCTAGTTAACTGTACTGAGGAGTCTATTTTAATTTGTTCTTTTGAGTCAGAATTCTGTAAATATTTGGTCAATTATCAATCAGCCCTCGATCAGTTTATTGAGAGTCTTTCCAAATAATTTAGTGTATGGATTTAATAATTTTAATTTGAGAGCATATTTTCTCTTTCTGCAGTATTTCAGTTTCATTTTCTGTACTGACACTTATAATGAGTACAATGAAATCATGTGCTTAGCTTGATTTTACATTATTTTTTATTCTGTGGAAATCTCTGAATTTCACTAAAATGGAAAGGTCCAGAAGTCTGAATTTATTTTTTTTTCTCCTATTACAACAATTTCTCTATATCTTTGTCTTTCAAAGGTCTTTCAGACCTCTCAGACACATACTGATGATACAATGACTTATATGTCTGTTTGCCTGATTACCTTGCAAGTTGAGAACTTACGTGTGGCTTATGAAAATTTGCTTTGCTTTTTTCCAAATCACATTGATAATCTTACAGTTACTGATACCTTTTTTTACTATAAGAATAGTTTTTGAGATGTTTCCAGTGTTAAATTAATGCGATTTTATTTCTGTATTACTTCTAATTATTTGAGATATTTGTAATTTGAACTCAGTTGTGAAATAATTTGTCACAAAGAGGATTTTGTCATAAAGTTTTAGTTTGTATATACCATCTACTTTTCTGCCACACTAGAGAAATAAATTGGCTGCAAAATAGGTAAGGATTGCTGCATTCAAATGCAGACTCTTTCAAATATTAGATAGTCAGGGTAAATGTTTCTGTAAGTTGTGGTGGGTTGGCCCCAGCCAACAGCCTAACACCTGCACACCTATTTGCTCACTCTCTTCTTGCAAAACTAGGAGGAAATAAAAGGAAGGCAAGAAGACTCCTGGATGAAGATAATGAGTTTAGTATGGAAAGCAAAAGCTGCATGCAAAGAGGGAAGTTATTCATTACTTGCTATCAGAAGGCAGATGTTAGGCACTGCCAGGAAAGTGGAAAAAGAGCTTCAGCACACTTAATTGTTGCTTGGGATACCTCAGAAATACCTGTCTTCTTACTGAAGAAGTCCTCAAAGATTCACTTTAGATAATGCAGAATCAGGATCATGTCCAGGTTTTTTGGTTCTTTTTTCTTTTCTTTTTTTTTTTTACTCTGACAATGAAGAGTGCATTCTTGATTCCGTCTAGGCTTTTTCATTCCAAATAGTTATACCTATTTGTGCTTATTGATGGGAGTAAGATAATACCAAGTTTAAATGAAAAAGTAATTTAACTTACAGTATATGCTGTAAAAGTTGTTGATACAGAAACATTGTTACTAGGTAATCAGTCTGTTGGTTGAATCTGTTCTTGAGTATAAATACCTTTTTTTGTTGGTGGTAGTGTGTCTGAGTTTAATCCTTTAGTAAGATCTTGTCTTCTCTCCAAACTGAAGTGTTTTTCTTACTTGTCTTGATAGGTATCTGCTGCTAGCAGAGTTCACAGTCTTTCCCTCCTTTCTTAGCTACTTTTGCCATATTACCCAGTTCCATATCTATTGCCCAAGCATCACCTTTGATTCTCATTCCTCTCTCGTTCTTCACGTCCAGGTTAATTTTATAGGTTTTTACATTCTTTCTGCATGATATTTCTAACGTACATACCCATACAGTTAAAATTTCTGTCATCTTGTGTCTTGCCTTACATAATTGTGTTTCTAAATTCACAAGAATATTGTCATGTAGTGATAGCAGTGCAAAAGGCCAACAACTCTGTGTCACTGTTCCCTCTCCATTTTTTAAAATCACATCCAACACAAACCATTTGTCTTTGCTTTCATGATAGAGTGCTGTAGTCTGTAAGATGTGTGCTGTTGCTCAGATTGCAGTCAGACATTGATATCTACTGCTGGTCAATCTGCATTTTCAGCCTTTGCTGCCTGCTGACTAAGTTATGAAGAACATCACTGCTGTTGTTTCTCTCATGTTATCTTTAACACTCTGGAAGAATTCCCCAGAAAATTATTTTTCTCTAGTGTCCTCTTCAGAATCCTCCAATGCTGCTTTCTAAAACCATGACAAAAGTAAAGCCGCTGGTTTTATTGAGACCACAGTCTATGATAATGAAAAATGATATCTTTTTTTCCATGCTCTGCCATCTGGATGTTTCCATTTGTTGTCTCCTGTTTATAAATTCATAAAATTAAGGGGTCATCTTTCTGTTTGATGTTTGTATAGTACTTAGCCCATTGGGGTTGTCAAATTAAAAGATAATGAAAAAGCTCAACTGAATGCTGAAGTAGGTTTGCAGTAACAGTTATAGCTAATATTGGTTGTATCTAATATTGAAATCTGTGAAATACAGCAAAAATGGAACTCATGACATATATACAAAGTAAACGTGAAATAGAGAGAAACTTTAATCTGGAGATCCTCTCATGGTCAAATTCCTTTTCCACCTTTCCAGATTCAGCAGTGCTTGGTTACATGAAAAACGTTGGGAAGATTTAAGGAGAACAGAATAAGGTTCCATTAATATGGTGGAAGCAACTGCTTAGTACTCTGTCTATTTTATGTTTCTTCTCTTTATTTATTCTTCATGGTAAGAGATATGACATTTATTTATACAACACTTCCCATTATTGCCTACAATTTCATTGTTCTAATTACTGCAGAAAAATGTGTAGCTTCTGTTTCTTCTGTGGATTGTGCTTAAAATATTAATATAGTATGGCAGTTTAATTATAGCTTGTTTTAGGCCAAAACCACTTAAAACCCAAAGAAATTATACTCTTGTGTCTAGGCAGAAGGAGGCCTACAAAATTAAACTAAAAATTTAAGTGGCCAAAAATTTCAAAACATGTGAGTGCTTTTAGACTAGAATATAAGTAGTGGTTTTGTCATTAAAAGATTCTTTACCACTTTGCAGAAGTAACAGTTGATTATGGGGATATGTTCTGGGGAACATCAGTGACTTTTAGCCAATAGTTTTAGGAATCATTTATTTAGTATGTTACTGTACTTTTAGAAGGGTTGAAAATTAGCTTTCCAGATTACATCAATAAATTATAGGTAAAGTGAAGAAGCATTTGTTTTCTTATTTGTCCATTTTGTCCAAACAGGTTTTCTTCTGGTGGAGTTAGAATTTCAGTAATAACTTCTGTGCATATCATCATTCATTTTTAGTCATTCTTAAAAGTGATTCTTATAAAGATCGCTTCTGAATTTTTGCAGTGGGCTCTGTACTCCCCCTGCTGAGCTCTTTGAATAGACAGAAAGTAAGCATATTATCATTAGCTTTCCCTTGAGAACTATTAAAGCTAGTGAAGAACATAAAACTTCACTTTTCACTGTAATGGATCAGATAAATGGTTTTGAATGCCTGTTTTAAAAAGTGCTTTTCATGCTTTGATTAATGTGATTTGTGCGTGTAACAATGTTAAATTTGATTGTATTTTTAGTTGAGAGTCACATTAATCAATTTTTTAATAGGTTATCTGTTATTGTACTAGTGACTAGATATAATGATGAACTACGGTATGTTTCAAGTATGTTAATTTTTTTCTCTAGAAAAACATGGCTAACACTACTGATATATAAAATCCTGATGCAGTTTTTTAATATGTGAGACAGGCAACTTAATTAGCATTTATAAACAGTATGTGAAGTATGTAAATGTTTAACTTTAGAAGACTTATATTAATCAAATATTAGGATGTTTAAGTTGACACTGTTAGAACGTAAGTCAATAAGAAACAAAGAGTCAGAGCATTGCAGAGTTGAAGTTACTACTGCAGTGTTAATTTAGCCAGATAGCTCTTAGGAAATAAGGTTAAATATAATTCTAAATGTATTTATTTTTTTTGTCTATTAAATAGAACATATAAAATGTACAACTTTGGTAAATTAATATTTGGATAGAATCCATAACTCGGAAATACCTGACTTCCTGCTTTTTGATTTATTGTTCTTAATGTTAGATGTTGGTTTTCTATGGAATAGTTACTGCATGTCAAATAATGTGAATGCAAGTGATTTTATGGCCTATTTGTGTACCTAGTGAAGTCAGTAAGAAAAATTACAATTAGTTTAGTGAGGAAAGGATCAGGAACTTGCTTTAGCTGTTAATAAGCCTTACTGATCCCAATCTTTCCCTCCTCTCTAATGAGTGTATTTTAATATATAGCATGGCTCTGTATTTTCAGGAGGATTGCTTTTCTCAGTTATGGGTTAAAATCCACTCTAATGTTGGAAGTTAAAAATCTAAGGACTGCATTCCTTTTTTCTCTTGCACAGGCTTCCCATGACTTCAGTGAATCGTTCTGAATCTGTTGGAGATAGAACAGCAGACTTACTCCCTATAGTTTATTTAAACTCTTGTTTTGACATTCTGCTTCTGCTCTAGATGTTCAGTGTCCTGCATCCTGAGTTTCTCTTGTTTTATTATTTACCATTTTCTTTAGTGGTACCCCTTTTTTCAGGAAAGTGAATTTTAAAGTTTATATTTCATGGGGTTTTATGGTATTTGCCATTTGGAGATCTCTGCAGTGCTAAAATGTCGTTCATTTGTACCCGTTCTGTTCTTTTGCCTAAGAAAGTCATGAAGAGAAATCTACCTAGAAAACAGTTGATGAGAAAGGAAATTATCATAATACAAAACTATGTAGCTAGGGGCCTTATGTGAAAGTAATTTAGCATGTTTTTTAAGAAAATGTGATGAAAAGTCAAGTTATATCTATTAATGCCTATGTTATGTGATCAAATGATTAATAACAATACTTCAAAAATTATTTTTATATTTATTAGTAGATGCATTTATTAGAAGTACTCTCTAACTTACTCCTATCTTGTTAGCTAGATACCTTCACATCTCCTTTAGAAACACTCTGATAGTCATGTGGTTTTAAAATGCTAGAAAAGTATTATAATGAAAGCTGTAAGATTAACTTGTGCAAAAAGGGGAGCGTCCAAGGAGAAAAATACGAGGATATATGTGTCATGTTCAACTTAGAAAATCAAGTAAGAAGATCTAGTTACTTTCTCAAGAGCCTGAGTTAGTCTTTTAAAGATCTGTGTAAGAGCCACTTTCCACAACAGACTAGTAAAACTACAGGGTGTGTATTGACAATCAGGTCTTCTACTTAAATACAGTATACTTAAGTAAGTATAAGAAAAATTTCCATAACAAATACTTGAAAATAGCCTATACTGTAACTAAAGTGTTTGGTTATAGAGCTATATTCTACTGAACAAGGACAGTCTGTCTCCTTATTATAAGACTCAAAAAAAAAAAATATTTGTAAAGAGTATATAGTTTTTCTCTTCAACTTTAACATTTTTTTAATTTAGTTGTTTTTTTTTTTTTAAAGGAAGCTGCACCTACAGAATCTCTGCTTAACTGGCAAGACTATGAAGGACGAACTCCCCTTCATTTTGCTGTTGCTGATGGGAATGTAGCAGTTGTTGAAGTCCTGACCTCCTACGAAGGCTGCAATGTGACATCTTATGACAACTTATTCCGAACTCCCCTTCACTGGGCAGCATTACTTGGTAAACTGGACAATGCTCGAGTCACTTAGTAATTCATTAACTGTGGTGTTTAATAATTGTCTCCATTTTTTATTTAATTCCAGCCTGGCGTTATGTTAGCTTCCAACAATCGCTTCAGACAATCTCTTCAAACAATAATAGTTTCTGCTAGACCAGGATAGACCAGTTTATGTGTAGACAGGTTTTTTTAGCTTCAGATTCTCCAAAGCTTTGTAAAATGCATTATTACTTCAGCAGGCTATGTATGCTTGTGATTTAAGAACAATTAGAGCATATTGAGGTGTTCTTATATATGTAGCTTTGTTCATACGGTAAAAAAACCAACCCTACTACTCTAGAGCAGTGGTGTCCAAAGTGGCGTGTGCTCACTCCAGCGTGTATGCAAGACAATCCGTTGGGATGCATGAAGAAAATATCAGAACTTCTGTTTGTATTTATTTTTTATCTGAAAAAATTAGAAAACTTTGCTAATATTTAATGTATTGGTTGATGCTAACGCCCTCATTTGTTCCATATGCAAGATGGTTATGCTTCATATGTAAGAGGGTTTGTGAGGTGCCTGAGGGAAGTGAGTGCTCCACAACGTGGAGGGATTGACAGTGGCATTATCACTTGTTTGTTCACTCTCAGATTTATGGATTATGTCGTCTAATTTTTACTAAACTACACCTCACAAAATAAACAAGTGACTTAAAGAGATCCACACAAAGAAACCACAAATAATCTGATAATTCCAACACAAGGGAACAACAAGAAAATGGCAGAGCTGACACTTCTAGTACAAGCTCTTCATCAAATACATTATTATAATCTAATCAGATCTGACAAGAAGTTTTATTCAGATTAAGTTTTTTTTTCTTCTGTTCAGATTGCTACCCTGAGACTCAGAGCTCTGTAAATCATAAACTTGCACGTGTGAATTCGGCACAGTTTGGTTTTACGGGTTACAAAACTGGATCTTTGCAAAATGGGAAAAACCTGATTAAAAATAAATAGTCTAAATATAGGGAAATGCAACTCATAAAATGACAGGCAGAACAGTAATATGAGGGAGAAAATTGACCTCCTGTTTTCCATTCTCCTATGTGCAGGAGGAAAAAATAAACGCCATGTACCCGGTAAAAAGAAAGAATCTTAAAACATTCTCTCCCCACTTTTAACAGGCTTCATCCCCACGACCCTTTGGGACACTGCAGACAAAGAATGCCAATAAAAGAATCAGATTGTTCACTGGAGCGAGTTACTGCAACTCCAGTGAAAATATACGTGTAGTTTGATTATGTTTATTTAAAAAGAAAAAAAAAAGAAGAAAAAAGAGTGTTCTCAGATTTGCATTTGCATTCAAGTAGGGATATTGAATTTTTACAAAGAAATTGTGAAACATTTTAAGTGTAAGAGGATCGGCCTTCCAAAGAAATAGTCATTATCACTTGGTTCTGTCCAAGAAGCAAAATTTATCGTGCTTTGAAATTGATTGTATTTAAGGGAGAAGTTTTGTCTGTTGGAAAAATGGATTGTCTAATCAATGTGGAATAAAGGGGGAAGATGTGCCAAGACCTCCAGAGCCTGTTGTGAACTTGATGAGGTCTCTAGGTGGCATATGCCCAAGGGGAACTGCTTGGTAAATCATGATTAATTTTTAGGGTTTTGTTTTTAAGTTAGATGCTGCATGTTGTATATAATTCTCAAAAAGTCTAAAATGTTACTAAATGGGTTAACAGTAGGAGTTTTTACATAGTGCATGGATACAGCCATAAATATTCTGTTAAAGGTGATGGGTTGCATGTGACTGCATCTTAGGGCATTGTTGCTCTTGTTACCTTTTCTTTTCTGTAGATAAAAGTCGCATCCAATTTACATCTCTTCTAAATAAAAGTACTACAGAAATGACAGTTTGTGACCTCAAGAACTGAGTTTTAATGTTTACATTAATGTCCAAATGAGAAACATCTTTGCACCAATTTAGTTACTGTTGCACCCAATACAAAGATTATTTTTAACTCCCTCAAGCCTTCTTCCTCATAGATAATTTAGGTGACCCTACTGTCCTGATTACAGAGTTCAGTTACTCTTTTTCTAGTTGAGTGTCCTGGAAGTTCAGGCAGCGTTTTTTCCAGGCTCAGTACTCCTGTGTTTTTCCTGCTAGGATTGCACTCAGAACCAACTTCTTCTGGTGCACCTCAATTCACTTCTTATGGTCTTGAGATGGGAAGAGCACAGCAACATTATGTCTCTTCTTTTTAGTGTCTTCTGGTAGGAAGGGACAGAATGTTGTGATGTTCTGGGTCCAGACTTGTCTTAGTGGCTGAAAAGAAAGGGGAGCCTTCCTGTACGCCCTAAAGCCCCCCAAAAAAAAATAATCCCCACATCCTTTTTGACCCAAGTTTACCGTTTCTCTCTTTTCTGTTAAAGTGTTGAAGTGCCATTCCACAAAAGAAGGCTTGCCTAGTCCTCTGTCTCTTAGGTTTTTAAAAACTATAGTCCACAACTGTTACTCAGCTTCATTCTGTAATTGTCAGTGTTTTCATTTAAAGAAGTCTTCTCTTAGTAGAAAGGTTTACCTACTCTTTTTCATTTATTCTAAAGTAATTCAGGTCGACTGTGCAAAAGTAAAAAGGTGCAAAATTAGTTGTTTTCCCCACAAGTAAGATGCTGGGAGATTTCTCCTTTAAACTCAGAGTATTTTTTTGTGATTTATGCAGAATCTCAAGCTGAATTATAAGAAGCTTTTTCTGGAAATATTCAGCTCATTCATTGCAATGTTAATATTGCAGTTGTCTGACCAGCTACTACTGGTTTGTTTGTTTAGGGCAATGCTCTAGTGATTTCTTTTAAAAGAAATAGAAAGTCTTTCCACATATTCCTCCAATTCATAGGTCATTCTGATTTACAGATGCCACTTAAAAAAGAGGATACAGAGTGTGGAACTGGAACACAATTGGAAAGGAGGTGAATGCCAGGCTTAATAGTTCAAATAGCAAGTCTTATGTTTCTCTCTTATGTTTAGGCTATAATGGCTACAACAGAAGCATACTGTTATTTATTCAAGTCTGTTCTGTTTCCATCTAGGTTTTTTTTTTTCCTTCCTTTTTTAATAGGGAAGTGTTTAACCTTAGGATTTGATACATACCTGATTTTATTATATCTTTTTTTCAGGTCATGCGCAGATTGTCCATCTCTTACTGGAAAGAAATAAGTTTGGAACTATCCCATCTGATAGTCAAGGTGCAACACCCCTACATTATGCAGCACAGAGCAACTTCGCTGTAAGTAGCACATACCCTAAATGTGAAGTAAACATATTCTGCTGAAATATTTATAATGTAACAAAGTGTTTGAGTTGTTTTTAAAATAGTACAGTGTTGTTTGCACAAGCTTAATTCAGTTTTCCAATGTTAACTGACTTAAATGTGGTTAATTTCAATCTATTAAAAATAGATTTTAAAAATTAAATTTCTGTACAAAGAAAAGCCCTTTGATCTGTATATTTGTATCAGGACACACAATAGTAATTTAGATATTTCAATAGAAAGCAGAACAGCACCTACTATTTTACAGTGGTTTTGCGTTTTAAGGCTCATTACAGCAAAATCTAAGCAGTTACAAGGTACTTAGAGTAAGATCACCTGTATGAGTATTTGCACAGCTGCTTCAGTACCAGTCAAACCAGTCTTTGCCTTCAAGATGGCTAACTTGTTAATATTTGCTATTATGAATAAGCCATTGTCTCATAAAACATGGATACGGAGTGAGTACCTTTTGTCACAATTCTCCACGAACGCTATATTTTTTAAAGTTTTTAATATTTTAAAAATATTTTTTAAATTCAGACAACAAAGAAAATTGGTTTCTTGGACAGCCTGATCCTTATATTTTGGTAGTATAGATTTTTTTTTTTTCCCAGAGCAAGATCAGATACAGTAGAGCTAAATATAGAACTCAGCAGTTTAATGATTACTTATGATAGACGTTATTATAGAAGTAGTTCTCAGATGTTAATATAGAAGTAGTTCTCAAGCACTGCAACTTAAGAAGGCTTTTATTCCTGCTGCTTTGTCTCTCATAGTTGAATTATGCCATGCATGGTAAGCTGAGAGCTCCCATCTAAGTTTTCTTCAGTTGTATTATTCATAACCTCCCTTTACAAAAAAAGGTTATTTAGGGCCTAATTAATGTAGTTATGTAGCACATATTGCAGCATTTTCTTAACAGGGATACTAATTTGTGTCTTTCTTGCCTACCCACATGTTAATTTTCATAAAAAAAGTAAAATGCTAATGCTCTTGAGAACCATTCAAGTTAACAAATCCAGAAGTACTATTGAAAGAGGGAACTGACCAATGTATATAAATACCACACCTGTCACCATGTTTCCTCCTGAGTTTTGGGGTTTTAGTGGGGTTTTTTGGAGGTGGTCTTAGTAAAACCATGCAGATATTTTTAAAATTGAACCTTCTATTGAAGCATATCTCTATGTATAATTTACGCCTTTTTAGAGAATTTTTTATTGATGCTGATTATTGTCCAATTACGTGGTATGTACAATTTGAGTCTGACTCACACGCCTGTAATACTTACGTTGTAAAAGCCTTTCTTTCTAGTTAGAGTCAGGCTCATGAGAAAGATAGAATGTTTTTATTTACAATCCGGTTATTATTTCCACATGCTTTTATCTTTTTTTTTTTTTCTGTATTGATACATTCCTAAAAAATGATTTTTTCATACTGACTTTCTTTCTCTGGGCTTGATTCAGTTGTATGAAACATCTTCATTATGCTGCTGCCTTTTGATCCCACCAGCCAGCCATACTCTGATATCGTTTAGGTTTTTATGGGGAAATAGAGTTGGTGATGGAATCAGACATTCTTTTGTAATTTTGTGTACTTACAATGAATGTACTGTTTCCCATCTTATATGAAGAATCAAACAGGAGAATCTCATTCAGATCTGCAAGCCTCTGTTAATTGGCGATGTATCCAAGAGCCACTGTTTATGCATGCCGAAATGATGTCTGGAGCTCCTTTCTTTTTTACCATTATGGTTGTTTCTGAGCACCACTATTTGCATTTTTTCTCTATCCTGTACAAATCCTTGAGAAATTCCCACCACTGCATTCCATATACATAGTCAGACAACCAAGTGGAGGCACATCCGTGTTTGTTTTGGCAGTAGCGTCTATATATTTACGGTTTGAGAGCCACCTTTTTGTTCTGTTCAGACTGTCCAAGTTTGGATAGATGTGGTATGTAGCTCCAAACAAGAAGGAGAAAGTTTGTTATTTTGTGTTTATTATAAATATTGGTGTTGCTTTCAGTTTTACTTAACTCAATATCTTGTTCTTTGTTTTTCTGTGGGATACTTACTCTAATACGATGTTTTTGTTTTTTAAAGACCGAATAGACTTCGCTGGCACTTGATTTAGGTGAAGCATTTGTTCTCTAAGACCAACTTACCCCCTCTTATTATAGAAGGAAAAGTTCTAGAAGAAGAGAAGTTACCTAATATAGCTGGCCAGATAGGTTGCCTGAAATTTAGATGGCTTATGTATCCTGCAGAAGGTCCAAATAAATATCTTTTTTAAATTCTTGAACTTCATGTGTGAAGGCAGATGCTCTATTAGTATTGATTTTAGTATGCAGAATGAAATGCATTTTGTTTTTTTTCTAGAGACGTCCAAGACAATGTGCTTCTCTTTCACATACTTGTGTAGAATGATCTAGTAAAAGAAATGTGGATACCCATGTATGATTTTTGAACATTTAAAAATAATAGTATTTTTCATTTTTTTGGTAGCACAAAATGAAATGATCAAGATTTGTTTCTCTTCTTTACTGTTGTTTTTCAAGTTTCTTATTTATTTTTCTCCACTTTTTAAATAGAGATAAAATACATGCATTTATTTTTTTTTATGACAAAATACATGTAGAATTTAAGTGATCAATAATTTTATTTTCTGATTTCTTAATCATCCTGTTCTAATTTAATTTCATTGTGCTTTCAAGTTGTGATAACTTCATTTTGGAAAATAACAGCGTGGTATTTTCTTCCTCTTTTTCCCATTAAAAACTCTAGAAAAAAAGAGCTGCTGAAAGAAAGGTTGCTTTGCTAATACTTAATGGAAAAATAAAATTACTTATTTATGTTTGTATGATTGTGTGCCGTAGTGTTGAAAAGGTCCAGCCTTCATACTGCTTTTCACTTTGCAGGATTTCAAGCAGTGCAGAGTACTGGCAGGGTGCTGAGTTGCTTGCCTAATGAGTAGCCGTTTGTATCTGAGGTGTAGTGGTGGTCAGTATGAGTACACAAAGCTATAAACACATGCTGGTTTGTGTGGAAGGCTTAATGCTTCCACTCATTATTTCTGGCTGGACCATTTTACAAAAAACTGGTAATTCAGATATAGATCCAAATTCACAAAGCTGTTAGGATCTTAGATCACATTAACATAAGCTAAATGAGAAATTTCCTATATTTTTGAAGGGATGAAATAATATGTAGTAGTTAAAAATATCCAAACTAATGGATAGGACTTAGGCATTTCAACACCTTTGTGATTATAAGCACATTCCTTGTAGCCAAGGAATTATCATTCTAACCAGAGCAGTGACAGAGCTATCTTGGGGTCATACAGGGGAAAGGATAAAATATACTAAAATATAAAAACAAAATAAAATAATGAAACCCTTTTTTTGTTTTGTTTTGTTTTTTTTTTATTGGCTAGCCTGTCAGTGGCTCTTAAGAGGTGTTACCAGCTGTTAAACACACAGCTTTTGTAAGAGATTAGATAGAAAAGGGAAAATCTTGACCTAGTTCTTTTTCCTGCAATTGTGATTTCCTCTCCCTTTCTTTCCTGTGTGGCTTATTAAGAATTTATCAGCAGGTTAAACAAGTTGGATGTGTTTGTTGAGCGGTGAACACAAACACAGCATTTGAAGAAATAATTCTTTTTGCTTTGATTTAAGTAGAGATTTCAATGTAACAGTTGCAGTGGAAAGCCTGGACTTGGCTGTAAAGATTTCTTAATTTCTTCTTTTCTTCTTCTTCTTAATTTCTTCATTCTTTTCTTTTTTAATTTATAATATTTTAGTAATCTGTTGATAATATTAAATACTAGGAAATATGTCTATGTTGCTCCAAAAATCCTTTTCTTTTTTTAATAGTCACATTATTAGAGTTTAGCAAACTAAAATATTTGCATTTGCAGTCATATTTAGAATTGAAGCAAACAATATGTCAGGAGAATATTCTGAAGGAACATTATTTTAGCTATGGATGTGCTATGAACATTGATGAGGAAAAGGGCATAACAAAATACAGTGCTCCTGTTGAGCTGTAACTCTAAAAATAAAGAGGGAGAAAAGAAGCTGATTTGCTTCATAAACAGCTAAATGAGACACAATAGTTTCTTCTTGTTACAGATTCCTTTGAATGTTTATTTCAATAGTATGTCTTTTCAGGAAACAGTTGAAGTATTTCTGAAACATCCTTCTGTAAAAGATGACTCGGATCTTGAAGGAAGAACATCCTTCATGTGGGCAGCTGGCAAAGGCAGTGATGACGTCATTAGGACTATGCTGACTTTAAAATTGGATATTGATATCAATATGACAGACAAATATGCTGGCACAGGTAAGATGCTTTACAATAAAGAGCTGCTGGATGTTTCCAGTTATGGTGATTTCCACCAAACAAAAAACGTTGTTAGAAGCTTTATTAATCTTTTCCTGGAAAGAAAGGATTTATCCTGAAAATATTTCTGCATTAGTTTAAATATGTGTGTGAGTTGCCTCTTTGCCATATTGTGGGAAAGAAACAAATCTTTTCTGCACAGATTAGACCAGTTCATTTGAAACAGTAAGAAGAAGAAATGTACTGCTATGCTGCTATTTAGTTGGATCTGTAATCCTGGGAAAGGAAGAGCTGTTCTGTATTTTGAAGAATAAAATGAAATACAATTGCATAAAAAGCCCTCCCTGAAAATGCCTGTTAAAAAAAAATCATCAGTAAAGAAATATTTTACAATATAGAGCAAACTAACCAGTGAAGTGGCTAACTTATCAACATGAAAATCATAAGTACCGTAGTAATTTGTAAAGATATTGTAATAAAGATTAGAGCTATTGCACTTCTGATGTCCAAACAAGAGTTTAAAGTTGATAACCCCCAAGTTTGTCATCCCATCATCTGCCCAAAGCGAAGATAGGTAAGCATTAGTGTTTCAGAATTCAAGCATGGAAGTAATGAAGTTCCAAATTTCCTATAGCAACTGTGAATTTATCTCCTTTAAATAAAAATTACAAGAACTTGTGGTAGAAATATTGTACCTATGTAGTACTTTCAGCAAAAATATCATAACAGTTCTGATAGAGACAGGTGTTGAAGGGTATGTGTATTCAACAGTGTTGGAAAAACAGGTAAAAGTGGTGCAGCTGTATAGTGTGCTGATGACATCTGAATAAAAATAGAGGAGAATGTGGATATATTGGGCATAAATTGGAGGGGGTTTGATAGCAGAGGGAAGCTGTGTGGGAAGAGGTCATGAACTACCATGTGCCAGTCACAGCCAGGTCACAAATTTCGAAGTTAAGTGCAAAAATGGATGTCTAGGTATAATAAGTAATAAAATGATAGTCAAGGTGATAAAGCACACAGCCATAAATAATACAGCAGAGGGCATTTCTCCTGAAAACTGTTATTTTGAACAAACAAGAATGTATATTGCAATGGTTGTTTATATATATAAATTGTAAAGAATTTGTTTTATGGTATGCTTCAGCATTATCTTTTGACTGCACACACACACACATACACATACACACACACACACACACACACACACACACACACACACACACTAGCCTAAGCCACATGCTTAGATTCAGGGAACTTGCCGCGTAGATCTGTCCCAACCAAGAAACAAAGATATGAGTTTAACAGCTTTTGTCTTTTCAGATCACACTTTCAGTTACATAGAAATGGTAAATAAATGCAATGTCAGGGCTGTGTGGTTTAGGACTTGAAAGATAACATGTATGAATATTACTGTCGTATAAAACAATTTAAATTATTATTTCCTTTGGCTGCATGGGGGGGTCTTTACACAAAAAGCCAAATATAGTTACCAGAAAATTCTATTTAAATATCTAAATTCTTGCTTTCCTTACAAATCCACACAAAAAAATCAGTCTTTCCACGTTTTGTAGTTTGTAATTTTTGAGTTTAAGAAATAGTGCAACAAATAAAATCTCAGTATTCATGTTTGATGACTTTACAAACTACATACTCCACCATTTTAGTCTTGTTTCATCTTTTCTCAGTCTCGCTTTATATTTGCTCCTTCCTAACAGTTAAATACCTCAGTATTTTTTTCAGACCTTAAAGTGCAGTAATGTAGTCACCGTACAAATCTCCTTTAAAAAGGTTTTCTTCTTTGTAGACAGTAGTCACATCCTATGTTTCTGAAATTACACAGGTGTGGGCTTCGGGCTTGAATAATTCAGGTGGTTGGGTTTATTATCTTTCAGTCTTAGACCTTTCATAGCAGTGATGTGTAATCACCTTTTAATCTTGATTTTGTTGTAGGGCTTTTAGTCCAGGGAAATGAATGGATTTTTCCATTTACTTGAAGCCACACTTGTGTAGAACACACTAATAGTCTTAAAGTGGGGAACTACGTCGTTCATTGCCTGCTGTCGAGCAATCCAAATTTTACCATTGTACAAGCATGTGCAGTAGCATGGGCTTTATTATAGCGAGCTGTAAACTTAACAGGAAGCCCACCAGTAAATCACTCTCTGATTTCAGACCTGTTTTTTTGGGGTTTTTTTAACCGAAGGTTCTTAATCGTTCCCAAGTTTTGGTGAGGGAAAAGTAGCATTGTATTCTGACGAGGAAACTATGCAGTAATAGAAAATAGCGTACATGCCACCCTGCCTGGGATACAGTTGCTGAGGAGAGTTCAAGGTTGTGTTTTTCTGACTTTTGTGTGCCAACTCAGTTAAGCTCAGTTATAATGTTGCGTTAACGCAGCCTTTTGCTTTTGCTTAAAAAGAGCAAGCTCTCCATTCAGCTTTGCTAGAACATCGAGACTCTCCGTATTGTGTAGGAGAATGACACCAAGGGAAAGGAATTTCCCTCTTCTCAGAGATCAGCGCTGCAGGAGCATTACAGGGGCAGCTTTATAGCTCTGCGTCACTGCATACAATAGAGAGGGCTCTGTCTGTCGGCAGAACAAAGGGCCTATTGTGACCAGCTGGCCGAAGAATCTCTTCAGTCACCGTGACTCCATCACAGAAAATTTGGCTTACAAGAAAATATTGAGCACAAAGTCCGAAACAAGATGCCTGCGTCAGAATGAGTGATAGGGGGGAAGAACCGGCCAAGCTGACACAGCAGCTCTTTTTCTATTGTATTGTTATACACACCCCATGTGTCATCTGATGGAGTGGTTTACTGCCTTTGGTTTCATAAGAAATACAGTACAAAAACCAGAACCTAGAGTTTACTGTGAGGTCAGACCATGAAAACCAGGCCCATCCAAGTGTACGAAGTGGCAGGGATCTTGTTCTTGTCAAATTTCTACTGATAGCCATCCGCTTGCCTAGGTACTGCAGATCTTGCTGCTTACAGATTTTTTTTCAGGAGCATGATGAGTGCCCCTGTGCATTTTAGCTGCACCAGTTAAACATCAGTGTCATCTTAAAGGCATGATTTCAATTACTAAGGCAGCACTTCTCATAGTGTCTCTGGCTGTGACCCCAGTTATTATAG
>JAOXNO010000013.1:95786814-95804947 GCA_028565335.1 Limnodromus scolopaceus | reverse complement strand
TAAATCCATTGAGCACCACTCTTTGGGACCTTCCAGCCAGCCAGTGCTTGATCCAGCAGATCGTATGCTCCTCCAGGGCGTGCGCAGCCAGTTTTTCCACAAGAACTCTATGGGGGACAGTATCGAATGCTTTTCAAAAGTCCAGGTATACAACATCCACAGCCTTTCCCTCATCCAATAATCGGGTCATCTTGTCATAGAAGGAGATCAGGTTTGAGAAGGCTGTGCTTTTCTAGCAAACAGAACTCCTGGATTTTATTTGCAACTTCTGTCTTGGCAGTATCATTCTCTGCACTTACATTTTCTGCTCTTGAATTAGAGAGTTACCGTGAAATCATTATATTAGATTATAGATAATTAACATGTGCAATTCAAATAGTTATTTGTAAGATGTGTAGGTTCTGACTGAGTTTCTACCCTATTTAAATGAGGTAATGGTAGCAGAGTGGTGAAATTCTAGAATCAGAAGGTACATAAATGATTATCAAAATGCTTCGCTTGCTTGGGCTTTATACTTAAGATTCGTAATATGAAGAAGAACAAATTAGCACCTGGTTTCTCCTGAAGAAATCTAATGAAAAAAACATAACAGTCTGAAAGATTTCTACATGATCTCTGTAGCATTATTTCTGTAAAGAGAGGCTATATGATTAAACATACAACATAATTATTGTACCTAGGGGTAATTTTGTTGATTCCGTGTATCATAGACAAAGTCAGCTGCCTTCTGCTGTATTTCAAAGTTGGTAGTTTGATGTTCTGCATAACTGGCCGGTCTGACCTTTGGGTTTGAATGCTGCTACTACTCTATTGGTGAATAATTACAGTTTCCCTGTAAGAAACAAAGATAGAAATATCAGATAAATAATCTCTTGCTTACATCTTTAGATCCTAAAGTTGTAATAAGCAGCTCTCCTACTATTTGCCTTTTCTGCTGAAGTCAGTAGGAGCAAACCCATGCATAGAGAAGCTGCCTTTGAAAACGTCCCAAATATCTTATGTATTTCTTTTTAATTTGGAGAAATCTGCTTCTTGCTGTGTGGTCACAACTGACTTCAGCAAATGAGGTAATTTTATTCTTTGTGATGACAGTCATTTTTAGAAGAATCTGTGATACCCCATCTAGAAGATTAAATGAAAAAGTATTGCCTCATGGAAATTTGGGGGGGGGGTTATCATTGTTTTCCTTTGTGAGTTTCTAATGTACTTTCTGAAACTTACTAAGCTGCTGTTGATTTGTTTGAAAACAATAGAAACAAAGTTTGTGTACCAAATACCATAAAAACAGAATTAAAATACAATTGGACTGTACAAGCAAATCAAGTTGTCACATAACAAATTTTATTCAATTGCAATTTTATGATCTGTAATAAACTGGAGGGGACATTATGTTGTCATCATTTTGCGTACCCATCTGTGCATTCCCACAGCTAAAATTGGCCAGGGTGTTGCTACATACAAAAAACTAATATCCCTACTGATGTTTAAAAATCTGCTCTCCAGATGAAAGTATACATTATGTAGGAATCCAGAATGATGGTGAACTCCTAGATTGAAACCCCACCCCCCAATTATTTCGGTGTTTGTATTTAAAACTTGCTTTGGAATATGTTCCTTTAGAGAGTCTCACTAATATAAATCATTCCTAAGTCTGCATGTTTTTAATTAGTGGGATTTTTTTTCTTTTAACAAAAAGTCAACCAACATCTCATCCCTGTATTATTTTCTGATAAAGTTACATTCACTGTATTCAATGCCTGTGAAATATTTCTATACAAACGTATTCTCCCATGTTGAACAAACCTGTATCAAAGAAATGGTAATTTATAAAATGAAGATTGATGCAGGCCAAAACAACATGCGCGCTATTATGTCATTAGGCAAAGAAGACCTATCAGGAGACCAATTTGGCTAAGCAGGGAAGCCGTGACAGAGCTCAGATACAAAAAGGAAGCGTACAGGAGGTGGAAGCAGGGATGGGCTGCTATGGTTTAAAACCATAGCTTGGTAATGTAGGGGTGGTGCCAGAACAGCCAAAATTCAAATGGAGTTGAGGTTTGCAAGGGATGTGACAGGTAACAAGTTGAGCTTCTGCTTCTACGTTTATAGTAAAAGGCTGAGTAAGGAAAACATGGGCCTGTTGCTGAATGGTGTGAGTGATTTAGTGACAACAGACACAGGTGTGGCAGAAGTACCAAAGGTGCCAAGAGAACTAACTGGTGTCCTTAAAAGGCCACTTTCCGATACCTTTAAGAAGGTCACAGAGGTCAAGGAAGGTCCCCAGCAATTGGAGGAAAGCAAAAGTTGCACCCAACCTCAAAAAGAGCAAAAGAACAATCTGGGGAACTGCAGACTGGTTGGCCTCACTTTGGTCCCTGGGAAACTTGTAACAGTCATAATTTGAAATGAGAGATTTTGACTGGAAAGTTGTTCGATCTCCATCCTTGAAGGTTTTCAAGACCCAACTGGATAAAACCCTTAGCAACCCAGTCTGACCTCATGGTTGGCCCTTTATTGATCAGAACATTGGCCTTGATGACTTCTGAGAACACTTCCAATATGTTTTACCTTATGATCCTATCCTATGATCTTTTGGGAGAAGGCAATATTGATGGGGTGTACAAACATTAAACATTTTAACAGGCATAAATGTAGTACTATAGTAGGTGTTTTTCTTTAGTGGGAGTGAAAGTAACTGGTTATTAATAGGTGGGATGGAGAACCTGGCAGGAGGGAAGCAGTGCTTTAGGAGACTAGCACAGAGGCAATCAGGGAAGGAAGCGTTTAAAAAACAGTCAGACTACATACAGGTAAAATGATGAACGTTTAAAACTTTTTCACAAAAAGGCTTTTATTTTACTTTTTACATACCCGGGTCTTTAGTAATAGAATATTTAAGGGTTTAAAGCTTTTTCAGAGGAAACTGATGTCCAATATATTGGTTTTTTAAAGGCTTGCAGAACTCATTAATCACTTGCTAACTTTCTTTTTGAATTTCTCAGGATAGATTCCTGAATCCGTACTTCTGTTTTCACTAAGTCTTCTAGTTCGTTCTGACCAGTTGGAGGGAACTGATTGAGAATGTGGATATGAAAGGGAAATGGATGAAAGTGAGTAAGAGTAACTCACTCATGATATTTAGGAAGAGAAGAACAGCAAGAAAATGAAAATGTTCAATTAAACAGCCTTCAATAGATTTAGAAAAATGTTCCAGCAGCAAGAGAGTACAAGTAGATTATGAGGTTCTTCAAAAAAACTGATAGTAAGGTCTGCATGCTGAGAATAGATAGGATGTGTAGCAAGAGAGAAAATAATGAGCTCTTCAGCAACCTGAAAAGGGAAAGCATATAGTGGAAATGTAGCGCAATTACTAAAATTGAGGGTAATAGTAACATATAATGATAAAATTCAACAGTTTGAGGTGCAGAATAAGAATAAAACTAGCAAGGGATATGAGGTATTACAATAAAGCGTTGTAAACATACACATTGTAAAAGGAAGAGCAAAAAAAGAGTTGGTCCACAGGTGATGCTAAGAAGGCTGAAGTATTCCAAGTCTTTTTTTTTGCTTCAGTCTTCTTTAAATGTCAAATGATGTCCAGTAGCAAATTGAATTCACACTAGCAACAAAGAACAGCAAAATGCAGGCTACTGAAACAATAGTTTAGAGACTAATCGGGTAAGTGAGATGCTTTCAGATAAGTTTAGCCTGATAAAATTCATCCTGAGGTGTATAGAAAACTGGAGGATATAATCTTAAAATGGTTACCCTTAAAAAGTTTAGGAGGAGTGGTGGGATTGGAGAATTCATGAAATGAGCATAGTTTCCGCTTTCTCAAAGGGGAATAAGAGGAACCTGTAGACCTGTGACAATTCAGTCGCAAGAGCAACAGAATTGTTGAGGTTGTAAAGGACCTCTTGAGATCACCTTGTCCATCCTTGTCCCTGCTCAAACAGGGTCAGCTGCAGCAGCTTGCCCAGGACCATGTCCAGTCAGGTTTTCAGTATCTATGCAAATGGAGACTCCACAACCTCTCTGGGCAACCTGTTCCAGTGTTTGACCACCCTCAGTAATAAAGTGTTTTCTTGAGTTCAGATAGAATTTTGTGAGTTTAATTTATGCTGATTGCCTGCTGTCGTGTTAAGGGGTGCTACTGCCAACAGTCTGGCTCCATCTTCTTCATTCCCTCCCATCGGGTGTTTATAGACATAGGTGAGATTTCCCCCTGAGCCTTCTCTTGACCAGGCTGAATAGTCCCAGCTGTCTCAACCTCTTCTCATATGAAAGATGCTCCATTCCCTTAAGCTTCTTCATGGCCTTTCACTGGATTCATTACAGTAACTCCATACCTTTCTTATCCTGGAATGAGTGATATAACTTCTATGTATCTGGAACATAACAAAGCAAGAAATAGTGGCTGGTCTGAATTTGCTAAGAAAAAATTATATCAAACCAAATCATTTTCTTTTGTGACAGAATAGCAAGTTTTGTGGCCATGGAGGAACAGTAGCTGTCATTTGGACTTGCCTCAAGTTTTCATACTTTCTCATGTGCCTTTCTCATTAGCAAAGTAGGGCAATGTAACTTGAAATAGACTGCTATTAGATGGATGAAAATTGCCTGGAAGAACATATGCAAAGAGTAGTTCTTAACAGTTCAGCTTTAAACTGGAAGTGTATATTGATGGGAATTCCACATAAATCCATCCTCAATCTAATACTATGCAGTATTTTCATTTCAGAAGTAAAACATTAAATTTCCAAGTGGCATAAGACTTGTAAACACATTGAAGACTAAAGCAGAAATCAGAATGGTGTTAATACATACGAGAAATGGTTGAAGAAAAAAAATAGGTGATTAGGTAAGGACAACTGGACAGTTCTGCACATTTGGCATGGTCAACCAACATAGGAATACTGGATGGGAATTAACTGTCTTTTCAGAATTTCTGTTAAGGACTGTCTGTTAAAAGGTTGTAGTACCTCATAAGCTGAACATGCTGTGTTTCAACAGTGTCATGCTTTCCAAACCAAACATGCTAGATTGTACAGCAGGAGATGGCTATTTATACAACACGAAATACAGTTCTCTTTATCCTCCAGATAAAGCTTCAGCAGCAGTAGGATCATACCTGGAGCTATCGTCAGTTATGATTTTTTAAGTCACTTTTTTATTTTGCAAGAATAACTTTAAAAATGCTTTCCAGGCACATGGATTTGTTCTAAATTTCAAACATCCTCCCCATAGTAGATACAAAAAGCAAAGTGTCCTTAATGGAATAGGAAAGGTTGGTTTCATTTTGGCAGGATCAAAAAATCAAAGCGTCTCTGTGTCTTCATAAATGCTTAAGGCTGAAACTGTTCCTTTCCATCTGCTAAAGGCTCAGTTTCCATTCTCGCACTTTTGTAATGAAATTCAAATTTATGACTATTCAGGAAAAAATTCTGTTGCAATTAATGTGGAAAATTTTGGCATGCCAACTCTGTTATCACAGAGTAGTGTTCTAACTTTAGAGCCAAAATTTGGATCCTGCTGAGTTGCCAGGACCTCCTGAGAATAACTGAGAACCCTTAAGTTAGGAACTTCTCTACTGCCTTTACCTGTTCATGAAACCTAATCTCTCAGTTTAGACAACAGTAAAACTTGAAAATTTTAATTTATAAAATATTGTTAATCATAGAACAAACTGTATTTCTAACTAAATAAAGTAAACCACGAGGGGAGTTCATAAGTATTCTTCAGGAATCTGTTAATCAATTAAACTCTACTGTGACAATTGGGATGATTGCCTATGAATAGGGAGCTTTGAAATCCCTTCCATTTATTATTTCATCAGTTTCAGCAGAAAAATTAGCACACAAACAAGACCTTTTGAAAAAATATCCCCTTTTACTTCTTCTCCACTTCTAGTCCTGTGTCATTTCAATAACTTAACAACTGGTATGTTGCTGAGGTTAATGTTTTGAGTTAATCTGTTCCTCCAAAGAGCAGAGGGCACTTGGGCTTGATTGTGTATCACACAAGCTCTCTCATGCTTTCTTTTCTAATACCTTGAATGGAGGATACTGGTAATAGTCTGCTTGATTCTTGTGCAGAAACAAAGACTATTCTGTGAGTAGTAAGATCTGATTTATCAGCTCAAACAGCAGAGTAATGGCAGTGAGATCCATACTGTACACGAGATAGACATCCCCACATAGTCTGTTTGTGGAACGCCAATATTATTTGAAACTAGCCACTTTTTTTCCATGCCAGAGGGAATACTGAACCTTAGGCTGCCAGGATCGTATTTTTTAGACCAATTAGCAACTTTTCAGGTACAAAGTTCAATCAGCTTCTTCTGTAGAGTGTACTTGATAAGATAGTACTGACAGATAAAGTTAAGGCTTCTACCTGGCAGCTCGCACTGAAGTGACATATAGTGGCATTGATGCGACTCCCAGGAGAGGAGGGTGGCACGCTGCGTAACTAACCTGTCATATGCTGTGCTGTGAGCTAATGTGTCAACAGGCTGCACACTGCATCGTAGCATTGGAAGCAAGTTAAAATATCAGGCAGCTACATGATACGACATTTACCACCTGTCCATTCCAACAGGAAAAGATTCGCTTCATCTTACAACCAGTGCTTAATTTATAAAACCTGTAGGTAGATATGTGATGTTTGCTATATGCTATTGGGTTTATTATGCTAAAGTGTAATGACATCCCACTGTATTTCAAAACAGGCTGCAAAACTTTATTTAACAGATGCGCCTTTTCTAACCTTGTCCAAATTCCTTTTATATCTACATTATTTAAGAGATGCATGACTTCTTTCATTTTTGAAAACCAAATGTCATAATTGTAATGGCATACTATGTGCACACAAGTTTTTAATTCACATCTCATATTTTCAGTATTTATCATTTGTGTAGTGTATAATCTGTTTATGTAAAATAAATTAATAATCTACCAATGATAAATATTAAGCAGCAAGTTAGTACCAGTAGCTAGTTTGAACTTATTCAGGCTTATAATTGCCTGTATTAATTATGACACAGGTAAGTATGAAAAATAATTTTCAAAGAGATGACATCTTTTATTAAAGTTCTCTGATTTTCAAATACAGTGCATTGCATTATTAGTTATCTTAAAGCATTGTTCATTACTAACTAAAAACATAGTCATTAGGATCACATTTCTTGTCTTCTGACACCTCTTCAAAATCCTGCTTTTAATTTTTGTGTATTTATAAAAAAAACTAAGTTTCATTGTTTTCAATAAGGGAGTGTTTTAAAATCAGTTTAAACTGCCACAAACTGAATGGGCAGCTGGCTTATAACCTTCAGTAGGCTGTAGCTGCAAGTCAGTTGTTATTTTGGATCAGGCTAAGACACTTCAATGCAATATGTCTCCCTTTCTCGCTAAAAAAAAAATAAAAACGTTATAATCAAGGCTTTATTGTGGCAGTGTCAAATTTCTAGAAAGGAATGTGTTCAAGTTGGATACATGCTCCCAAAATTTTGTCTTTGAAATTCTAATGGTATTGACTATAATTACAGGAAACGTGAAGAAGAAAGTAAGAGAAGAGAAGCCAAGCTGCAGAAAGGGATGCAAAACATGGAACAAAATAGGTGTCGAGTACAACAGAATCCTGCAAATCGAGAGAAGACAACCAGTGTCCCGCAGTTACCTAATAAACAAATTGATACACAGAATAAGAGACCTCTGTCCCTCAATGCTTCACAAATTCAGCCAGGGAGAAACAGTAGAGGTTCACCTAAAGCTTGTCACAGCAAAGGGACACCAAAAGAGAGTTGCCTGTCAGAAGAGCCTCAGAGTGAAGTTCATAAAGTCCGGCAAGGTTTGTAATGTTTTTTAATTGTCCTGATTATCCTTTTTATCCATGTATGGGGGGGTTTTATATATAGGACCTGTTTTATTCTTTTATCATTTCTTGTTCTTTCATTAAGCGATTCATATAGGACAGAGTTAGATACAGATTCTTTTACTGCTTGTCTTCTGTCAACTTAAGTAGTCAAAAATACCAGTATCTACAGTGTCTGTAAAAATCACAGAATCACAGGATGATATGGGATTGGAAGGGACCTCTGGAGATCATCTAGTCCAACCCCCCTGCCAGAGCAGATCCACCTAGAGCAGGTTGCACAGGAATGTGTCTAGATGGGTTTTGAATGTCTCCAGAGACAGGTTGTTGAGAGTTGTTCTATTGCTTGCACTGTTTTGGAGAAAATGAGGTTAAAGATATTTGGCATATCTGTGGGATTCTTGAAGAATGTTAATGGAGAAATTGTAACTCTTGTCTTTAAATAAGGTGAAAATGAGGGTAAAATTGTTCTAAGTGACATCTCTGTTCAGCCAGCTTCATCCTCTGAGACACGGTTCTCCTATGATCTGTCTTTGAAGTCCTCTCGCTGAGAACACTCTAGGATATTTTTTGAGAAGTGAGACTGTTTTTAGAAATTGTACTATGAAACAGTGAGTTGAAGCTCTTTCTGTTACTTTTCCCAGCCTGCTCCACCTTTTTATTGTATATGTAAATGTATCACCAGTTTATCATCATTTCTTGGCCACTCCTATATTAGTTTTTGCAAGATAAACATTTTAGCAATATATCAATCAGTTCTGACTTCAGCCAGTTACAGGAGCCCATGGCTCAGGTCTTTCAAAACTGGTCATATTAAAGCATTGTTTTTATCATTAGAAGCAAATGTTCCTACTGTTTCTTGGAACAAATTTAATGGTTTCGCACTGAGAGAATGACCTAAGGAAGCAGGTAGTAGGTAGTCCATGGGAAATGTGATACTTATGTTTGAAAAACCACATTAATATTGAGTTGTCTACACTACCCTTCACAGTAGCCTGGGAAATTCAAACCAGCAGCAAATGCTAGCAGTATGTAGTTTTGACTTTTGATTGAAGGCTTCCCTGAAGTGGGAGATCTCCTGAAGTAGCTATGCCAGAATAATTTTCCCATGTTGATCGTTTTAAAGTTATACGGGCTATTTCCTGGAGAATTTTTGCTTTTCAATATATCTTTACAAGCAGAATATCATTTTTGTGAAAGACAGAATTTTTAAATAGAAAATTCTTCACTATTGTTTATTATCTTTCTTCATGATGAGTGTTGAGCATGAAGAAAACTGAACTCTTTACTCAAGGTGCTTCTGAAAATAACATGATAATGTGTCTACTCCTTCTACAGTGAAATCAGTTTACCTTCAGAGCTCAAAAAGAACCCCCCCCTTGCCCAATCCAAAAAGCCCGTGTTTGAAATAAACTGTCATTTTTATATAAGCATTCTCTTTTTGTTATTGGAATGATGCTAAGAAAGTTGGTGCAGTAAGGATCAAATAATGAAGTCCTTTAATCAGTTCTCATTAGATGTTTTAATCAATCCTCTTGTGACCAAAACTTTAATGGACTTCATTGGATGTTTTATTGGAATTAAATATAAATTTAGATCCTGTGGGCTAGCACTTAGAAAGATTTTCAGCAATTGCACATAGATTTTTTACATCTGCTAACAATATATGAAAGCTGTGATTTAGTGGTGGGTCTATTTTGATCTCTTCTTCACTCAGAAATCCTCTTTCCTATGTATGTTATCTCAGCTGCCTTATTTGTAGTAGCAACAGATAAGGACAGTTTTTGTACTCTGTACTTCTTATTGCTTGGTCATCCTATCTAAGAAAGTTTATTTCAACCTCAAAAGATGATACAGAATACTTAAATGATGTTTTTTTCCATTTCCCAATTATCCAGTTGTTCAGATTGGGAAGTTTTGCACATTCTTAAACAACTTAAATGTGCAATAGTGAATGCATTTTACTTGCTGTATGTACAAACCAGGTCGTGGGTTTTGGTGAGTTCAGAATGACAAGGCTGTTTTAAAAGGCGTGTTCTTTTTCTTTATAACTCTAAAAATTAACTTGTTGGGAGATGAAAATAGCGTTGTGACAGTCCTGGAAATTTCATACATTTGAATTGACTGTCAGCCCTATACCATTTTTATTGATGGCACTGGCAATTTTGTACTTGGCTTCATTAAGAGTGGTACTGTGCCCACAGAGATCTTGGCTGCAAAAGGCACATTTTTTAAATTGTCTATTCCCCTGGTATAATGAGAGAGAGGGAATTTCCATCTTCATTCTGGGAGATTAAAATAGATTTAAAAATAATTAATTAAATTATTAATATATTAAAATAGGTTAAAATAAGAGACTTTTTTTCTGTGCCCCAGAACATACAGGGCTAATTACCTATATGACCATTGTGTATAAATTAGAGTAACCTCTCAGCTCATACTGACCTATCACCATGATAAATCTCTGTTGGAGACATCATTGAGTTTCTTCTGTATAATCTGTTAACCTGCCATATTCTGTTACCCAGTCAAGGGGGTATCCTGTAAAAGTGTTACAGCGATGAAAAATGTAGAATGGTTTTATCAGGTTTTGGATAATCCAGAAGATTTTCTGTGATTCCATTGTATCAAAGATACCTTTCTTTTCTTTTTCCCCCTCTTACCTACCCTTTAACACCCTGTTTATTTGTTACATTTCACCCTCTCTGGTCTATTTTCTCATTCCCCTCTTAGTTTCCTAACAAAATAGAAGGTGGATGGTAGATGGAGATTTTCAGTTTTCCGCTCCAGTCTGTCTTCCAAGTCATCCTCATAAGAGTGTTTAGAAGCAGTTATCACACAGGTTTTATTTTCCTACCCTGGCCTTGGAAAAGAACTCTTGCAGCATGGAAAAAATAGGAAGGACTATAGTTTCATTTAGGATGTCAAGGAAAGTACTGAGAAGCCAATTGCTCTGGGTTTCCTGGGTCAGTGTGTTACCCTGTCTGTCATCATGTGCGAGGATGCAGGGTGACTAGAGCAGAAATTTAGCAAATAAGCTTGAAACAGGAAAGGTCTGTTATGGTGTCTTCACTGGAACAAGCAGGTATGTTCATGGGGCTGCATTCCTGCACCGTGTGGTGAGCTCGTTTCTTTGAAGATGACCAGTATTTTCAGGTAGCTGAAGAAATAGTTTCTTCCTGTGACTTTTTTTTAAGGTATGTAACTCAATTGTAACGTGAAAAAGAAATATACTTGTAGAATGGTAAGCAAATGAAGAAGTTTGGGACTGTACTATTACGGGCAATCATGTCCTCTTCTGATTCTTCCTCTTTGTACTTTTTTTTTTTTCATTTATATAAATCCTTGTGTGCCTTAAAGGTAATTGAGCAAAAAAATTAGAGACGTAAACTGTGTTTTGCTGGATCAGAGCCTGAATGTTGGTTTCCGTTTCTCTGTCTAAAGATTCATTGAGGAAACACATCAAAAGCAAGTCAAGTGGTGTCCATTTCCATTGTGGCAAAGCAAAAGAGGGAACAAAAGCCGAAGTGAAACATCAGGTTGCAGCTGCTCCGGAACGGGATGGAGAAAAGCAGAAGGAGCCCGCTGTCGAGGCAACGGGGACATGTGCTCGGAGGAGCAGAAGGCATATTTCTGCTTGTAGGACTGCTAGCGTTGGGGGAAAATTAAGAGATCAAAGTCAGTCTTCATCTGGCAACAGGGACCATTGTGAAGGAACGGCTGTGTTCTTCTGCAACATCAGTTGTACTGGTGCAGCTGCAAAAAGCTCAAAGCAGTGTGAAGCTTCTTCCAAAGGCAAAAGGCATCAACAAAAATCCAGAAATAAAGAGGTAAATGATGAGCGATGTTCACCAGCTGGCTCTAGTAGACCAGGAAGTGCCAAAACGGTATTTGTAAACACCAGAAATGACAGTGTGCATGCTGGAGAACAAACTAACAAAGTGGGAAATAATGAATTAACAAAAAAGGTCTCCCCTTTATTGTCTGCTGAGGCAGAACCTACCGGAACTGTGCCAGGAAAGCCAGCAGCGTGTTCTGCTCCCGATGACAGTTTGAACTTGGAAAAAACAGGCATAATTGGATCCAGGAATGCAGATGATCAATTGTGTTCTGTCGCATGGCAAAGTACAAATATTGAACTAATCCCTTTGGAGATTCGAATGCAGATAATAGAAAAAGAAAGAAAAAGGAAAGAGCTGTTTCGAAGGAAGAACTATGCTGCTACAGTCATACAGAGGACATGGAGAAGGTAAGACACTGTTTCAGTACCTGGAGAAGAGTGAGATACAAGTAGATGTAAATGAAATTAGGTTTGTTGGCAATGCGCTTTATTTGGTCCTTTTGCTTACAACATTGCTAGTCCTAAATCAAGAATTTAATAATCTTTCACCAAACAAGTGGAAGAGGGTTCTAGTCACCTGGAGTTACATTAGTAAGTTCATAAAAAGTGCAAGGTAAGTGATGGCTTTTAATAATTGGAGAAGTTACTAAACTTCTATTGCAAGGACTGGTGTTTCTTTAGAGAGTGGTGATAAACATTTGCCCAAGCCTAGAGTTCGTTGCTGTCGCGTTCATTAGCAAACTTGCACATGGAGGGATATAGGGCTTTTTCCAGAAAAAGGGTTTAGTAACCAGATCCTTCACCATGATTTACTGACCCACCTGAAATTGCGTCCTGACCTGTCTATTAACTGGAAAACTGAACCAGAAGAGGTTTGGAAGCTCGGGTGGAGTTCTTTACCAAAACTTGAAGCTAACTTGAGTAACTCGGTTGAGCAGAAGCAGCTGCTGTACAGAAGCAGCAGACAGGAGGGAGTGAGGTGTCCCAGGGTTTGCTTTCCACAGCATCGTCCTGCTTTCATGGATGCCTGAGTTTCAGCCTCAGAAATACAGTCATTTTTGATGTACATGCTCCTTCATACTTGATTTCTTTCTAAAATTGACAGGAAGAGTATGGCAGCTATAGGTGAAGCATACAATATGAACATAATTCTTACTTGCTGTTTTTTATTGAAATTTTCTTCAGTTTTTATGTGGATGCAGAAAACTATAAATTGCTGATTTTTACTAATAACTGATCTTTCCAGGTCTCTCACTATAGTTTCAGATATGTTTTAATATTTCTTAGCATTCAATCCAAGAAAAAATAACAAGGAAGTTCTTTTGAGAGCTCAACTCTCACACCCTGTGGTACAGCTCAGCAGTGATACAAAAATTGTTCCCCTGACCAACCTGTATCCGAGGGAGCAGGCAGTGGGTGTCTGGGAGCATATAGAGGGCAGTAACCTCCTTTATACTAGTCTCTGGAAAACTTGCAAGTTTCCTGCAACAGAAGAATCGGGTCTTCATGCCCAACTGCCTGCAGAATAAATGCTGAGTCTGGTAGACCTCCCTTCTTCTGGGTCATGCTGGAAGCTTTGGTTTCCTTGCAGAGAAATTCAGAGGAGCTGTTTCCTACCCCGTGCCGTGCCTGGAGCACAGCACTACCCGTCTCCCCAGTGCAGGGCAGTGTCAGCATCCAACTGCTCCGACATAGCGTGGAGCAGAGGGGAGCGCTCAGCGGCTGGAGCATCAGGGACTGCTCTCTGTCACCATACCTTGCCTGGGCTCTTCAGCCTCTCCTGGTAACATCTTCTGGGCCACATCAAGCAAGGCCAGGACCAAAAGTTAAGAGAGAACGGTTCTGAATACCTATTGTAAAAGCCTGCCATTGTGACAAGAAAAGGTCTTTTCGCCACGTACCACATAGCTCTGAAAAGCTAAATAAGAGGCATGCGGTTGTGCTGCCCGCTTTCAGTGGTGCTTCCAGGCTCAAAAAAAATCCCGTTTCTTATTTTGCAAGGTGGAGTGTTGTCTGTATTCCCTACTGTGTGAAACATCAGGGAACTGAGAGACAAGTATGACCAGCCGCTTGTTTGTGGAGTTTTGAGACCTGGTATTTCTCCCATTGCTTTCTGCAGTTAATTTATGAAGTCTGAAGAAGTCTTGTCTTTCTGAGAAAGAGCTGGTGCTGCCCATTACTAGGGAGGGGACACCAGACCAGACACCCCACGGTCCAAGCCGGCAGTCCATTTGTTCCTAAACTGAAATGTGGCCATTTAAACATTTGTTTTGGCTCAGCAAATACTTCTGTTGGCTCCAGCTCTTTTACTGATAGGTCTAAATATTTCCAAGCATGAGGTTGGATTTACGGCCTAGTAATATTCCAGGTTATCTCTTCACTGTTGTTGGACTATAAAAGTTGCACCGGCTTTTGTGAGTACATTCCTATTCCAGGAAAAGTTAAAATTTTGGAACATAGTATTTTTAACTCATTTTTGAGCCTCTTTTTTGGTGAAAATACTGACTTTTTTGTACAGTATCACCTATTTCTGTACTTCTGTCATCTTTGGTCTCTGTTTGCTGTTTATGCATCCAGCTCTGGTGTCCTCAGAAAGACATGGACCAGTTGGAGCGAGTCCAGAGGAGGCCACAGAAACAATCAGAGGGCTCGAGCATCTTTCCTATGAGGACAGGCTGAGAGAGTGGGGATTGTTCAGCCTGGAGAAGAGAAGGCTCCAGGGACAGCTGGTTGTGGTCCTTCAGTACTTAAAGGGAGCTCATAAGAAAGACAGAGAAAGATTATTTTTTTTTATTATTTTTTCTTTTTTTTTTCCAAGGCCTGTAGTGACAGGACAAGGGAGAACACTTTTAAACTGACAGAGGGTAGGGTTAGATTGAACATAAGGAGAAAGTTTTTTGCAATGAGGGTGGTGAGACACTGGAACAGGTTGCCCAGAGAAGTTACAGTTGCCCCATCATTGGAAGTGTTCAAGGTCAGGGCTTTGAGCAACCTGGTCTAGTTGAAGATGTCCCTGCCCATGGCAGGTGGGTTGGACTAGGGTTTGGGTTGGTCTTTAATAGGTCCCTTCCAACCCAAACCATTCTGTGGTTCTGTGATTCCTTGCCATATTCCACATCCCCACAATGAACTGCAAAGCAAAGCAGCCACTTGTTCTCCCAGGGATCCACCGCTTCTGCCATCAGCTTGCTCTGTCGCTTCCAAATGCTGTGTAAGCAGCTCAGTGCTGGCAGTGTCCTCCTCGGCCTTCTTTTCTAATGGAGACCCCAATTTCTTGTCTTACGTGTTCAGCTCCCCTTAGGTACCAAAAGCGAAAAGTAAGTCAGGAGTAGGTTAGGAGAGTGTATCCCTAAGTGCTGCTATTGCTTCTGAAGGCTATACCCTTTTCACTTAACACCAAATTAAAATCCTTGCAGAGGAGTAGGCACATGCCATAGCTTTCAGTCAAAGCGTAAAGATGTGTAGTGAGTGCACGTGCAAATTTCCTCACAAGAACTGGGATCTAAAGCCTTGTATTGAGCTAACTTATCTGTGCAGAAATCTTTGCATTCTATTTACAATTTTGACTCTCTAAAGATTTTTGATAGATCTTACTAAACTATCCACCTGCTGAAATAGCAACAGTGTGTTACCTCACCAAGAAGTGCGTGCACTTACTTGCAGCACTTCGGAAATTGTGGGGATTAAAGAATGTTTAAAGGACATTTGTTATTTAAAGAATTAATAAAGAAAAATAAATATATTTGTTCTGTTTGCAAATCTCATATTTTATAGAACGCTAATGAGGATCACAAGTTCTGCAAGACTGCAGGAGAGATTAGTTTGGCAGTTCCTCCACTGTCATTTTGTTACGTCTGCAGACAGTTCAGTGTTGCTAGAGGTTTGATGGAGTTCATAAAGCTTGCAGCAATACCCTAATGCATTTATTTCAGTGAATTTTTTGATGCAGAACACAGAACAGGTCGTTGGGCAGCAATGCCAGGGTGAGGGCATTACACTGTTAGGAAGAGCGGTGCTTCCCTCCTGCGTTCTCTCTCCCAGTCCCACCAGTTCTCCTGTCTTCTCCACTTCCGCTTCAAGCTCAACGTGGGTTTTATTGTCTGAGTGTTTTGAAACTCACATGAATGATGAGAGCTGTGAAATTGGACCAGATTTCCTCCTCCTGATTTCCATGCTATTACTACAGCAATAATGCTTACTTTTAAAAAGAAGAGAGTTCTGCCTCTTCCTTTGAAGCAGAGTTCATCTATTTCTCAAAAAAAAAAAGAGTATTTTAGGACGTGGATCCTAAGTCAGATGGTGGCACCTGCCTGCCAAGGAGTCATGGTTAGCGTTTCCAGCCAGCTCGCACTAGGCAGCTGTATGTGCTGACTACTAATATGTCAGTTATTCTTATGCTCTCTCTGAACTACCTAATTTCCCATCCCCTGTACACTGAATTATAGTTCTTAAGCAGGTACGTACTGTGTGGCTGTGGGTCCCACTCAGTCTTGTGCTTGTCTTTTGTGTCCAGGCTTGCACTGGTAAATAACATGTACTTGCAGATCACAATACATCATTAATATATAATTCTACATTAGAAACATGTAGAAGTACCTGCTTGAGTTCTGGCATTTCTGTAAATTAGGATTAAATACATTTGTTTCACTCTGCAGATTTTATAGTCACAATTCTCTTCCTGAAATTTTATTGAGAGCTATGGTGAGCTACAACACAATGGTACTGGTCTACTTAAGTGTATTAAACTTGCCTTTCTAGGGGAAATGTTTCAATTCCCACAGTCCACAAACTTTGTAAATGTAGTCCTCAAAAATGTATCTGAAGGTGTGTGGCTTGCCAAAGGTTAATTGCTTATCCTGCTCGGTGAGGCTTACAGACCCTGTGTCTGGCTTGCTCTCTCCTGGGGGGCACTGAGGCCTGTGCCATTCTCCAGGGTCCACAGTGAGTCGACAGGAGCTGGAAATAAGTTAGTTGATGTCACTGTTGCTCTCCTGCTGGAGTCAAGCTGTGGTTTTTTACATATTATTGCTATATGCATACTTTGACCAGCAGTAGTTTTTAAGATTAGAGCTTCTGTAACAATGAATCTGAATACCTTTTGCCAGCTCTGTCATCCTGCACATATATTCCACGTTTCTTTTATGTGCAGTAGTTTTGTCAACTACGCATTGTTATTAAGCTATTTTGTTGAGATGCTCCGTCAGATGCACAGAGCATCAAACCTGGTCCTGTTCTTTTTCTCACAAGTATCAGAACGATCTGTTATGGGAGAGCTGAATTAAAAACATGTGCACATGCTCTAAAGATAACTGCCTACGTCGCCTCAGTGTCAGAGCCTCACTGTTGCTAAAACTTCTCCGTGTCAGAGCCTTGTTGCTAAAAACTATCATCAGAAGTTCTCTACAAACATGAACTCGCAGCTGGATGCAAAGGTGGAGTGCCTGTGAATGCCTCATTTCATGTATCAGCAAAGGCTTCTGGCAGTAATTACTGAATTCCAAGAGAATAGCTGAAGTTTCTGCTCAAGTCTAAAACAGTTCCCCAATTGTTTTTCCTGCAGCGTTATTCACGTAACCCATCCTTAGCTCAAGTTATGGTAGCACGTCACTGTAATTGTGCCCCCTCCCTTCACTTTCTCTCCCTCTCTCACCCCATTGAAAAGTTCTAAGTGATGTGTTATTTAACAAAACTGGATCATTTTTTTTTTCTCCTGTCTCTTAATAATGCTCCTGCTCTGAGTTCATACAGCGCTTTGCACCTTGCAGGCGCTATGGACATTTATTGGTAAGATGCCGTTGCTCCCCACATTTGTTATGTACTTTAATGAGCTGTATAGAAGTACATGCCTGAATTCTGAAGCTCCACTAAATTAAGATTAAATACGTTTGTCTCACCCAGCAAATTTCACAAAGGTAATTTACTAAGCTTATTGAAAGCTTAAAGTTATTGGGGCTGTAAGTGAGCATATCATCCCCCTTTGGCATTCTATTGTGCTTTTATGTACTCATTTTCTGTATATGGCTCCTGTTTTGTTTGAATTACGTAGCTCCTTGGCTTATAACATATATTCAAACAATTTGTATCCGGTTGTGTTGTCTTTTGTTTTAATTTAGAACTTGTTCAGATGGAGCAACAGAACAAAATCACCTCTTTCTCCCCCCTTCCTCATTCCCTTTACTGGAGCAACCAGTAGAAGCCTTTTCGAGTGCTGGAGGGAATGATGATGAAGGTGTTTTGGCCTGTTACCAAACACTTACAATTAATATTTTACAAGTGTTACTCAATGTTCATTTGTGACAGGTTTGTACTGGGAAGATTCAAAGTTAATTGCCAGGCCAGTTAATTGACTTGTGAGTGTGAAATGCCAATATCTGATTGAATACTTCTATCTGATTCAAGAAAAAAAAAAAAAAAAAACCCAAA
>JAOXNO010000013.1:95724440-95786591 GCA_028565335.1 Limnodromus scolopaceus | reverse complement strand
GGAAGGGAAGGGAAGGGAAGGGAAGGGAAGGGAAGGGAAGGGAAGGGAAGGGAAGGGAAGGGAAGGGAAGGGAAAAGCAAGAACAGGTTGGTGAAAACAAGGTGAGGGGAGCACCTGCAGAGGAGGGATGGAAAGGGGCTTGGTTTCCTGTAGAGGAACGGTGCAGGTCAGCCCGTAAGAGGTAAATTTGGCTCATCTCCTGCTCTGATCAACTGAGAATACAAAGTGGTAAGGCACATGGGAAAAATTGGTGTTATTAAGCTGTGAATGTAGTACAAATGAGAAAAAAAAAATCGATGATACTGTTATATCATGAATATTTATAGGTTTTGTCTCCTCCAGGTTTTCTGTGTATTATAAAGCGGTTGATAAGCTGATGTTGCTTATCAAAGTACTGTAACTTTTGATACCCGTAAGGCCACATCTTTATTAACTGTGTGAAACAGTGGACGCGTCCAGAATTGAACCCAGCTCCTACTTTTTCTTCTGAGCAAACATTTCTCATCCAAGTGACTTAGCACAGCAGTGGGAGTTCTGTTTTCCCAGTTACTCATGTAATCCACCATGTGAACTGATGTGTGGAAAGCACCAAAGTTAAAACAGGTCACCTAAAACAAGTGCTCTTCTCTTTTCTGCTCTCTAGTTACCAGCTAAGACAGGAGTTGTTTCAGCTTCTCGGTGCTAAGCGGCAGTGCAAAGAAGATGAAGACAAATGGAGACAAGAGACAGCTGCCTTCTGCATTCAGGTTGCTTGGAAGAAACAGCTGAACCATAGCCCTCTGAAATCAGTTCCGTCATGTAAAAGTCTGAAATCTATAAACAAAACCAGCTCAGCCATAAAAACCAGCAAGCAGTCCATCCTTAAGCAGATATATGGTAATTTTGTCTTCACTGTACTTTATTTTAAATACCTATGCTTTTATTTTTATAACGGAGTGTATTCTTCACTTCTTACCTAATTTTTAGGCATTTCAGCTGTTTATAAAAATTAGTCTGAATCTCAGGTGTTCTGGGCAATTTCTGTTTCAGGCTGACAAAAAAAACCAAAACCCTCTGTGATTTAAAACAGTTGCTGCTAAAGCTGTTTGAATCGCCACATGGCATTATTGCGGCACGGGTCTTGAGCAACCACATCATTCTGGTGCCAGAGCTGCTCATATATATCGATGTGGAAAGAGAACAGAGCAGTTAAACTGGGGATAACTGGCTGTATCGATGCACGGTGGCTATCTGGAGCATGGTTTAATTTTTTTAAGCAGTATTTTAAACTTGTTTGGTTTTTTTTTTTTTAAATATTTCCATTTGAAGGTTATGGTCTTCTTCCATGTTAATAACTTTCTTGTTTGAAGATGGTTAGTCTTTACTGGAAGGGCAAGATCATCTTTTATGATAACAGTGCAGTGCTTTGCACTACACCTGAATGCACACGGTGCTGAGGAAAAGCATTGCTTTTAAACCTTGGAGCTCCTTTACAGTGTGTGGATCACTGCTGGAGTAAGGATGTGCTAATCAGGTGTATTTTCCCAGGAGGTAAAAGTCACTTCCATCATGGCTCTGTAGTCTAGATAGCCAAAAAGGATTAAATAAACAAATCAATAAAGCTAATAATTTTATTTTGCTTCTCTTTTATAACAACTGCAAGATGTATTTTAACTTGACTTAAAGTTTGGTTGTGGTTGTCCCAATTTTCTGTCATGTAGAACATCTGATGAGTTTCCTCATCATAAATGAGAATAATTTTTAGGGTAAAATAATGCTGTAGCCTACTTAAATAGTTTATGGCTATACATAACCCCATCTCTATGTGAATTAACACAGAGCTGTTCATATTGTTTGTTACAGGACGTTCTCAGGAGGGCAAAGCCTATCAGCCAGCAAGGCCTCCTTCCAAGCTGAAGCTTTCTGATGTGCAGCTGGTCTCAGGTAAGACACCTACGCTTTAAGAATACTTTCATATTTATATATGGATGGGATTGGTTTCATCTTAGAAAAAAAAACCTGCTCAAGAACTGGGATCTCGTATCAAAACACGTAACTACTCCCAAACTGTTGTGATTACACGCTCAGTCCTTCACTGCTTTTAGACTTGTTTGAGCACTGTACTTTTATCCTTATGCTGAATCACTTATATGAAAACCTAATTTCATTGGGCTCTTACTAGGAAAGACTTTAATATAATAGACTTGTGCACTGATAAGCCAGGTGACATTCATCTGTGGTTAAAATTGCTTATAGATGCTCATAGTTTGGTTCAGCACAAGTATTTGCTAGTCCTACAGAGGTAAAGGGAGCGGATTTCTACACGTGCAAAGAACTGACACACCTGTTTGGTAGAAATAACATGTTTTAGTACATACACAAAAACTCAAAAATCCCAAATTACTCATCTGATCTCTGCCCTTTCTTCTAAAATGGCATCACGGGGTTCCTGCGCTGTGCACAGAGCCTCAACTATTGCATAAAATTTTACTTGCAGTAAGTTTTGAGGTGCTAACGAAATCATGCATTTATTTGCCGTGTAGTCATTACCAGCTCTTCCTTGGGAAAGTCTTAGTTGTGCTTTAACTGAAATTTTACGTACGGAACTGGTATCGGGGCAAGCAGGGTTGTCAGGATCAGGACTGTCAAGCAGACAGATGGGCCTACTCCACCTAAAAAAGACTAGCAGTGAAGAACAGAGGTTGAAAACCTATTATCAAGGTCATTAAAGGCTGGAACTTTTATGCATGTAGCATTGACAGGTAGCTTAAAAATGACATTAGAGTACGTGGTCATCTCTCCTGCTACTGCTTTTCTAAATGCCATTTTTAAAACTTTTTCAAACGTATGATGCAGTTACTCAGGTACGGGAGCTGTGGCGATGTCAGCCCTTCACCGTGTGAAGATTTAGTGCCTTGGTGGCCATTTGGTCTTCATGGTTGTGTCACAGGTAGTTCCAAAACAGGCCACAGCTTGAGAGCAACAAAGCAAATGCTTCAGGGAGCCAGCAGTTGAGTTAATTTGCAAAGGGAAGTAAAATACATTTTCCAATTAGTTTAAGAAAACTCTGAAGTCAAAAGAAAATGTGTCAGTAGGCCCATCCTTGTGTTTGTTAGCAGTTAGCCGAGTTTCTGCCTCATTAACAGGCAGGCTTTTTCTTCCACCGTTTGAAAACTGTTTAAATGAAGAGGCCTGACCAGACAGGTGTTTGACTGTCACCTCTTCATACAGCCATGAATCTAAATTTTAAAAGGGCTTTAGCAAATAATGCTTCTTTTCGTTTAGCTTTTCGGGACAAGAGATCTCCCTGTCTTCTGAAAGAAAAAGGCTTTCTTTTGAGGTTCCAGTGTCCTTTGCTTTCATAACTTGGTGACGAATAGGACAGCGATAGGAACTCTGCCCAGCTCCTTTAGAACACTACCTACTTTTATTCACCTACGAGGAGCTCGGGGAACTTTAGCCCTGACTTAAAGACAATACCGTGTTTTTCATCTGCCTGCCTTTGTGCGCGACAACATGACGTTTGTTGGAAAAGTTCAGAGCTGTCAGTGGCTAATGCCAGAGACTCCCTGTCTGACGTAGGTGCCCGGAGTAGGTCAGGATGGGCTCTTCACTCGGAGTCTTCTCCCGCAGAAGGTAGAGCTGGGAAGGTGAAGGCTGACAGGCAGCCCTGCTTTTAATGCTCAGACAGGGAAAAAGCACAGAGTGACAAATCTGTGACAGGGACTGACACCAAACTCACTTGACTTATGGGCATAAGCAGATGAGACACTTTGGAGTGGGGGCAGAAGATACTGAAAGGAAATGTACAAATAAGTAAAGGGGCAGAGGAGGACAGGCAGGAAAGGAGTGTGAGATGGAATATACAGACATTGAACACATGCTCAAAAATATTCTGGAAAACAGGGCCTTTATGGTTGTTATGATTAAAACCAGTTGAGAACCTAAAAGACGTTCCTTTTAAAATGTATTTCTTTTAATTAAACAATGCCTTCTGTCAATTCAGTAGCTGATATTTCAAGATGCTCTCTGCATCCAGCCAGATAAAACTCTTTTTGTTTCACTGTGGGCATTAAAGTGTGCTCGTAAGTTGTAAAGGAGGAGGTTTTGCAATTCTTGGCATTAGAAAGACGTCCTGAAGACGTGCTGGGCTCACACCCTCAGTGAAACATTCAGATTTGCCATTGGGATGATGCTGGCTAGAATGGGATAAAGCACTGAAATGTTTGCATCAATCTCTACAAAACCAGGAAAGCACACATGTTATTTATAGCACATTACAGCAAATAAAACCATTGAATGAGTGCAAACATTCAGCCAGGCTCAAAGCTGAAGAGAACACTCAGCTGCCCTGGTTTGAGGACGTTCTCGTTTGCTTTCTAATAATTCAGAGCTCGTTCACTTTAGCCCTGGCCTGGCTTTCCCCACCTTCCAGAAATGACCCAGTTCCAACGGCTGCTAAATGCTGCTCCACAGAATTTCTTGCTGCTCTTCCGCAAACTCAGCCAAGAGCCGCGTTAGTGACCGAGCCGCCAGCCTGGAAACCTTCCTTTGTTTATAAGGGTAAATCTCAAGTTGAGCTCTGTAATTACAAGCTCATTAAACACAGGGAGTAGCATTCTGCGCAAGCTGTACCCCTGCCACAGAAACCCAGCTCTATCACAGGTAATGAACACGGAGGTGTCAGGAAAAAGGCCTGTTCTTCTCCTGGTAGATTCATTGTTCAGGAAATTTAGAACGCAGCGTAGATTAAACTTTTTATCCGCTGGAGTTACTCATCAAAACCATTTTGTTCTTTTACAGTAAACAACCTACAGTGTGTTAATTTGCTGGAGAACATGGGAAAATCCAAGCAATTTTCATACAACATGAGACCAACCACTGCTGCAAAATCAAAAAACGCAAGACTCAAGCACTAAGCGAAACTGTTTGGAATTTAAAAAGCACCTCCTGGTACAACTGTTATCTCGTGTAACGTGCCAGTCATCTACAACGTATTGAACTTGAAGACATTTTCAATCTTGTGTTATCTCAGCATTACACGCCAAGCAGGTTTCTAAGGAGTCAGACTCATTTTATTTTGTGTACAAATTAGTTTTTAAATGCAACTGTTAATTTCTCGACTGACAGGATGAAATCTGAATTGCATTTGGAAACAGCAAATGAAGCGCAAAGCTTGGCATTACAACAGAGTTGCGGGGGCTCCCCAGCACTTTCTGTGTCAAATGTAGGAATTTTGAACGCGTTCAAACGCAGTTTCAAAGCAAAGGAGAGTGGAACTGCACAAAAGAGGCAACAGTTGGGGAAGGCTGCTCTTCCATTTCACCTCAAATTTAGGAAGCGCATTTCAAAAGCTAAAAAGGAACGGAAGAGCAGGCTTCCTGCTCCTCTTCTGTACCAAAATCACTCAGTGCATAGCTTTCCACAGCCAACGGAAATGGTCAGGGGGGTGTTTTCTACCCTTTGAGTTTATCAAGGATTTTTTCCATATTAATAACTGTTTTTACATGTGCACAAAAAGAGTTTCTACAGAAAGCAAGAAAAGATGGGACCGATTCTAAAAGAAAATGTGTTCTTCTAATAGCTTTGGAGCTGCCAGTGTACAGTATTTACCTTGCACAAAGTATTTAAAAATATAAACTCAGCAAAAATAAAGTAATATTACTTTAAAGTATATTGTTTTCTATTTTTTCTTCTAGTTGGCATTACATAATTCTAATTTTTTAATCGATACGATGCTTCAGAATAATAGAGGGAGTCAATACAAGTCCGTTTCTCCGTAAGCACTTAAGGCTTCAAGGAGGCTGGGTTTTCTTTAACACTCCCCACTGCGGCCACCACATCTACTACACCGGTTCCCAGTAACGCCAACTCCCTTGATAAGAAAGGCAACGGAGGTGTGCAGTTCCTTGTAAACTTTTTATTCTGTTTCACTTACAAAAAAATTGACGAGCTTTGTTCCAACATCTCCCATTCAAAACTAAATAGAAGTAAATGCTTTACAATAAATGCAGTTCGACCTCTTTAATACACGGCGTTGATGGGGCCAGGCCCCTGGGGCTGAGAGGCAAGGTAGATGTTGAAACAGTAATGGAGGTCTGTCAGCCACTGCTCTTGAACTTCACCGCTCTTCAGTGTCTAGAAAGAAAGGGGAAAAAAAGGGTTAAACTCAATTTCCCCACGAGCACTTGCACGGCTTTGCTTTGTTTTTACAGTTACTCAGGTCCCTGGTAAAGGTACAAGATGCCCTGGTTCATCTCCACACACTGACTTTATTCTTCTCATTTATACATTTCAACACGGTACCTCTGCGAAAGCCGAAATAATAAAGCGGTAGTAGTTGGGACACTAAGTCACTGCTGCATCATGAAGTGTGTGAATTACACCCGATGTGATTTCCTTACTCTTGATTAGAGTGCCTTACCTACTTTCCAATTCTGCAATTTATAGTCAATTAAAATGCAAATGAGCGAGCATGGTTCTACTAAAGCAGGAGAGCTCAATACCCCAGTCTACAGGAGAACTGCTACCAACAGACCAGCACAGCCCACAGTCCAGTCATTCTCTCTCCTCAGCCTTCCTAAGTGATTAAAAAAAAATGAACAACAACAAACACAACCCCCCCCTCAGCAGAACATCACAAAAACTGGCTGAGGCATTTCCAACACCAAAGGAACCCAACCCCCTCAGCCTCGTTAGAGAAGCTGCGCGATACTCTCTGACACCCGCTGTCACCACCCCTGGGGTTATGTTTTGATGACAGACCCTTTAAGAGGCTACTAAGGGAGAGGTGCGGCTGGCGCAGTCAAACCTGTGGCACACACTAGTTTTGAACACCCAGAGTGTGTAAGAGCTTTGTGCGAAGGCAGCTTCAGATTTTTTTTCTGAAGAAAGAAACAACTTAAGAGTCTCAAGACCACTGGAACGTAGACGTGTGAACAGAAGTGCTGGGGCTCGCAATATCTGAAAGAGTATTTTGCACTGTACATATTTAAGAGAGTTTGAGTTACCACATCTTTGTACGCCTGTTTATCAGAGCAGGGGTGTACAGAAGAGACGAGTTTGTTACTTTGGGACAGCTCTCCCTCAGACGGGCCCTGTAGGCAATCCCCTGCCAGGGCCTTTTGTTAGGAAGCCAACTGCTGCCCAGGGCCACTGGATTGGGTGCAGAACTCTCACCTGTGCAGCAACCGTGGGAGCTCAGACAAGTAGCAGCCTGGACTTCCAAGACAAATAAAGACAATCCTATCTCATGTTTGGCTAAACATCTGCTCTTTGTGTTTGCAATAATTTTTAAACCTTGTATATACCCTTGCGATCTGCGGGAGAGAAGAAGTAGTTTCATACCATGATGTCCTTGATAATCTGTTGCACCAGGAATTCATTGGTGATCATATGGCTCCTGAGCTGCCCGTGCTGCATCAGCAAGCGAAGCAACTGAGCGACAACGGGCAGTTCCTCCCGACAGATCCTGCTCACTTGCAGGCTTTGCAGCATCAGCCTCAGCAGCCGCGGCAGGAGCGCTAATGCAGAAATGCACGATCCCCACAGCACGTCCCTGAGAGCAAAGAGAGAACAAAACCTGAAATCATCCAGGACGCGCATTTCAAGAGCGCCTCTGCCAGCCAGCCTCACAGCTGTAGAAGGAAACGTGCCCCTCTGAATTCAGTCGTGCCAACTGCCTTCACCATGACTACTGACGAAGCAGAAGATTTGTACCAGAAAATGCTAAATTTGCAAATATTCTAAAATTATGTACAGCACTAGAGAAAATTTAAGGTCCTGCCCTGGAGCTACAAATGCTGCTGAAGCTCTTCCACAGTGGAATTTCTGCCTGATGCAGCTGGGGAGAGGGTTTTGTTTCAGTCACTGCTCAGGTACACCTGAATCTTTATTTAAGCCTCATAAAAAATCAAACAATGGAATCAGCTTTTGTGATATGCAAGTCATTAAATACAGTAAGCAAAGGAGGACTCCGGCTTTAAAAACACATCTTAAATTTTAAGTAAGCTTTGAACAACTTTCATGTATATGGAACAGTTAAAGGAAAAAATCTGAAGTTTAGACTATTTAAAGACATTTCTGTTATACAGGTAAATAAACTTATTTAAATCTGGTATCTGTAGCTTTTGGTTTTTTAAATTCAAATGGATTTGCAGCCTATAAAATGATGCCTGAGAAGTTTTGTTAAAGCTGAAATACCAAGTCAGTTAAGAGTACAAGCTTATAAAGCCAAATCCCTTGCATGTTGCTTTTCGATGTATCTAATGAAACTAAAGGCTAAAGCTAAAGATTAAGGTATAAATATCCACCTTTCTAAAGTCAGGATGGTTCTGCCATCTAACTGGAACAATTTGAGATGACACCTTCTTCAGTTATTGTTTTAAATAATTCCAGCTAACTTTGCAGCTGTTTTGCTTAAATCCGAGTACTGTTCTGAAGTAAGCAAAAAACAGACAGCAAAATAAATCGGGGGGATGCAGCCGAGGGGGGTATCCTTTCATTTTACCTCTCTAAATACTTGTGGGTACAAAGGCAGAGACAACGGACAGGGTGAGGAAAGCAGCATTACCTTTTCTGTACATGTTCTGCGTCCTCTTTGTCTAAGGTTAGCAGAAAGTAGAGAAGACTGTAACAGCAGGAGGCTAAGAACTTGTGCAGGGTTTCACTTAGGATGCAGGCTTGATCCAAGAGCTTATTTATGGCACACAGAACAGATCCAGCCGTGCTGTCGGGGATTACGACCAATCCAACCTGTATTACAACAAAACCCCCAAGTTCATCACTGTATAGACAAGGTTTTTTTGCTGATGTAAAAATGTGTCTAGACCTGAATGAATCTCTTTCCTATCATGACATACGTTACTTTGTTTCTCTTCAACTTCTACACACCACTGCATTTTTTCAAATCTGCATTTTCCTAAGAAGTCGCCACCCATACACCAACAGAAGGTTAAACCGGCATCTTCGTTCCAACCCCCTCGACATCAACACTCATCGCAAATGTGTTTTTACAAAAAACCAAACAACTGCTGCTGTGAGCCTTGCTCTGAAAGATGGTACAGGTCTGCAGAGAACAGGTCTTCCCTTTTGAGCACACATCATGGGGCAGAGCAGCCCTTCGTGCGTTGTATCGGCAGCGAGCAGTCACTGGGGTAGAAGGAAACTCGGATTTTCTCTCCAGAACGAAAAGGTTCTTACTGGATGGCCATCGGGGCGAGTCGCCTGGGAAATCCCACTGGCTCCAAGGAATGAGCGCATTATGAGCTGAGTTAAATTCAACCTAATGAAACATACGGTGGGCCCACAGCAGGGGTGATCCTATTCTGGTTAAAATGAGAACATCATCTAAAGTAAGGATTTTATAGGCATGATAAGTAATACAGAAAAAATTCTTTTTTGGGGGTAGAAACAGTGAATTAGAAACTAGTTTAAATTTTAAAGTACTATTGAGTAACTATCCTAGATTTTTTTTTGCTCTAAGGCTGTAAAAAAAATTCATGCATTGCTAATGTGGCACCATGTACCTTATTACAAAACTAATTTAAGGAGGTTTAGAGCAGCCTAATTTGCTCACCTGCTCACCTGTTTTAAGCTGACAGAGGTGGTTGGTTCACTTACCAAGGTCAGCTGTTTGTTTTAGAAGTGTTTAGAAAAAGCTCGATAAAGTACAAGCTACAGAAATGTGGAATGTATTTCACTGGTACAATTACTCAGAAGAGGTAAGAGATAAAGAACAATGATAGGTTCAAACTTCTAAATATTTCCAATTTAAGACAGCAGGTGTATTTCCAGGCCACAAGCGCAGATCACTGTCCCAAGTCAACCCTGTACCAGGCAGCTGCAGAGGCACAAGGATGGCGTTCCTGCGTGACAGAAGATGGACTGCAACTGTCAACAAAACCCTGCTGAACACCACAGGACATTGAGGCACTAATTAATGAAAACTTATATTGATGTTTCTGGCCAACCACAAAAAGGACATTGATGGATGTCTGCATATAAAGAAGCCCCCTGAAGATGAAATGAGCCAACACTGCTGCTGAAACAGGCTGGTCAGCCAGTCTGGAAGGTGATGTGAACATGGACATTTCAACGTACACAAATCCAGCAGATGAGACGGCTCACAGAAGTTACAGGACATTGCCCACATGGTGCCTTTCTTCCCTGTTAGATGTCATCACCTAGTTAGTGCACTTGGGCAGCAGCTTCATCAACTATAAAAATGCACTTAACGGCTCTCAAAGGGACAGTGTAGTAGAATGCATCCGCTGATTTAAAAGTTGTGATTTAAGCCAACATCCAGCCCCAAAAACTCAGACTACAGCTATAGGTAAGCCACTCCCTATGGAAGAGTTGGTCTAGTAATTTTTCAGTAGGGCTCATACAGGGAACTGCGGATACTTGCTAGATCACAAAACCATCTCGAGAGGACAGAGAGGTCCTCCCTCTCGGCCACCAGCATCACCAGTAACTGCAAATTCTGTCCTTTACAGTTCTGTTATCCAGCTCTGGCTTTGCCGTCCCCATCAGGATGAGAAGACAGACTGTCAAACTCATCCAAAGCTGCAAATGGCTCTTTTCAAAAGCAAACCAAACCCGAACCAAGACGCCTGTCCTTTACAGCTGTCCTGGCTTAATACAAGCTGAACTATTCACGAATCAGAGCAAAAAAATCCTTTTAAGTTTTGATATCAACAGTTATTAGATGTTTTTTAAAAATCCGCTAATCTTATTGAAAACTTCTGCAAACACTGAAATTACATATGAAATATATGGAATAAGTGGATTTGAGGGTTAATGAGACTGTTAGGACATTCCTCACAAGGAAGTTAACCTAGGATACAAAATAGTACTTACCAGATATTTACAGATGCCAGTCTGGAGAATGTCAAAACACTGACTTTGGGACGGTATAGTGGACAAGCTGTGACAGACCATCTGTTTTAATAAAGCAGAAGATATATTTGAGTACTCTCGATGCACCCAGCAGTCATTCACTGTGTAATCATACTTTGTCGACAGACCTAAATACAGAGTACCTACTGGGGAGACATAAGCAGCTTTGTCTCCAAGTATTGATTCTTTACAGTGTATGAGTAACTTTGTCAACAGAAATTGTTAAGTGTTTAAAGAGATGACAGCCTACACTATCAGGTTTTTTTAGTAGCAGTTTTCTTCATTTTATTTATGTGATAGAAGTAGAAGGCCAAAAATACTCTATCCAGCTACAGCACCACACCGAGCCTCCACCTGCCTTTCCTCAGAGCTAAAGAATTTCAGAAAACAACTCCACAAATAACTTTATCAAAGCATCAAACAGAGGAATCACAGTGAAACGGGACAGAAAAAATAATGTAACAAAGATCCGTTTCCAACTTATTTTCCTCTACGCTGCCAAAAACGTCATGCTCAAAGATGATACCAAATATAAACAGGCACTAGCAAACTGTATTAGCTGCCCAGAGGTGTGACAGAAAGAGGTTTAAAAAAATAAATAAATTAGTAAACTGAAGACTCAGATCTTAATTTTTTAGTAAAAAAAACCCATATGGGCGAGAACAGCCAGGTTGTGGAGGGGAAAAAAAGGAAAAAAAAAAGAATTGACCAAGACCCCATGAAATGCTGTATGGCTCCTGGACAGAATAAAGAAACCAGCTCTAGCAGATCTGCTAATGAGCTGTCCTACAATCCTTGGCAGATGGCTTTCTCTGTTCCTCTTTACCCTCCCATCTACTGCAATAATTTGCAAACTAGTCAGAGAGCTTGGATGACCTCCCTCTGTTTACGTTTGTTGCTTCTCCCACCGGTGTCAACTGAAGCCCCCAGAAAGCAGCAGGCCCAGCCTGAGTGTGCTATTAGACCATTAGCAATCGTGAACGTCCCGCTAAGGAGAAGGAAGATGGAAGAACCAATACATGAGGAATGGAATCTTCTGTTTGCGCTTAGGGGAATCAGAAAGAGAACAAGATCAGATATTTGAGGGAGGGAAGAATTTAAGCCCCTGAGTTTCACAAACATCTCGAATAAGCAAAATCCATTCCCCTCAGCTGCCTTGCTGACTGAAGAGAGCGCTAAAGAAAACTTTCACAGAATGATACGACTTGAGGGATTAAATTCTGTGACAGTGTCCTGGTTTTGAGGCTTAAACTGAATCAGGGCAGGTCAAGACACTTAAACAAGAGATAATGACAAAGCAGAAAACATCACCTGTGTTGTGTAAAAAATAAGAGTCCACAACATTTCCAGCTGAAGAGAGACCCCAAGAAAAGGAAAGGTTAGGGAAAGAATCATTAGTTCAAGGGCCTGTGGAACGAAAACTCAAAACGTTAAGTAATATGGATGCCAGTGGTGGTTTCATCAGAAATGGCCAAGCAGCATTGTTTGCGGGGATATAAGAGTGTGCTCAGCTTTTTTCAAGATTACATGCCACACCTGCTCTTAGCTCTGCTCAAGCTGGCCAAATTCAGGACATCCTTAACACATCTGCTTGATGGAAAGTACTAGTGATCAGACTGTCAGGACATTGCTCATGTTAATCAATATTACAGATGTAACTGTGTAAGTATTTTGTTTGACTAGTAGGACTACTTAAAAGACAATTTTACGGATACTTTAGCACTAAATACCCTTATTTTTGATAGTACACATTTATTTAATAATGTAATAATATTACTAAAACTGTGTACTCCAGATATGGCAGTGCTTCTGAACACTGCAATCTGAAAGTGATAAAATATTAAGCACTTTGGAATATTCCCAAGAAATGCACTCAAAACATCTGCACTGTCAAGGAATAAAGTCAAGCTGAGACAGAGGTTACTACTGGGGATTGTCACGTCAAGTACAAATTCTGACGACAATCTGACCTCGTATTTTAACGAGTAACGCTTACACAAAAGGTAAGGCTACATTGATGAAATCTGCCGTCCGACAGCTCAAAGCTGAGAAACCCTGCCCAGACAGGAGGGTTGCACTAACCTATAGAAGAGATCACATGGGTTTGATGAATAAAAGATACAGAAAAAATACAGTGAAACAGAAATGGCGGGTCATGTGCTTGGAGACTAATAAAAACTTCTGCGTGCAACTAGGAGTTTTTAATAGGAATGAGGAGAAAATTCTGTGCATAACAACTGACTACAAGGTGGTTGTGATACAACCATGAAACAGGCAAATATCAGTTTAGGATGGAAAAATAAAGATAATCACAACAGAAGTGTTAAGACTGAGTATTGATTGTCTGTTTAATACTACTCCTTAAGACCATATTTAGACTATTTCTGACATACTGTGCAAAATAGGAGTCACCCACTTTCAAGAAAGGTAAATTCAAACTGAAGGGGCATAGAAAAATTGCACAAAGACTAGAGATCCTGTCTTACGCGTGTCAATGGAAAGAACTTAACCTGCCCAGACTGGCAATACTATACCTGAGAAGGGATATTATTGTCATTTACAAATACAACAAAGAGGTGAAAACCACTGCAGGAAGAGAAATATAACCAAACAGCAACAAAAACTAAAGATGGTCATAGCTGGCTAGGAACACAGATGAGATGGAAATTAGGAAGGATGTTTATGAAAGGGGAAACACAAGAGACATTTGTTGCTCCTAAGTTCACAAGTGGGCTATGCCACATGCTTGTGAGCACGTGACGCTAGACGCAGTATGCTAGAGATGCCTTCTAATTCAATACATGCCCCATGAGGTCCACCCAGCAAACCAAGGTTTCATTATTAATAAATCCACTATTAACATTTCACCCTTCGGAATACACCCTCAGAACAGGCCTGCCAGTCCACTGATGTTCTCCCTGAGATGACGAGTTGTAGGAGCTTTTCCTAAGAGGTACAATTCACCAGCACTCAAGACTCTTCCAGAATTGGCAAGCAAAAGGGGCATCACGCCACTGAAGAGCGGCACACTTGTTTGGAAGGGTTGTGGTAAAGTGCATTGGCAAGTTAGTTTTTCAACCTTTAAGGTCTTTCTGACCCCCAACGTAGCACTGTCGTTCCCTACATGCAGTTCTATTGTCCTACGATGAAGTGGGAGTGGCAATCCTTTTCAATTCCATAAATTAAATCCTGCTTGAAATGGCTTTCATAACAAATGCCTGTTCTAAAAAGTGAAACTGAAACGTTATTAGACATGGAAATGAAAAGCAAAGAAAACTTAATTATCACATGAAAATTAGTATTTTTCCTGACAATTTCTTTTCCTTAGGCAAGGGTTTGCATGATGTTTAATTTCCATAATAAAATGTCAGAGCTGATTCATTATTTTACATTTGATTAGCATTTATCACATTTTTGGCGCATTAACAGATTGGTTTTGGACCAAAGCCAGAGTAGTTTTGTTTCAGAGTATTACTGAAGTGAATGGACAGAGAACGAGCATTTCTGATCACAGGGAGGGTTTAGATCTTTTTGAGACAAGTCCTTTATAGCACGTTTGGTTTAGAGGTTGGTTTTTCGGGGGGTTGTTTTAGGTTTGTGGGGTTTATTTATTTTATTTGAATGGCCACTTGAATAACTATGGGGATATCTTTAGCATTATGCAGCAAATACTACAGGCTCCATGATCCTGTGGCAGATTTTCCAAACCAAACCTTACTGATCAAATGAGTCCAACTACCTGTCACACTCACAAGCCACACAAGTACAGCAGCAGGTTCCCTACTAGTGCTTCTGAAAATCGTTACTCCTCAGGCCTCCTTGCTTGCTGTACGAAGATAGACTCCAACAGCAGCCAGCTAAAATGATAAAAAGACACACACACAGACACAAATAAACTAACAGACAGACTGGGAAGGCAGCCCAGGAGCACTCCCTGGGCCTTTTGGAGATCCTGCCACCATGGAGTATTTTCTGCTCTTTAACTGGATGGGTTAAAAACATTTTTTCTGCTGACAGCCAACCTAACTGACTCCTCATCCAATCTGAGACAGGCTTTTCATGGCTTTAATGTACAATCAGAGGAATCCCTCAGTTAAGTATTGCTTATCTGTAAGATGCTCTCAACTCCAAAATGCAGAGTTGGGAGGATCTGAGGAAGCCCAGTTCCAACAGAAACACGCACAAATGATGAACCAAGAGTAACGCTTTGTTCATTATTTAACTTTTTCCACTCCCTAAATCACTCGTTTTCATAAATCCCTAAATCAATCGCTTTCCATAACGTGATAGAATCCTGAGCCAAAAAGCCTCAAGGGAAGTATTTTATCAGTAACTCTCCAGGGAAAAATCTGCATCTTATTTCAAACTTAATTATGTTGCAAAGTACTCTTTTTCAAAGAAAAATACTCATCTTCCTCTGAAGACACACGCAAGTGTGAGCACAGGGAGCAACAAAGCAAACAGGCAAGATAATGGATGAAGTATTTTAGCGATCCACTCTGTGGAGTCGGACCAAAGACAGTTCAGACACCAAGAGAAGTGATTTTATTGAAAAAGAAAGTTGGCACACACCAGACACTATATCCTAATGTGAACTTTAAAATCTATTTTTCAATTCACATCGACATCCACCTCCAACACGGGTAACTAAAATGTAACAGGCTGTTCTGCAGCCAATTCCCAAGCCCTTGTGAAATGACTGTTCCGAGCGGGACTCTCTCCAGTATAACATGTTACTGCAGAGCGTAGAAAACGAGAAGTTTTCAGGTGATGGGGCAGGCAATGAAGCTTGTCGTCTGAAGCTTGGCCAGCTTCCCCCGAAGCACCCAGCATATCAGACAGTGTACTCCCTTGACAGGTGCTGCTTCTCCTTCTGAAATAAATTGATTTGACAGGGCAATATTAACAGTGCCCTGAGTTGTTGAGAAAGCCGCGTACAACAAGAGATCTTTGTTCATCTGCCTTGGCTAAGCTCACAGGGGCGGATGTGAAAGGTATTCCCGATTCAGTGACTCCATAAAAAAAAAAAAAAAAGAAGAAAAAAACCAGCACAAACCCCCCCACATGAAACCCACACACAATCACAATAAACCAGACCAAAACCCTGGTTAAAAAAAGAAAAAGCCAAAAAGAAGAAATGGAGTCTGCAAGAGAATATTACATTAGTGGGCAACAAGGGAAAAAAAAAATAAATCTAAAACACGATGGGGCTAATTTTACATTCAGGGTAGCAAAACAGAAATCCAGGAACTTGATTAAGAATCACAAATGCTTTAGAACATGTATTGTGTCGTGCATCTTGATAGACTACATACTTCCAAAGAATTAGAAGGATAGTGAAACACAGTTAATGTCCAATTGCTGGCTCAGACACAGGATGACTGCAACACACAGACACATCTTACATCTGTTGACCTGTGGTGACTGCCTGTCTGCACACTCCCTGGCTGTGGCATGCAGTCTGATGGTAAACCTATATTAAGAGTCAACTAAACCAAGTGAAGTCATCTTAATTTGCCACTGGACACAAATACATGAGTGACAATCACCACGGCTCACCTCCTGTGCAACAATTTGATCACATGTTTAAATGTGGGTACCAGCAAGATTTGGTGCCAGGAGGCATAGACAATCCTACTGTCTCACCAAGTCATGGCTATTTCTGAAAATACTGTTATTTTGTCAGCAAAAACAGGTTTTATGCTCAACAGCTACGTAGGATTAGACGAAGCTGTACCCAAAAAACAGCACAGGTTTGGTTCTCAGAGCCATCTTAGTAACAAAATTCAATGAAAAGACACCATGAAATAGCTTTGCTACCCAAGGAGCTTTTGTTTCATCCATTGCAGGCATAATCAGCCCTTCTTTCCACCTCTCCTACTTTCTCACAGCTATGAAATGTCACCATGGATGATTCCTCCTTCTCATGGATGCCTCCCTGTCAGATGACGTGCAGGAAGGTCAAAGGAACATCTGATGTACATCTCCAAATTCAGCTGCCAGCCCCTTCCCCAAACAAAAGGACTTGAAGACACACAAAACCGTACACTTAAAAAAACTAGCTCTTGCCCCACAAAGCCTGTCTCTTGAAGCAAATTTAGTTTAGGTATCACAAACCAGGATGTGAATTTATAGCATAACGCACAGTAACTGTGGAGATGTTAATTCACATTAGTTATATGCAGTAACATGTGAGTTCCCAACTATAAAATGTCACAAGATAAGCTAGAAGTATAAGATGCTGGCACAACGGAGCACTGGCCTGAAGATCAAGTTCGGTTTTTTTTTATTTTGATTTCCAAACATTAAACTTGGCTACAATGTAGTTTTACAAAACACTAATGGGCTTATACAGAGGGTTTTTTATCCTCCTTAAAGAAGGTAAAAATTATAGCCTATTTCTAGTTCAGAAGGGAGATTGTTTACCCTCAGCTGATTTTTCTCCCCAGTGTAACTCTAATCTGGAAATCTCAATAAAGACCACAAGTTGAAATCTTACAGGGACTTAAATTCTTCATTTTAAAAAAATTAGTGTTTTTTTAAAGTGTTAATCTGCTTAAAGTTAAGCTTCAGTACTGCAATACCACCATTTACTTCTCAAGACAAACATCCTTGCAGGACTTTTAATTTACATACTGTCTTAAATGATTCATTGTAATTTTCCATAGCAGATTAGTGCAGATGCAGCTTTCCAAATTCTACTTCACTTATGAGACATCTCTGGTTTTGACACACGTTAGTATATTAAATTATATGCACCCCAAGGTTTTTGAATTTAAAAGCAGGAGACCTTCCTTAGTATCTTCTCTCATACATTTGAAGCATTTTATTGACCATTTTATTTCTTCAAATCAGTTATGTGCTCAATATAACCCTAAAATCTTGACTTCGAGCAGAACTTCTGAATTACCATTTGCTTTCCTGCTCCAAAACACTCAAGTGTCAAACACCAAATATTACAACAACAGAAATTATCATGTATACATGGTTACCTTGTTAAACTGTTCATTCCTGTTGGCGCTACTTCATTTGATACTGGCAGAGCAATTCAATTACAGGGGAGTGAACAATATTACCGACAAACACTATGGGCACAGTTAAAATGAACGAAGACTGAAGGCTTTTCCCTCAGGCTGCAACCATTTATTCTGAAGCCCCATCTATTTCAGCTACAGGGGTATGATTTTAAATAATTGGCTTTAATAAGGCAGAAGTCATTTTAAGTAGGAATTGCGCCAGAAAAGGAACTAAGGTTTCCATGTTTAACACATCTTTTAGACAAAATACAAAGATTAACCTTTACAGCAACACAAAATGGCATTTAAAGGGACAATTTTCTTAAGCATTGTTCCTTAAATGGAAATCACCATTACCTAAAAGCTTCCGCACGATATTAACATGGCTTCAGATTTCCAATATACCAATTACCACTCTCTAGACAAAAAGAAGTTACAAACAGGATCCATCTCAAAACAGTTTTGTTACAAATTACTTAAAAGAATATTATAAATGACTTAAAAACATTAAAAGCAGAAGTGCCTTCGTTTGGCCTTTTCACCAATTACGGTTAGCCACGTGCTTCCAAGTGCACTGGGTCCTATTAGCACTCCCAAAGTCCAAACCGCCATGTGAAAATGCTGCAATTTCTTCTTGTCCTTTGCACAGCTTGCTCTTTCTCCAGAGGCACACCTTTTCTCCCACATCTCTGACGCTACATTATACATTAAATTCTCTCTTACAGTTCATTACCATTAGAAATACATTCCACTCGCTATATAGTACAGCGAGCTAGCAACAGAAACCTGGGATTGCCTGCCTCTGGATTTGAAAACAAAGTTGAGCAGGGAGCAATAAAGCCAACAAGCCGTGACCTCCTACAGATTCACACCTGGGACCCTTCATCCCTTGCCCTTCTGTTTCTTTAGCACTGTAACCCCAGCTGCTCCTGCCTCACAACCCCCTGATACCCTCACAGACCAAGCGACGGCACCTGCTGAGCCTGGTCCAGAGCGATGCAGGTGCAGGCTGGCCAGCCGGTTGCTGCCAAGCAGGATGCAGAAACACAGTTAGAAACTGCCTTGTGCTAATCTAGAGGTTTTTACCTCTTCCACCTGCTTATTTTCATAAAACTTACAGGCATCTAGTATTTGCAACTTTATTCTTTTAGCAGGGAGCCAAAAACTAGCCAATGGTTTAGACAAAACTAGTGGTGGAAGAGGATGGATGGACTAATAACAATCTCATCACTAGTCTCATTTATTCATAGGAAACCAGGCTGTCAAATCCTAACTCCATCAGATCCTTACTTATTTTCTCTTTTAAATGAACAATTCTCAACACAAAGTTGAGGCCTGAATGCTGCCTGTTCTGCAGCCAATGGAGGGTTATTCTCACGTACCAGTAATTTTTAATTACTACAAATATTTTGCTTAACATTGCAGCATCACCATAAACTGCCTTATTCAGCAAGGGAAAGCATGATAGATTCAGCATTCAGAAGCTGTGCCGCTCTACTCAGTTCCACCAAAAGCATGACTTAATTCAAGTTGGGTTTTATTAATTCCAATGGCACTTGTTTATTTAAATAATTGTCTGTCACACTAAAAATATTTTGATTCTAAAATTGTGTGGCACCTTGAACTAAGTCATCTTGGAAGAAAGTGATCTCCAAACCTATCTCCCTCAAACTCAATGCACATAGAACCATCATATCATATTGCCTTTCCAGACACCCTAGAGGAGCCTCATGATTTGCTGGCAGCCTTCATAAATCCTTGCTGACTCTTCCTGATCACATCCTATGTGTATCCGATATAGTCCAGTTCACTAGAAATTTTCTCTCCCCAGTCATGAACATGCTTATGAGGAAAGCTCAGAGTTGTAACCAGCAGTTCAGAACTCCCTTTGGTTAAGAGTCAAAATGAGGTGGGTCTAGAAGGTGACACACAGATTTTTGATGTGTGGGATTTTTGTTCCTATTCTCTCTTTCATAACTTAAGTCTCCAGAAAAGACTTCCGGCTGACACGTAACTGCAGAAGTAGTGCAATGCTCCACTGGATGTCCAAATCCTCTTTCATTACTAACCAAGGATATCCAGCTCTTTGCTTAATGACTGCCATCCACTTCTGAGAACCCAAGAGAACATACTGTATCTTTCCCAAGAAAAGGTACTTTAATAAAAGCAAGTCTCAAGTTTCTGAACATATTGACTCTCCTTGATGGCACCAAAACACTGAAAAGATTATGGGAGGAGAAGTAAATCAAACTTAAAACCAGGAACCAAAAGCACAAGCAAAGCTATCGACAATTTAACTGCTTCACTGCCCCTAAGTGAAAATCGTCATATTGTGCGGTTTCTCAAACAACTTAGACTGGTGAAAGAGAAGCAAAAAGAGGAAGGAGAAGACCCAAGAGCTGGCATTTTCAGAAACAGGTAAAGTATATATATATAAAAATCCTTCAGATTATGTTAGCTCTTCGAGAAACAATCCGTCTGGTGCATTCACAGAGGAACAGTTCCATACAGGAGAGAAAGCTTTCTAGTCTTTCAATAGTGGAGAAAGGAGTTTTGGTGAAAAAAAGGCTTCATTACTGCCCAGAAGAGACAAAGCGAAACAAATTAGAAAATTTAGCTTCTTCACAGGCCAACTAACTGAAAGCAGGACATCTAAACATGCATGTCAGTCATGGTGCCAAACAAAAATCTTTGCTTAAAATACTTTTCAATACATAATAGCACACCTGCCATATATGCCTTGGACAATCACTGGTTTCAGTAGGTTATCACTTAAACCTTATGAATTAGAAGGGGAAAATCTACTCTATTGCTTTCCTGAACCAAAAAGCCTGCCATGAAAACCCAGAACAAATCCTACATGTAATAACTTCTGTTACGCTTTTTCTGTATTCATGACAGAGATTTCATAAATACTGTCAAATTAGCATGTCATTAAAACATGGCTTCACACCTTGGAGTGGTTTATGGTGGGCTAAGCAATAAAAAGAGTTGAGCCAGAATGAAGACTAATGTGCACCTGTTCGGAATAAAATCTGGTGGCTCAGATCCCTTTAGAACCAGCAATAAAACTAAGCTTTTGGTACTTGGGATCTTACAAGCAGGAACTGAATTCACAGTGAAGTTTCTAATCCCAATAAATTTTGATTAAATAAGCACCAGAAGTTATTCTAAATAACCACTAATGCCAACTTAATATTACTCCCAAGTTAAAATCTCATTTAATGCAAGTGCTTTTTAATTAACAGTGGAATTTACTCTCAAAGAAAACTCTTCATAATGACTATTTTTACAATTAATTTATTTTTGAAAGCCAAAACATATTGCTGGTCTTAATCTTATTAGTGTTTAAGAATTTTCCACCAAGCTTCTACTCATTTTTTCCATGAACAGTTTTGCATACTACGTTTCTGAATGTTCACCTTTTAAAGCAGTTTCCTTCAAAGTATTATCGAATGGTTATAGAAAAACATTAGCTAGTTTGACAGCTATTGTATTTTCATTCCTTTTTCAACTCAACTCACAACAAGATTTAGGCATCCACAGAAAGGGATAGAGAGCACTCGGAGTTTCTATGCTGTCATTTAGAATTAGTGTTGATGTATTACCTCTGTCACAGCCCAGTGGTGTAAAAACTGGTCCAGATCAGTTAGGTAAAGACGGACAGGTGAAAGCTGTGTCTGGCTAATGTGTGGTTTTCCTCTAATGCCCTGGAGATCAGTCAACTCCTTTCTTGAAAACCCTAGAGAAAAAGAAGCAGTACAACAGTATCACAAAACAAGCCAAGCACTGCTCTACTCCAACAGCATCATTGACAAAAACCATCTTTTAAATTATGTCTGCATAACATTTTTTTGTTAAAAGCTCTTGCTTATTATTTTAAATTAGGTTCATCAAAATACAAATTCTGACTTCTGAAAGAAAACAAAAATATTTGAAAAATTAATAGCACATCCACTTAAAACCATAACATGATATAAAAAAAAAAAACCAACCCTGTGAGAGGCCAATGTTATGCTGCTATTACGTATCTTTAAAAAATAGTTTAAAAAAACAGGTATAATGCGAGACAGTTCACCATGTGCTCACAATAACCCAGTAGCCTTCTAACATAATCTCAGGACTAAAAAAAAAAATTAATAATAATTTGGCAAATTATTTCTAGCCAGGTATTACATGTTTTAGTAAAACAGGACTAATGCTCCAAAAGAGTCACTTGGGGTTTGCTTTTGTTTTCTCCATTACCAGAACTGCTCTCTCGCCACTGTTTTAAGAAAAACAGGCAAGTTGTGAAAGCTAAATAGTTAAACACTATGAATAACTGAGGTGATGAAGAAAAGGCACTTTTTTTACCACAGGACAAAGTACCGGAAGGTATTTCTCAGTAATATTATGCTGTTTTAATCACTGTAATTTCTAAAAGTTGCATCATCACAGAATACAACTATTTTTATAACTGAATAAGAATATAGTAGCAGAAGTAATTCTGCTCACATGCTGACCTTGGGCAGCTTACTTCAACGTACTTTGATTACTTAATTCTGATGGAATGTTTTTAATAGCGTAAGCATGTCCACAGGAAATCCCAGAGGCACTCATTTATATTGTTAGGAGCCAGTAAAAGACATTACTTAAATCTAGAAAAAAAAAATTCTTGTTCATGTCATATGCTGAATTTAGGCTTTCCTCATGCTTCCCAAAGAGATTTGCTAGAATGAAGAAAAAGCATGCAAATATTCAGCCCAAATGGCAAAGTGTAAAAATAGGGTGTCAAAAAGATCAGATCAAGAGAAAAAAAGGTCTCTCGTATCAAAAATATGTAACAAGGTTATAATTACTATCAGGAAGTACTTACTACACTATTTATTCTAAATTAAATCCAGTAATTGACTATCAAAACAAATTTTATTTTGTTAATTCTGAATTATGACATTCACACGGATTACCTATAAGGGTTGAAAACAAGAAGCTGAAATAGTCCACATCATTCACTGAATTATCCTGCACTTGGCACTTCCAGCCTGCAAAGGATGATCTACACAAAACCAATAGCAGATAGGTTATTAAAAACCACATAATTAAGAATTCACAACCTACCTGCACAATACAATCAATTAGTATGACTAAATTGTTAATTTTAGCATTCCTGGTTCTAACTGCAGTTGTTAAAATAGCATTTTAAATAGCTTCAAAACCAGAACTTGCTCTTTTCAAGACAAGTAATATTGAACTTTGTACCCCCACATGGGCCTAAGTTGTTAAGTTGATTAGATTACTGAGATAGCTACTTTTCATAAATACTGCTATAATCTTTAATATAGTAACGACAGCCAACACACAGTAAATTAAATTACTTTTATTTCCCTTATTTGGTAAAAGTCATTATATTACAAAGCTGGGCTGTATTTTTCATTACGTCCGCTGCTTTTAATACAGCTCTTCACATGAACAACAGATCCCATTTAAGAGCAGTCTCAGCATCTATTATAGAGTAACTAAAGCTATTAAACGCAGGACTAAATTAAAAACTTGCTTGGAGATTTAGAAGACAAAAAAGAACAATATGCAAAGACAGGAGCAAATCTGTTATCAAAGCTGCCCGACACTTCCCTTTTTAGGGACAATCTGTAAGAAGAGGAGCACCAGCCTACTTTTGTTTTCCAAATCAGAAGCTGTATGTGCTTGTGGAAACTCAGAGCTAAGAGACACCACCGACCACCTAACAGTTGTGTCTTGCCCATGTATCAGTGCAGAACCAGGAGAAAGCCAGGAGCTGGGAACATGTACATCTCACACCTGCTTTCCTCAAAAGGCTGCAGCTCGGACCTACACCACATTGTGCAAAAATGCATATTACTCAAGTTTACATGTATGCTGCTCTTGGTACTTGAGCTGCAGACTATGGATCTTTGCTGTAAGAAATTGCTGCTTTCTGCTCTTACAAATTTCAGAACTTCCAAATGCAATTTTCCAAGCTAACTATATGGGTCAGATCACCTTCTTCCTAATTCTCTCCGCTAACAGCCAAAATGGCTTAGCTCGTGGCTAATAAAATTCTGGAAAGCTTTTCATAAATTTTTTTACAGCTTTTTTTTTGGGGGGGACAAAAATACCAAGTTTAGAATACTTCTGTGCCAGGCATATATGTTTTGCCACCCCATGAAAATCCATCCACAATATTTCAACATCCACAAAAATGACAGCTAAAAAATGCACCTGTCTGGAGCTACTCAAAAAGAAAGGAAAAAAAGGGATTTCAGAATTTCTTTAAACTAAAGAAAAAATTCAGGATTTAATCAGACTACCACGTAGCATAATTAATTCTAAGGGGGAGAGGGGGAAGAAAAGAAGATCACAGCTATGTGAGAGAGAACAAAGAAAGGCTTTATTAAATAAAGCTCCCACTTCATGTTCTATCCTTATTTCCAAGCACATTTCAGGTGACTTTGCAGTGCAGACAGCTCTACGTGGTCCCTTCTGGTTCCTAGGAAGCCTTCAGTCCTCATCGGAGGCCTGGCTCACTGCTGCTTTTTCTTAACCTGTGGTCTCTCAGTCTCTCTTCATTGAGAGATTTGCCTGCCAACAGTGATTTCTCCTGAGACAAACACACCTTGGCAATAGTCAGTAATCTTCTCCTAGGAGAATCTTCCAAGGAGGTCCCAGTCTGATTCATTACAGCAAAGAGATTTCACTCATACTGAACTAAATCAGCAAGAGATCTGTCTCCCCACAGATTCTACATAAGGTGAATATTCCCACAAATATTAGATGCATATACGAGAAGACAGAATGAAGTCCATGTCCTGCTCAGTGTAGGGGAAGAAGCTCACTGAATCCAATGCAGACGGACCACAAGTGAGACATGAGGTCACTCATTATACCAAAAATAAGCGATTGGGGAGCATGAAGAGAGATTCAGAACACAGAAATTCAAACTGTGATGCAATCACTGAGCAAAGTGGTGGGAATGCAAGAGGCTGGAAGAGATACATCAGATGACAAGCTGCAAAGGGAATCAGGGAAATGTGAAAATTAAAAAAAAAAAAATCTTGGGCAGGAAGACAGAGAACATCGAAAGAGCTTGTGATAAGTCAGAATTCAGGGAGTAGGGACTTGCATGACAAAGCTAGTCTGAACCTGGTTTAAAATAATAAAATATAAAAATATTTTTCCATACAACAATTAGCAGATGTCTCGAATTCCTCATAATAGAATCAGTGAATGCAAGAATTTTAGATGAACTCCAGAAAAGCTTGAACAAAAACTCAGATGTGCTGCAGGCCAGCAAACACATAAACTGCAATAGGTTCAGCAGATCCCTGAGCACGAAAAAATGATTCTGAAGTCTAATGCTAAATGTCTGGAAATTTTTCCAACAGTTCAGAGGTTTTGTTTTTCTACCCACATTTGACTATCTGCACACTCAAAAAAACCAGGAGAAGCATTTTAAGCACCCTAACAGCATGCCAAGCTCTCACTGATGTAGATACAAGAGGAAGCAGAGAATCGCTGCTGTTCTGCCCCAGGACCATGGAGGCAGTGTAAGACCCAAACCCTCGGCAGAGCTATGAAATGGTTTTAAGACTCATCTCCAAGCAGAGCTACACTGAGACACGCACACATAAAACCAAGATCCCCAAATTTAGTTGCCGTTTACATTTTTAAAAAGTCAAAGCTATTGAACATATAAAAACAATCAATCCTTCTCTTTCAAGATAGAAAACGCTAATATTATGAAAAATCAGTTCTTCAGTGTTTCATGCTGAATTCCTAGACTTAGCAGGTACTTCTATGTTCCAGTTTTTCCTTGCCTCTGTTCCTCATCTCAGAAGTTGGGAAAAATATCACCTCCTCTTCCCCTACAGCTGTGAAAATACTTGAGCACAAAGTCCCATGGCAGGGGGGATCACTTTGTTTTCCAAGTGAGACATAACACAATAGAAAAACCATGAAGCTTTCTACTGAAACAACAGGGACAAAGCATAACTTTATGTAAACACTCCTCCAGTCAGCATGATACACTCAGTATACAATGCAGGATGGAAAAATAACACGAGATCATGTAATCAAAGACTAGATAAGGATCTCACAAATGTAATCGTAACAAGTTGTTTGTTTAAATACAAGTCTAACCAGCTGTCAATATGTCAATCATCTTAGAACCCAAAGGACTATAATGCAGTTAAAGCTGCTCAATTTTGAGGTTTGCATTAAAGGAAATCAGAAATAAAATAAAGAACACAGAACAAAAGAAATTTAATTCTAGAACAGATGTTGGTATACTACAAATACATTAAAAATTATTTCAAATATCTTAGTTTGATATATTAACATTACCATGGATAATCAAAAACTGTGCACTTAAAATATGTTTTCAAGATGCTTGTAAATTACATGCTAGGCATTTAACTCAAAAAATAATTATTTATAGGTGGAAGAGAGGTAATAATCATATTATAATTTCTCTTTTTGAATAATTTTTTACTGACAATGGGAACCTGTTATCAAATTGCATATGCGTGAGACCTCTCCAGTCAGCTAGTCCAAACCCACATTAACTATGATGAATTATGTATTGTAATTTCCATAAGGTTACCTGCTCTTCACGAGAACCTCTCTACTGAGGTTTAGAATTGCACCTCTCGGTAACTTGTTCTGTACGCCAAATAGTATTGAAAGAAAAGCTGAATCTAATTAACTTAAAAATCACTGCTTCTCTTGTCATTAGCATAGCAAATATTTCTCAGTCACAGCAACTTTGCAATGCATTCCTTTTATCACTTGCTGCTAACTTTTCTTTTAACTCCAGCCAGACCTTGCTACTTCTGTTCACACTGTTATTTTCAGGTTGGGCTACATCACATAGTTGTAAAATAAAACAACTGCAGTTTTTGCACGTGTTATTTCTCAACCATTATCTTTGTGTATCATTCTCAACTATTACCTTTGTGCTTCCTGACCTAAATTAGCTACCAATTGATTGCTGGTTCAGGTTTAAGGTGCTGGTTTTGACTTATGTAGTCATAAGGAGTCGCTGGGTAATTGAAGAGGTCTCTGGTAGAAGAACTCTGATGAACCTCACTGCAGTCATTTTAGAAACTATTCTTCCACTTGCTCTCCTGTAAAACACACTGCTCAAACTCCAACTCAGACAGCAATGCACCTATCAAGCATGGCACATTTTTGCTTAGAATTTGGTTTGGGTTTTTTTTCCTGTCTAGTAATAAAATTCAAAAAAGTGCAATGAATTTCAAAGATCAGTCTTCACATATTTCTAAAGTACAACAAGGAAGAGCAAATGCAAGATTCACAGTTCTTCTGAGGCACTGATATTATCACCTTTTGTTCATAAGTGTGAGGGTTATGGAACTCAAGAAGTGAGTCCTCAAGGACCTGGAGTTTCTGTTCAAGCAAAATAAAATCCAACGCTTTCACCATCCAGGAAAGCTTTTCCACCACCATAACAGAATATTCTAGTGCAGGGTGTTTCTGAAGCTTTACAGAATTATTTAAACATTTGCAAGGGAACACCCTGAGAAACCTAACTTAACATAGAGTACGGTAAGCAATCCCATTTTAAATGTATTTGATCAACCATTGATCACAGATTTAAAGGTGACTCACAACTGTTTCTTTAACTCTAGATTATAAAATCATTCTAAAAGAAGTTTCCCCTCTATTTCTTCCACTGATACTTCTATTCCATGCAAAACATGTAAATACTCATAGGCACAGCCACCAGCTGATTCACTCATTTCTTGAAAATAACCAAATGCATTCCAGGCCTCAAGTCAGTGAAAATTTAATAAAATTAATATAATTTATTTTTATATTATTAAATTAAGTCATTAACTATTTTGAGGAGGTATACTAAGTCACTGTGTTAGGAAATAAGAAATCAACCTCCCCTTCAGATAAAGGCAGTGAACCTAGATTTTCCGCATCCTCAAGAAGTGCTTTAACCACTGAGATACTAGTAATAAATTGTCCTTCAAACACATCAGGAAGAGAAAACTTCCCAGGATTCTGTACAATCCAGCAGACAACCAGTGCATGAGAACAGCACTCTGGCAAGACAAGGCTATAGGACAGAGGCTACAGGAATTCTGGCCACCTGTGATCATCAGAGAAGAAACTGTGCTGGTTCCCATCTCAGAACGACTCTCCAAGAAGACCTGTTGTAACTTCAAGCAGCTGCACAACATATCATGGAACCCAAGAAACCAGAAGGGAGTTACCAGGATGAGATGGCATTCACCAGGAAAAGGAATTCCAAGGGAAGGCAAGGATGAACTGAACTACTAGTAGTTGTGAGCAACTTGCCATCTGAGAACTTCCCTGACACCTACAGGCTATGGAGTGGCAAATGTGATGTTTTTCAGGTTTGCTTGCTTGTTTGTTATTTTTAAAAATAAGTTGCACATAACTTAGGCTTGTAACTTTAATACCTGCACTAGGCAAATTAATATGCATGATGGCTAAAATGAGCTAACACATGAATAGCTACATCATGCTTTGGAACAGAGAGAATGGTTTCTGAAAAAAAAAATAAATAAAATTTTGCTTTACATATCTCTTAGAAATCTTCTGAAATGGTAGGCTCACATGAATATGTAAGACCACATAATACTTAGGAAGAAGAATTCCAGAAAAATAAGCAGCCACAGTGTAGGAACATAGGTCCTTACATCAAGAGATAATTGGTTTAAAGGTAGGAAATGGTGGATAGAACTAACAGATCAGCTCATACAGTGGAAGAGAGACATCACTGGAGGTTCATGAGATCTGTGCTGGGCACTGGGCTATAAAGCATACTCAGAAACAACCCAGAGAGATGGTCAAGTCTGCTAACAACATTTACGCTATTTAGTATACCAAAGTACTTACTATAGCAGCATGAAGCTCATCACATTTACCCTTTTTTTTTCTTGCCAAAGCTATTCAGTCAGCTAATCCATCTACAGTCTGAAGATGACACGCCATCACCTTCCAGACGCACACTCTGTATCATCAGGATAGAACTGAGCAGCTATTTTTGCCTATCCACAAGATCCTTGGAAATGGCCTTGGAAATGCAAGAAGGAGAGTAAAGTGGTTCTACCACAATAGCGGGCATAATCACACTGCAACCAACGATAATAAAGAAGTTATTTCCACTGCATGAAACAGGGCTGAATTCCTATAAAACCCAGGACCACAGATGTGTAGGACAATACTTTTCAACTGTGAATCTTCCACTGTGATCAGCCAGGCACTCTGTTGAGAAAAACTTTCTACTGATCCACAGAAAGGGGGTAAAGAAAAGGTTTCCTTTTTCTTTCCTATTTCCTTCCTATTTTTATGGCCTGTGCCATCTATGATCTCTCAACACAGTGAGTCTAACATCAGCCCAGAGAGTTTATCTATCAAGACACAACTGTCCAGCTATTGATCAGCAGTCATCAGGGTAGGAGACCTCCACAGAGATACTGCAGTATTCCTCTCTAGAGCTGAGAGGACTCCATTAAAATTCTTCAGCTCCCTGCTCAAGGGTCACCATCTGAGCCCAGAAACACTGCTCTCCTGAATAAAACAACAGGAGGACAACACTGGACAGATAGGTCTTCTAGCCTAACAATCTCAGGATTGTTAGGAATGTCTCATGTTTTATACAGACACCTAGCTGTGTAACTAGTCGCAGTGCTGTCTGACAATCATTTAAAATGGTGCTTATATGTAAAAACACCTGTCAAATATGAGCTAACGGAACAATTATGGAATTAGCTATTCTGGCGAGTTTAGCAAGAACATTACAATACATCCCAAACACTCCCATGTTCTCATTCTCAGGAACTGTGTGTGTATAAACAACAACATACACTGAAGGAGCAAAACCACGTGCAAGTACTCCACTAGGACTATTGTACCTCTATGGAAGAAAAATATAGAAGATGTTCCCCCAGTGTAGGCATGTACTTGCACTACTGTAAAATACGTTCTTTTAAAACACTAAAGCCCCGTGCCAGTATTTATCTCAGCTTTGGCATAGTTTATTCCTGTTTAACTTTAATAAAAAATAATTTCTGTCAAATTGAAATGCAACTGCAATGAAGTATAAACTCAGGTTCCCGCATCAACTTAATCAAATCAGTTCCATGTTACATTGTTAACGAGGATCAGCACTCTCAATTTTCATACCAGTTCTTGAAGACATAGGAAATCAAGATTGTCACAAATTGATGTTAAAGTAGTTTTTTTTAAAAAGTGGAAAAAAAAAAAGATTTTTTTAAAAATTAAATAAAAAATAAAAAAGGAATCTTTGAACACTTTTCCAACCCTATACCCATCTCAACATTCACATCAACTTAGCTCCAGGTAGCAGAGGTCCTGAACATAAACTCCAAGAACAAGTGAAGAGCTTTTTATCTTCCTTTTCCTCTAACAGGTTACCATCTGTAGGCAATGGTTTGTTAGTGTGAGGTTTTTTATTTTAACTTTCATTATCTCTTTTGAAGGATCAAGTGTTTCCATTTGAAGATGTGGTAAAATGCAACAAACATCTGCAAGGAATTACCAGGGATTTGGGGAAAAATATGAACCTTATTTTAAGAAAACAACAATTTGAGCTTTGCATTGTTAAAAGTAAGCTACTCATTTGCTCCATAGTTGCAAAGGTTGTCTGGAGAAAAGAATTACTTACACATTCCAAATGAGAGCACAAATCAGAAGAAACATTCGCTAATGAGCAAACAGCATTTACTGACTGGTGCAATTTTAAGTGGAGTAACATAATTCTTTTTCCCTCGGTTAGGAATATCAAACGACAAACAGCCACCTGGGGACAAATTTAGAGGGTTCTGTCCCTAAACACAAGCTTAGCCTTTTCCCCTCTCCCATGTCCTAGACCTTTACATAACAGCAGACAAGGAAAAGGAAATTTGCTGACCCGATGTGGCTGTAACCCACCCTGGAATCTGATACTCTAGAACTGTGGATCCTTTGTGATCTTGCAGAAAGGAAAACAGATCAATCTTTTACCCTTCATCCTCAGTGGCACCCAGTCAGGCAAATGCCAGTATTTTGAAAGCACACTCTTTAGTTTATATCCAATACCGCCTTAAGCGTTTTTGTTACCTTTTTAATACTTTCCTCCATTTTTTGTTTCTAAATTGAGAGGTGCAAAAACATAGCCAGAAAAAGCATTTCACAGTGAACGCAGACCTTACTCTTCTTACATCTTTCTTTGCAACCCATTCATAATTACTACACCTTCCTACATCTGTATGCTTTTTGACTTATTCTCCCAATGTCTATTGAGTTGACTTTCTATGTACCATCTGCAATGACTTGAAAGTGGGTTTTGTTTTGGTTTTGTTTTTTTTAAGAACAACTTAGCTTATTTTGGTAAAATTTAAAATTTATTTATGTTTTCCTTTTTAAAAAAAAATACACTGTTCTGAAATCTTTTCTGTACTTCATTTGTATGAGAATGACTGTATTCCATTGCTCTATCAGTGTTGTTATTCACAATAATGAGTTACAGTATCCTCTCCAGCTTGCAAATACTTTTTGGGATTATAACGTTTTTCTTCTCTGCAATAATGCATTCAGTAAGTCTTTAATGAGGTAGCATACAGGGTCTTTGTTATCTACATTTTGTATTCTCACAGTGCCTCCTCAAGCTATACTCGTCAAAGGTTGTGGACTGCCTAACCAGGATGACTAAGTGAAGTAGTATTTACTTACAAAGGAAATATCTATAGAAAACTTTAAATGCTATTATGACCCTAAAACACCTCTGTATAATATATTTGGAGCGACAGAATTTTACACCTTACACCAAACAGACATTAAAATGTCCATCCCAGTTCTTTCTAAACACCAGATTCCTGAGGTTAGCAGGAACCAACACCAAGCACACCTGGCTGCTTGATGAGACGCCAGCTGAGCTCCCTCATTATCGTCTGGAAAGCAACAGGATATTTTAAAGGCACTACCTCTTAAGGAAAGAGTCCATTCACAGCTACGACAAACAGAACGCAAGTTACCCCCCGAGTTATCTCAAACCTGTGAGGACTAGGAACTCCCACACAATTTATGTCTCACTGGGAGAGAGCACTCAACTTTTATTTATACGGTCCTCACCCTTCTCCTTTCTTACAGCAACAGAAACAACAACTCTTTGCAAGACCCCAGCAGGGAAAGAGCCCCACAAGAATAAGAAATGGCTGAAACCATTGGAAATCTCATTTATGGACATTCTACTTCAAGAGAGAAATGCCATAAATTAACTTCCATTGTTTTTTATCTTGGCAGTGAAATACTATCTGTCCAATTCTCTATTACAGTGAAATAATTTCCAGACACTGTTTCAATGGATAAAAAGTTCTAAAAAAAATCATGACTATTATGCATAAGGCACATAAATAAATAGCTTTTATGTAATTACGTTGAATAAAGGCACATAAATAAATAGCATTTATATAATTACACTGAATAGGTTTTCTTTATTTGTACCTCAAGACATGTTAAGACCTTTTCCCATAAAGCCAATCTAACTTCCTAATTTATACATTTGATCACAACCTCATAACCTGCATTTCTTAATCCGTATTTCATAGACTACATCACAGTAAGTACTCAGATTATATATCAATCGCCTTAAATACCCTACCTCATACAAAACGGAAGGAGAAAAAGAGAAATCTGTTTGCAAGAATAGCTGCCATTCAATCACCACAAAGTCACTAAGAAGTAGCAAACAAAGGATTGAGCCTAACAAATGCGACAAATAGTGTTCCTCTGCAACTGTTACAGTACAGATTTTGGTGTGTAAACAGCAGACCCCCCCTTTTGTCAGACAAACAAGACAATCTACCATATAATACATGAATGTGAGTTTACAATATTTAATACACTTCCATAGTTGACAAAAAGATTTCCCTCAAACCCAGTCTTCCAAAAAGTACTAAAAAAAAAAAAAATAAGCATATGCCACACTAGTCCTTTAAAAAGCATTCTGAAGTAGCCCATCAGCCCCACAAATGTAGGAAGTAGGCACGGAGTAGGCACCTAAATTTTTTTCCAGCTCTACCTATAATTCTGCTACAGTTTATGACCTTAATCCCAACTAGACCATCAACGATTAATAGATTTCTTCACTTCTTTGAGAGAACTGTCTACCTGTCCATATCCACATTCTCAAGGAATCACCAGAACTCCACCATCAAGGTGAAATTAAGACTGAAATTTCAAACCAGAAGTCCACTCATGCCAAATGTTACTTATTCCTACCCAACAATATAACCATTCATCCTTAATTAGCCTTGAAGTATTAAGTATTTACCAGTTATTCAAATAAATCATGAATTAAAAGTAAATATTGAAGTTAATTGTTTTAGAAATGGGGCACATTGCATCAAGACAAATGGTTCATCTCAGTATATCAATCCAAGCAGCACACCTGAAGACCACAGAAAAATCCAGCCAGTAGATTCAATGCAAAGACTTTCTAAATTACTTCCCACACCTTTCTATTTGTCTCCATAAATTTAAACTCATCAGAGGACAACTCAGAGAACTCATCTCCTTCCAAGGAGCCACGACCTCTCATTTCTCTCAGTCTGAAGTCACAGATCATTTGCTCATGTTGCTCCATACTTTTCCACACCTGTTTGTGTATAAACAGGAGTGTATAAACAGGAATTTATACCCCAAAACCCAGCACACTTCCACCTCTCAAAACCTACCTGAGTGGATTTCTGGAAGTTACTTACATCTCAGGTCCCATGCAGTGGGTACAAGGCAGGCAGTGGACAGAAGGGAAATTAAGCAAGACAACACCTTCTGTCCCTCAGTTTCACCCGAAACTCACCAGCTGTGGCTGTCCCAGTGGCCCAAACAGGAGCCATGTCTGTTCCTTGGCACAGAGATCAGTTAGCATAAATCTGGCCATGTTCATTCCAGCATCCAAAATGGGCTGGCGGCATTTCAGCTTTCTTTTCAGAACGGTCCTTGGCCTATGCTATCTCTAAAGCTTTAGTGAATGTAGACCAAAAGCATGACAGGAACTATCCTAATAATTTAACAGTATAAATAATAACCCTCCCAGGCTCAGAAACCTTCCCATTATATATGGAAACACTGTCAACATCATCATCATTCTCAGCACATGGAGTCCATCATGGCTCACTTAATGGGCTCCTGCAGACCACCAGGCTTTTCATTTCACCACAGCAAAAATAAGATGTGAAAACTATTGCATGTCTTCAAAACTCATTTCTAATCAACAAAAATTCTAAAAGTTAACACAGAGTAATTATAATTTAATATTACGGCCTGATACAATCACAGAGCTGTGGTTCAAACCATCTGGATACATTTATTATCTACTTTTATAGCTTACACACGTAGAAAAAAAGCTATGAGTTTCTTGAGTTTATGATTGTTCCTGGAATAACTGCAGCAGTCTTATTATCATCCATATGTAATCTCATCAAATCCACCTTAATGTAGCTTCTCCCTGGCAAATATACATGGGTATGTATGTGCATTCTCAGATGCATGCAAAAACATATATGCTCTGCCAGTCGAGAATAATGCAGAAATAAAGGCTTTTAAAGAAATCAAAACCAATTAACAAATACAGCAGTAAGCCTCTGATGCTACTGAATGCAATCTATTTAAAGCATGACAGATAAGCAGGTGGCTTAGAAGAAAAGAAATATATAAAAACTCCCCCCTTACCAAATAGGACATGAATGTATTGGAAGAAAAACAGTGCCATCTACTGACAACATCTGTTTTACTCAAATTATGTGTCCCAATGGACTGATTTGTATCAGTTTCTCTATGCAAACCTATCATAATCATGAACCAGATTGTGGGACAGAAATGTGAAATGATACACATCTTGTCATAGCACCATTCATTTAAAAAATGTGCATGTTTAACTCCAAGCATCACAAGAGCAGTCAATGATTACCAGAAGTTACCTTCTCCCTCTACTTCAAGGCTTTACCCCTGCCACCCATGATACGCTGTTGTCCAACTTGATTTTAGGTGATCTCCAGTGAAGTATATTTATGCCCCTTTCCTACATAGCCTACGTGTGTGTGTGTGTGTGTGTGTGTGTGTATCTCTGCTTTTAGAAAGTTTTGCTAGCACTCAAACCAAACATTTTTTCTGACATTTAAGGTCTATATCTCTCATCCTGCTAAAATGGTGTTCTCCCATTCCTCTTAAACGGTCTTTTACACACATGGTTTCCCACTCCTTCCCAGCCTTATTCGCCTAACTATTCCAATTTGCCAGTCATTCCCCATTATCACAATTTACAGACTACCATTCTGACTGCTGTCCTTCAAACTCAATCCAGTTTGTCCACATCATCATCTAAAAGCAAGCCACAGAACTGGACACAATACTCCAGCTTGGCTTTTCTGATGATAAGAGCTGGAAAATTAGTTTATGTATTATGTGAACAATAACAGGTGGTGAAGCTCATAAAACCCAGCAAAAGTTCAGATCTAGAACTAGTCCCTTCCAACCCAAACTATTCTATGATTCTGATTTTGTTATCAAGCACCGGAGAAAAATTGGTCAGAGTAAAGACAGAGCTGAAGTGAAAGGTTAGAAGTACAGTATGATGGATGCATTAACATTGTTCGTGATGCCAACTCTTTGCACACTATACGGATTGTTTTGTGCAGACCAGTAACAGAGTTCATGCTTAATGAGTAAGTGTTCACTTTTTTTTTAAAAAAAAAAACATAACAAAACCAAACAAAAACCACAAGAAAACAAAACAGCAAAGTAAGGTGCCGGTTACCTCATGTGCAGTATCCCGATGAGGGTGGCGGCCAGGTCGGAGGACATCCTGCCCATGATGCAGCAGCGGCTGAGGCAGGCGAGCAGGCTGGCGGGCAGGCAGGGCAGGAAGTAGACCAGCTGCACCAGCCGCCGCTGGGCCTCCGCCGGCAGCAGCACCAGGGCGCCTTCTAGCGGATCTAACGGCACAGGGACAGGCAATCAACACCCGGACACCCCAATTGCTTGGTAAAAATACACAAAAATTGTTGCACCTTTTAACCGTTCTGCAGCATAAGCACCTCATGCAAACACACTGCATCAATCCTGCAGGGAACCCGCTCTTTTCTAACTACTTTTATTTAGTTAAGAGTCTACAGCGCTTCCTGAAGGAGGGACAATATAACTAACACAAAGAGGTGAAAATAAACAAACAAAACCAACAAAAAACCCCAAACCCAAGGAGAAGTAATACTACCAGAAGATTTCACAAAAATTGAAGTTTCTCGTCTACCAGGTTAAAATTCTGCTAACTTAGAACCAAAGATACAAGGTAGAACACAGGAAATTCCATCTCAACATGAGGAAAAACTTCTTTACTTTGAGGGTGACAGCACCGTAAGAGGCTGCCCAGAGAGCTTGTGGAGTCGTCTTCTCTGGAGATACTCAAAACCTGCCTGCATGCATTACTGCCCAGCCTGCTCCAGCAGGGGAGCTGGACTAGATGACCTCCAGAGGCCCCTCCCAAACCCTGTTCAGTGATTTTAATCTTTTTATTAGTCACTAGGAAGTAGCACACATAATGCATTTTAACCTTCATTGTAAGGGACTGAACCAATCTCTGCCCCCACCCCCCACACATAGACTTTATGCTCATCTAGGAAACACCAGTGTTTTCCACATACTGCAATTTCCCTGTCAAGTGATGGGACAAAATTCATTATACTGTAGGGTAAAAGTCTTACCATATATTCGAGCAGCAGTGGCTTGTAAACTTTGCAATAATTCCTTGTTTGAACGAGAAGCGGCAGAATGAATGATATCGATCAGCTGATTTGAAAGCTCAGGGTTTTTCAAGCCAAGCAGAGCAAGCTGCTGAGGTAAACCAGCCAACCAACGAGACAAAACTTTACTTCGACTTCTAAAGAAAAGAAGGAAAATTAGTTGAGGGAAAAAAAGCCCAAACCAAAACAACACAAACCCCACAAACTTACTCTTTCCAGTCTTGAGTAAGTTGCCTTAACGCTAAGTACAATTAAATTACAATAAACTGCAATACTGTGATTTGCTGAGACTATTTCACCAGCTGATGGGCACATTGGTGTGCTGCTAGAGCTACATCAGAAGTATTTATTTAATCCGTAACACTGCGTGTTTTCAACTCTTGCAGAAAGCATTAGTGCGAACTGACAGTATCCTGGCAAAGAAACATTTCCATTTATTATTAGTTGTATCAGTTTACATTTAATGAGTTATGAGTCAGGCCAAAGTCATGAGATTACTGCACCCTCAATATTGCTGAACCCCCCAATCAAGCTATTACTTTTTACACAAGACTTTCAAAATCAATTCTACCTTTGGTGACAATTGCTTGTCAATTCAGATACCTCTTAAAGCAGAATGAAAAACTACAACTGGTGGAACACAGCACCAAACAAGCTCATTAACAAAGTGTATTGTGTCAGACACTCTCCCCTTGCCCACGCAGACATTCATCATTCGTCACAGAAAGCTATCATGTTGGTAAAGCGTGATTTGCTCTTTTATATATGCCAGCTTGCTCCTAATTACCTGCTTGCCCTTTACACATTCACATATTAATTCCAAGTAAAGGGCTGTATGTATCTTTCCAGGGCCCGAGCTGAGGCTCATCAGCCCAAAATTGCCCAGATTCTCCTCAAGATGGGTTAACAACAGTCTTTTTCCAGTCATAATCTCCGGCAGTCACCATGCTTTTTCAAGGACGACAAACAACGGCCTCACTTTCACAAGACAACTTTCTCAGCACCCTCAGGTATATCCCTGCAACTCTATCTGGCCCATGGGATGAAGATAACTAACATCAAGACCAAAATATTAATTCTGAACCTTGTAATACATCAATCAAGTTTTCTTTCACAGGGCAACAACAGGCCAAAAGCTCCTGCCCAGCCTTTGAATAAGATACACCTAAAAAATAAACAGCTTCACTTATATGTCCTTGGAAAAAGTTCCACCATGAATTCTGCTCTTCTTAGACTGCTCTTGACAAGCTTCTGAGAAAAATATTTTTAAAAAATGAGGGGAGCAATCACAGGGAGGCTGAAGGAGCTATGACGTCAAACTGAATAGAATAACATCCAGGATCTATGTACAGGCTACATCTTGAAGAAATGAAAAAAAACCCACTTGTTTCTAAAGGAAACAAATGGATCAGTACAGTACACAAACATTATGTCATCTTAAAATGTCTTGTCAGACATAAGTGCAATTATCCTTTTTGCAAAGGATTCTTGAGATTTCATTCTTCTGTTACTAAAAACGTCAAAATTCCATGTAGAAGACGAAAAGGAACAGCAAAAAAACTACTGCTATTTGTGATGTTTAAAGATAGAAAGTTAAAGCTTTCCAGATAGACAGATGATCACATGAAAGTGGATGAGCTGCTCAAGACTTCCAGGTAACTACAGAAAACAGTAGTTACGTAACTTCAGGGAAATCAGTCAGTACAAGAAAGATCTCTTTTTCACTTTGGGTAAATAGAGGAAGAAAATGAGATATTCCCAAGCCTTTTCGTGTCTGTCTTTCGAATCCCCTATATTTCTTACAGTGTCCATAGGGTAGTGTAAGATACTTCTGGCTGTAGATCTAACCACAGGCCTTACTACAATGTAAGATTTAACAAAGCAAAGGAGTTGCAGAAGAGACCAATTTTTTCCACATCTTGACTTTGCTACTGGATAGCAGTACTTCTGGGGGCCCTGGTTTGATCTTTACCTAGTAGCAGAAACAGGTATCATGGGTATGATATTATGTCCCTTTGCAGTTCTCAGAGGAGGTAGGATTACTGCAGCCTGATCTACGTTTAAGGATTTTACGTAGCTGGAAGCAGATGACTTGGCTGAAAAAAACCTGGAAAAGTTAAGATTTGGAGACAGTTTGGGCAAATCTTATGATGAAAAAGTGTAAAGACAGCAATGTAGAGAATAACCTCCTCTTAAAGGAAGTCAGATATCTAATAGATGCATGAAAAAGGGAACCCAAAGGGACAAGAACATTTTCTTAAACCTAGTCTCTGTAGAAACACGCACCCAAAACAATAGAAGAATACTTCCCTTAAAGAAAATAAGTACAAAAGGCTAGATACGCATTACCAGAACCACAGTCAAGTCCATGACATCAGGCTGAAGCAACGGAAATGTTCCACGGCTACACTTGCACATGCTTGACACATCTCCTGACTACCACACAGCCAGTAACAATGAGCTTGCAGCAATGTACTTCAAGTTAAATTTTAAATCATTAAGATTGATCTAGTACTTACATGAAGAAAAAAAGACAACTAAGCTAATACACATCTCAATCTCACAACTCGCAGAGAACCTGAACTTGCAAATTTCAGTGACACAGCACCAAAACAGATTGAGAATGAAGTTTTATAACATCTACAGAGAAATTCAGTAGTCTAATATTTGAAAAAATATACTATATTGAAATGAGAAAGAATACATAAATGGTTTTTACCTGATTCTTTGAGTCCTCATATCTTCTTTTTGGTAAACTCTGCTAAAAAATTTCAAAAGCAATGTACGAACAGGAAAGAGGAGATTCCTTTGCTGGTATAAAGTATATACTGCTTTTATCAAGGGTTCTGTTGCCACTAGAAAGAAAATATATAAAAACCTGAGGTAGTGCTTTTTAAAAAAAGTAGTGCTTTTTGATTTTATACATACACAGAAGAGCTATAATCTGCATATGCAACTATCTACATTTAACTCCACAGGGAAGTACCAAAAAGTTTCAAAACAACCACTAGATAAACTTCTAACCATTGGAACACCACCTTCTTGTATAGCTTGTGAAAGACCCATGTGAACAAATAGAGACCACATATAAGTGAAAACTTCAGACCTTCTTGAAGGGAAGACAGTGCACAGGTTGCCACACAACTAAGAACCAGCAAAGTCCTGCTTTCCACTCAAAATAGGCAATCCTCAAAAGTGCAACTGCAAAGACCATGCTTTTTTGGCATAATTGCAGGAGGTTGACTATGGTCTTATTTAACCTCTCATTTATTAGCTCTTTTTTTTTTCCCTATCTAAATTTCCCCTTTTTTGATTTCTATATTGTTCTAAATACATTTTTTACTGTAATGGCTCATTTTTTCTTTTGCATTGTCTTTTAAAGAAGACATACCATTCCAGGCCCTTAAACTCAATGTCAGATAGGTTTTAAAAAAATCAGAGCTGTATTTTTGGTATGTAACATTTTTTGTAGACACAATACAGTTCAGAATTTTTAGAGCACCACCACCAAAAAAAAAAAAAAATAGTATCAAGGAAAGAAGCTTTTCTTCTTCCACAGAATCTCACAATGGCTGAGGTAGGAAGGGATCTCTGGAAGCCATCTGGTCCAACACCCCTGTCCAAACAGTGCCAGCTAGATCTGGCCGCTTGGGACCATATCCAGACAGCTTCCGAATATCTCCAAGGATGGAGACTCCACAACCTCTCCGGGCAACCTGTATCAGTGCTTGGTCACCCTAACGGTGAAAAAGGGCACTCCTTATGTTCAGACAGCATCTCCTGTGTTTTGGGTTGTGCCCATTGGCTCTTGTCACTGGACACCACTGAAAAGAGCCTGGCTCCGTCTTGTTTGCACTCTCCCTTCAGGTATTTACATGCACTGATGAGACACCCCCTGAGCCTTCTCTGGGCCAAACAGTCCCAGCTCTTTCTACTGAAAAATTCCTTTCTTAAAAAAGTCCTACACCAACCACTTAACAGACATATCAAATAAGGTCTCATCTGAAACACAACCAAATAGTACTTGAAAAGCAAAAAAAACAACCAAAAACCCAAACCAAGATACTGGTCCTGCAAGTCACAACTGGAAATATGTTTTTTCTTGGAAAAGAATTCAGATCAAATACCTTGGGAGCTGCTGTAGAACATCTTCCATCAGAACTATCTTGGCGTTTTATGTCAACACATAACTAGAATGGTCATCTGACACTACTCAATGGAGTCTACCAGCTACATTAATAATTTTTAAAAAGGATTGGAATATTAATGTATCATGCACCTCTACATCCTAGTAATTATTCTTTTCAATGAAGAAGACTCATCTTCCCATTTATAAGATATCTTAAGATGTAAAAACAGAAAATAGATACACAAGTATATTAATACTTTGCATATATATAGTAAGAATCTAACAGCATTCCTAAAAATCAAGCAGTTTTCAATGCTACATGCAGGGACGTGACCATGAAATCCAGTTTACCTCTTTAGACAAAATATATTATGATGTAACAACTGAGGATATAGGATGAAGTGACCTGAAAACACTAGAATAACTCAAGCTCTTTGTCAGGGGACAATTTTGCTTTTCAGAAACTACTCTTATCTTACCTTTGTTTTGCTGTATTTGCATTAGTCTCCAAGTCACACCAAGCAATCTGTTCACCTGCTTGCTATTCAGCTTGCTGCCGTCCTGAAGAGTATCTGTCACAAATTTCCTTATCATGTCCAGCCAACCAGAATCCATCTGAAGTGTTGCAGTGCTTGCTAGTGAAACCATTATGTCACACAAGGTTAAGTTCAGTAAAAGATGGTCTACGCTGTTTGAGGATGTCATACAGTACTTGTTGCTAAGGGGGAGAGTGGAAAAAAGAAGAGAGATTTCAAGAAATGTTTTGTGCCTTTTAATACGTTACTTTGGTACAAATTATACTATGTAGAAACAAAATTCTAATTGTTAAAGTTTAAAAGCCAATACCATTTAAAAGTCTTCATATTTGACGTTTGAGTACTTGAAAATTTTTGTTCTGCCACCAAAATGTCTATTTCTCATATTTATAGTAGCAGCAAAAAACAAAGCCCCAAATCGTATGTTTTTGGCTGGTTTCTCTTGCTTCACATTTTTACTCTGGCCTAGCAGCACTTCTAGATGACTGAAACCAGAGAAGGAAGGCTAAAACCAAATAATTCTTAGTTTCAGTCTCTTCTGTGTTTCTTCTGTGAGAAATCACACGGATTTTGTCATTATCACACAATGACAAAAAGCACCATGAACAGCACAAAGAAATCCATTTATGTACTTTTTTCCAAACTCATGTGCAATCAGAATCATATTTTTCACCATCACAATATTCTGTAGGATCACCCTGTTGCCCTACAGAGGTCGGAAAGACAAAATTAAGGGATATCAAGAAAGGAATCGAGGGTACTGTGGCTTGACCCACAATGCTAGAACTTCTCTACTTGCCAATTAGTTACTCGCAGTATACAAAAAAAAATATCAGAGCATTTATCTACAGAAAGGTGCACAATACGAGTGCCTACATTCAGAACACAAAGTAGAGCTGTGAAACCGAAATAACCAAAAGCACTTCCACCTGCACTAACGTAAGTGTAGTCACCCTTCAGTTCAAAGCCAACCATTACAGTATGAGCTAATAAATCTCACCCTTTGGTCATCACTTACACAAGGCATAAATGTTAATAATTTTTTTTCATGTTAAGAATATGTAGATACTAAGTGCTATCAGTAGTACTGTGTTACATTTCTGCAACATGTTGCAAACTGGAGAAGGAAAGAAGCCACAAAATGCCATGCAAGGTTTCCAAATGCAGGCCTTTAACCCAAATACATTGGTAAGCAAGGAAAACGAAAGTAACTATTTTTATTTTCATGGCATGAAGATAAGTTTCCAGAAGTCTTGAAGTACCAATGAAAATAAAAACACAAAAAAGAGTTTCACAGATTATTTCTCCTGTGTGTATCCAACAATATATTTATTTTAAAGTGCAAGAATGAGGTAAAACCTAGTAGCAGGGAGAAGAAAGATCAACAGAAGTATAGTTAGTCAGGATTTCACCTATAAGACAAGATGGTTGCATTGCCCAACTACTAATTCTGAGATTTTCAGTTTCAAGGAAGGATGTTCGGGTCAAAACTTGGAAAAGCTAAGCATCTTTTGGCTTTATGAACTTAAGGGGTAAGATTTAGCTGAAATGAAAGCATTTAAAGAAGAGCTCTCCTGTACCTCTGATCTATGTGCCCTTCCATGAAAAGAAAATGCAGCAGTCAAAATATCAAATAGGATTTCAGCCTCAAGTATACCTGCACCAGTGTTTTATATGGACTTCAATGGTGCAGAATGACTCCAGAAGAGATTTTCCATGAATACAGTCTCACATCTGGGAGCTGAGAGAGGAGGCAACCTGCTACTGCCCTGTACCAGAACAAAATTGGTGCGCCTGCTCTGCCAGTTCAATAATGAAGAAATGCACGAGTGTTTGACTTCCGCTCCAGAGCAGCTTTGCCATACAGCATAGCTCATCTCCCCTCTACCTGTATTTATCCAGCCCTGTAATACAACTATAGGAGATGTGGGTGAAAAAAAAAACAACCACGTTTTAACTATGTTTTGATGTAATTCAGCAGTCAACTGAACAAAACATGCAGAAATACGAAACTAGTCAGACTAACACAAATCACCATTTAGCAATATGCAAATTCCTGATCAAGCATTCAATAAAATATTTTCATTCCTCTAAGACAGCATTTTAATTTCTACTGGAGGCTATTCACATGGCTTTCTATACAACACTTTTACAAAGAACAACCAAAACTTCTCAATTCAAAGCAATGCTACCTTCCTATAAAAACTTCTCTATAGATCCTTAAGGAATATGCAATAGTTTCTTTTCCAACATTAAAAACTTAATATTGGATGAAGCATATGACTCGCATTGTCTCACTTATCTTACGAAATTAAAAGCCGTAACATGACACTGATTTTATTCTTACCCTTTGCACGAATCTTTCTTTTTGTGCTTTACTGTTTCTTGTAAAGAGTAAGGAAAATGACGCATGAAGTAGTGCTTGAAATCAACAAGGTAATTCATTCGAAGCCATAGTTCCTGTTAAGGAAAGCAGATGATAGACAGAAAACATGGTAGTAACTTTAATACATATCAATGCAATAATTTTCCAAAATTCATTACTGGAATCAATGAAAAACAACTTCAGCTTCTGTTTGCAAGTTTTCATATGTATTTACTTTCAGATGTAAATGTGAAATTCCACGCATGAGCCTGAACAAAACACAGGAGTAAAATTTATTTCAGTCAAGGCTGAGTGACAACATTTAATCCAAAGGGACAGGTATATATTTTTAGCACATATTAATGTGGTTATATGCATTCTTAGCCCAACTGAGTTACAGATGTGAATTGAAACCGCTTTTCTATCAGTTTATCAGGGTACTTAGAGTGAACTCTGATTTACTTGGAGTGGCTGTCCTGAGTTTTCCATAAAGATGTATTCTGACATGGCCTTCATCGTTCCCCATCATTTGTGTACTTGTAGCTCAAAGCCCGCTGACACAAAATATTTCCCAGTAGAAAGGTCATCCTTACAAAAAAAGGATGTTTATTTCTTTCAAAATTTAAAAATAGTTTTACTTTGTGGGTTAGCAGACACTAACATTCCACAAACTGTCCAGCAGACCTCATCACAAAAAACAAAGCCTGCACTGCTATCAAATTGGTCAGGCAGAAAAATATTTTAGATATTCAAGTATTAAGAACAGAAAATGACCATTTAACTAGTTCAAACACTTGGCATATCCATAGTAGTTTTCCAAAGCGTCTCTAACAACCAGTTTGGCCCCTATGCCTAAAGGCTATTAAAAGAGCAAAGCTTCCATTTTCATACTGAGCCATTTGAATGTATTTTATATATAAAGGTGACTATGAAGGAAAAATAAGATAAACAGTTTCTAATCTAAAACACAATATGCTCAAAACAAAAAAAAAAGCTGTATGGACATCAGATATTTTTTTTTTTCCAAAACATCCTAAGCCTAAGGAGATAGCGCAACTGTGTATGTCTAAAACGACTCACATGTTGACAGAGCACTCCTTTCATGCGATTGAAATGTAGGCTCCCTCTGGCCAAGGGCAGCAGCCCTGCAGTACCCTAAAGAAAAGGGCTAGGGGCAGCAGGCTGCTGCAGTATTTACTTGGCCAACAGCCTGCTTTCTGCCTGCTTTCAAGAGGCCTTCTACAAAAGATGAAAGGATAACACAGTGTGTTTTCTTGGGACACACTGAATCCATCACTCAGGCTGCGTACGTTGGATAACTCTGGTCTAATGGAATGATTCCACAAATGATTTCTAGTAATTATTCTATACGTATATTCTATTTGTTGAGCAAATAAACCTAGTCCTATACACAGGTAAAACAAAGCGCTGTCAAGACATTCCTTCCAACTACTCTCAATAGCCTAAACGGAAAGAGAAGAGTGCTCTTTCTCCAGCTTACAAAGTCTTTGGAAGAGCAGAATACGTTACCAAAACCAGCAATTCATTTATCAAAGACAGACCAAATAATTAGGGCAAAAAACCTTCAAGGATATTTTATAAGTCTTATTGAGGTTTTGTTTTGATGTCTTGTGATACTGTCAATCATACCCTCCCACCCCTATAAAATTTTTTCAACGCATAAAAACAAGGAACAAACAACTCCATTCTATGCTTTGTTCAAATTTATATTCTAGAAGTTATTCAGGAGACAAAATGCTCCTCTTCTCCAAAACCACTTTCAGTTTCAAAAGCTTTTGTGCTGCTGTCTGTCCAGGATTCCTGGAGACTATTGGTGAAATCATAGCTCAGTTCAACAGATTCTTTTCTAGAGTAAAAGACTTTACAAAGTCCAAATGCAAATTCTACTTAAAACCAAGGTTTTTTCTCTCTTAGTATTTCCATTACTTCCAATCACCAAATCATTCGTTTCCCATCAAAACAAAATGAACTGTCATTATTATGCCATGGATCACTTCTCCCTTACCATTTTGTACGTTTCATCATGTCGCTTTGTGAGTTTCCACAATAAATGTATTATACTAAGCACTTGCTGCATAAGCTGCTGAGATTCTGATTCCAAAAGGTTTCCAAGAATGGGAGCTGATTGTGCAGGAGATGCTTCAATCCAGCACTCAATCAGTAATGGAATTATTATCTCAATAAAACCTTTTAAGTTTTCAGCCGAGGACAGGCCTTTTTCTGCACTGTCCATTACACTTGCCAGAGACCTAAACAACAAAAGCAAAAAAAAAAAAAAAAAAAAAAGAAAAAATATATTGAGCCTGTAAATTGCTCTGTGACCAGACTTCATTGTCTTCTTAATATATTCTTTGTGTGTGTGTGTGTGCGCGTGTGTGTGTATATACATATGTATATATGCACACACATACTTGTGCGTGTATATATATGTGTGATTGTGACCTATGCAATACAAATTATGGGATTGGGCAGCTTCTGAGAATACATCCCATAATTCTTTTTTCAGGAATAGTTGCCAGTATTTACACAGCAGCATTTCTTCTCAGGCTTATTGGGTGCTGTTGCTTTCTATGTACAAAGGAAAAGTGTCAAACCAGTGCAGTGTGTTCTGGCAATGGGTGCAGTCATTGATGTTCTAGGTAATATATTCCATTATTTTCCATGAGAATTAACTGTTAAAAAATAATGCAGGATCTGAACGTTTTGAAATTAACTCTACTAGAAATAGCAATTTGAAAGCTATTGTGGCACACCGATTGTAAATTTTGTGTCCCAGTTATAAACTAAGTTGAACAGGAGTCACACACAAGATTCCTATGTATCAGTAGAAACAGTCATATTTTGATAAACGTAGTATGAACAAAATATATTATTGCACAGGGTCAACAAACAGTTTGTTGCCACTTGAAGTAACATTACTGATTTTTATTACAACATTACCTCTTTTGTTTCTATAAAAATGTACCAAGTTTTAAATTGATAAGTTTATTTTACTTGTTTAAAAAAAAAAGTCGAAAAAGTCTCTTGCCAGTATTAGATGTTTCTTCTTTGTCTGCTACTTTTGAGGGGGTTTTAGCCAAAGAGTAAACAGAAGAATATTTTTACTTTGGTGGTTATTCACAGTACTGCTGCATAAGGTTAGTTTTCCTGTGTGCTTACAGTTTACCACCAAAATAAAATTATGTAACATTTTAAAATGACAGAGTGGTTTAAAGTGTACTGCCTGGGCTAGTACTTATTTATTCCATTACTTGATTATTTGACTTTTTCTGCTCATCTTGAACATCTTGAAAAGGTGATTTCTTCTTTTTTTCTTTAGTTTTTTGTTTCCCCTGTCACCTTGTAGCCAAAGGAAGCAGAGAAAGCTTTTTGTCCTGTGCTTGCTTTATGGCTGGCTGGGTAATATTAGCTTTATAAAAATGCTAATTAAAAACTGCGACTTCTGTTTACCTTCACTAAAATGTGTGGTTTTTTTTCTCACACCCTCAGCTATTAATTTAATGTTGCCTTGCCTGTAGCTGCAATATTTTGATAACACAGCAACTTCATGTTAATTTTTGAATGTTTATATCTTGGGATAATGCAAAATGTAAAGCCTTTGTAACCTTACTCACACCATCTGTATCTGTCTTTATTGTTTCACTTTATCCAAGTCCTTTAATTCTAACTGAACACCAGCAGTATTTTTCATAAAGCTTCATTTAAAGATAAATATTGGAATGTACTTGGGGATTTTAGGGGGTGGGGGGAGAAAATATTTGTCAAACTTAAGCTGTCCATAGACCTAACTATTGTTAATGTCATTGTTTCATTTTATTATGGTGGTTGACTTGACTCTGATGTTCAGTTTGTATTTTTGGAATTGCTTTTTTTCTTAGAATTAAAAGACCAACATTAAATGTGTGTATTTTTTGAGAGAGAAGAATGAGTTTTGATTCTGTATTCTTGTGAAGTACATACTTGGTGGCATCCTCCCAACCCATGGTTTTCTCTATCTCTCCTGTTCCTGTCCTGGAGACACTTGCCCTGCACATAGGCACTAACTGGTGCTCCGCCTGTGCTTGAGGGATGCTTTGTTACAAGGTGTCACGTACTGGAAAATGCTGCAATAGTGCTGCTGAAGATACAGCTAGAGTAGTAATTAAAGCACACCTACAAATGCCTTTCTCTCATTATATGTGAATTTTATTGTATGTAGTAATGGAGTGTCTAAAGGAAAAATACAAATGTTGCTGTATGTAATGATTTCATTTTGATGTGACTTGATCATTGTATGTATGCATGTGTGTAAATATATGTAATTCAACTTTCTTGTGGTCACTGATTTAGAACCATTTCTATATGTATCAGATTTAATATTTTTCTGTTATATATTATTTGCATCACAGTAGTATTTAGGTAGGTGAAGTCTCACTTGAGGCCATGCTAAAAATGGAGGCATCACATGAAAAAGACAGCAAAGAAATAATGGCACATTACTGGTCAGAATTGTAAAATAATCATCATAGCAAACTACTTATCAAATCATTGTTCTCAACAAAAACTTCAAGAGGAATTTTGAATGAAATCTATGCTTTTCTAGGCAGAACACGTATTTTGAGTGAGATTACAAAGGAGTTTTGAAAAGTCTGTGTTAAGTGAAATAAAGTCAATGTTTTGATTTAACGTGACAACAGAAATAAACCAGAAAAGGCCTTGAAGGTGAAGACAAGCAGTTTGTCTAGAGAGAGGGGGGGAAGATAAGTAGGTAAACAGAAAAATGGTCATGTCTTTGGAACATACTACTAAAGTGATTTTAAGTGTTATATTTTAAAAGGAAATCGGTGAATTGAAATGGAACATGCCAGGGCTGGAGATGGAGCAAGAGTTTGAACACAGTGATAAGGATGAACTGGACAGGAGCATCAGTTCTGTACACAAAGGGAAGAGGATGAAGCTTGCAAATACTATGCAGGTAACATTTTCAGGCTTTAAATTGTGTCACTTTTCTATTTCCCTCACGTCTGCATGAATGAAAAGTAACACTGCAGTTAAGGGTATGATATTTTCTAGAAATGGAGAAAGGGATTTAGGATGGTGAGCTGTGTTTGGTTGCTGCTGAACTTAAGCTGATGGCTAAACACCCATGTGATGGTGTCAGATCTATTGGGATCCCTAGTTTGGTCAGAAAAACTTATTAATGTGTGAGGAAAAAATTGCAATTTTCAACATAAAGTTTGTAGAAAAGTTGATTTCTTTTTTTGTAAATTAGATCATCTATAGGTGAGGTACAAAGAAGAGAAAGATGAGGGGGAAAAGAGACTCCTTGGAGTCTGAAGAAAGTTGAAAGGGGAATGACCATGTTATAGAAGATAGTGCAGGATAATAGGAAGAAAAGCGAAAGATGAGTACAACTAGAAGCTGCACACAGTCTGAGAATGACCTTGGAATTCAATGCTTTTGCTGGTCTCTTATTCATATGGTTCAGCAACAATAAAACAAGATTTTTCTTTTGTCATGATTTTCTTATCTGTTTTGCATTTCTTAATCCCTTAATGCTTATCTCTGCTGTTCCTTTAATCAGATTTTTTTAATATTCAACCATTGAGATCCATATACCATAGCATTAACAGTTGTTCTGGTTTTGTTTGCAGAAATATTTTGCCTTGCAGGAACCAGTTTTTCAAATACAGCTGTAGCTCATACAGTTCTCTTCATATCATCTTTCTCTTAATATGTTTACTGATTTTCTTTCACTAGTCTGTATTTCTTTTTCATTTGTTCTGATTTGTTTCCAGCTTCTGAATTTGACATGAATTTGTTAGCTTCCCATTATTAGCTATTTTGTGTTTGGCATTAATTGACTTGCATGTGATTTTGGTTTCCTAGTCTTCTGTTTACTTAATGTCCACTGTGGTAGCATTAACATGGAATCTTGACAACTGCAGTCTTACTCCAGAAAGCTCATTTGCTTTAAAACCTTCTTTATAGCAAGAAGCTAATTAGTAGATCTGTCTTGCTTTAAATAAAGTTTGTTCGTCTGTAAGTGCCATTTCAAAGTACTGCATTTGTGCTCTGCCATTCCCTAATGAATACTCACAAACTTGTTGTTGCTACTGCATTCACTTGTGTCATCATCCTATGTGAGAGTTATTGCTTTGCTGTGTACACGTCTCTCCTATTCATTAACAGGTTGCCTGTTGCAACAGATTGCCTCTTGGTTTTTTTCACCTGCTTGCTCTAAGTTGGTAATCATAACTTCACAGATTGGTTGTATGATAGCAGGGACTGGAAAGCAGAAAGTAAAAATCTAGAGATTATCAACAATGGTTGGAAATTCAGGGAAAGGGGAAATAATGAATGAACAACTAGAAAGGTTTTCGGCCTGTAGGATGTTGAAGTATATTTGCAGTGGCAGCAGAAGGAAAAGGTGAGACTGAAAAGGGGAAGAATATAAGGTAGAACTAAGAATTGATTAAGATAATGTCAGAGTTCCTTGATTAGGGATGCTTTTTGTACAAATCCACTCAGAACGGTCCTTTCTGACAAAGTGACTAGGGAGGCAAACTGGCTTGTTGCAGAAAAGTACGTATATATAAATATATGTAATATTTATACTTAGGTGTAGAAATACTCGAGTCTGAGTAATACAATGAGAAACATCTTTGTATTTCATGACATTAATAAACTCCCATTACATTAATGGGAGTTTATTATTTTTAAGCAGGTTTTTAAGTGGGCTGTGAAATGTTTATTAAAAAGGCAGTCTTGATGGACTTTAAAAATAATAAATAAATAGAATGGTTGGTTCAGTCTTGCCTTTTTTCCTCCCATGCTTTTTCTTCTCTGCTTGTGGAAATAAGCCCAGGAATTGTGGGTGCTCACCTGCCTCAGTGTTGTTCAGAGGTAAATGCCGAAGCCATAGAATGGGAATTCCTATTTGTTTGGCCACTTGGTGCCTGGGCCCGCTTCCTTCTTCCCAGTCTTGTGGCGACATCTTGTGGAAGAGAAGTGACTGGGAAGAGTGATTTCAGGAGAGGAGAGTAAGTGAATGATGGCTGAAGCATGTTCAGGGCTTTGGAGGGGGTCTGGTTGTACCCTTTCCCTGTCCAGAGAATGTAATCAAGAGTCTTTTCATTAACTGGAACGGAGATTGACTGAACTGTCAGAAGCTCTTTGTATGGACAGTTATGGGTATCTTTTGACTTGACTTTGATATTTACTGCTCTCTGAAATCCTCCAGCGTAATAGAAAAATAACCTTAATGAGATGGTTAATGTCAGGTCCTTTAATACAACATTGAAATAATGATACAGATGATAGATATATGCTTGTTTCCAGAAGCTTGGTACACACGAAGGAAAGAAAGGGACTTGTGAGCTGTATGTGTTCCAAGTCTCAGTAACTGCCCTCAACTATAGCAATTGATAGCATGAGAGAACATAATGTAATTCAGATGCTTCTGGTGAAACTTCAGCAGTGATGGTGTGCATACTATTAATTTTTTAAATGATTTTTGCTTTTATTATTCTACTATTATTTTATTATCTTTACCTGTGATAAAAATCAAGTTACCTTAAGTAAATTGTTAGTTTTGAAAATGAAATCATACAATAAGGCATATTTTGATCTACTCTGCAGTAATTCATGAATATGGTGCTCAATTCTGTACTAGCATTCCTCCTATATGAATAGTGAGTTTCTGTGACTGGGATACTACTGGAGCAGGGGGAAAGTGTGGAAAAGGAAGGGCTTAACATAAGTCATTTCTCAGCAATAACTGAGTTGTGTGTCTCCTGTCAGCACCAAAAGTTGGTAAGTTTTAAAATAGCAGTCTCAGAGAATTGTTCTTTGAAACTAAGGCAGGCACAGAAACTGTTAGCTTTTACAGACATTGGATGTAGCTCTATGTACCTAGTTCTAGGCTGTCCCGACTGACTGTTGGGGATAATGAGCCTTTAGGACAGATTGCCATGTATGATTGAATGAAATTTTTAACAAGGTAGTGTTGCCACTGTATCACATGGTTGTGGGCTCTGAGGATTGTGCTGCAGCCTCGCAAAGATGCTGAGTTGACAAAGGAAGTACCGTGCTACTGAGTGTGAGGGATGCAACAAGCTTACGCCAGCCTGAGGCACACGAGTGTTAGGTGGTTTATGTCAGATCCTTCAGCATAACATTGAAATAAAGATACGGGCTATAGATAGATGCTTTTAGGAGGAAGTTAAGACAAAAGGTGTAATTTCTGACAGCGCACTTCAAGAGGACCAGTAAAGGGAACTCTTGCATGCATTTCTGGTTTTGTCCAAAATGGCTTTTGGTAGTTTTCACTGTGCATGTACCTTTTCAAGTCAAACCACTGTTCCTTCTACAATTAATTGCCCAATCTGGCAACATAACATTGTACCTCAGTATTTTATGGTATCTACTTCATCAATCCAAAACACAGTACAAAAAGGAAGTTCCTGTTTCATGATGCGAACAATGTGGTTAGCAGGCTTCCGGACAGGCCCGTGTTCCTCAGGAGTCTTGTGAAATGGTAAACAAGCTTAGAATTGTCGTGTGTATTACTTGAATAAGCTGAAAAAAAACCCACCAAAATTTTGAGCTTTTAGGCTCAGGGTCTTGTGGATTCTCTTATGAATAACTTGAAATTATTACGTATTAATAACTACTAGTAATTTATATTATGGAATTCTTAATTGCTATTCTGTGATACTACTTTTCTGTTCTCATTCTATTTTTTCCTAGGTATTTAATATGCTGACTATACCTAATTAGAAATGAAAATACTTAGTGTGAAATAAATCATTTCTTTAGAGGAGGAAAATATAAGACTTAATGGAAGCACTCAACAGGTCATCAGATGTCAATTGATGTTTGCTGCCGAAAAATACACTTGTTTTTAATTCTTAGTTTCACGTGGCTTATGTACTGCTATTAATTGGAAACACACAAACATGCACACAACTTAAAATAACATATCAAGACAAAGTACCTTCTGTGAAATCCTTTCTAAAAAGGGTTTGGGAGGACAGATGGTGATTGAGTTAGAGCAGTAAAGTGGTTTTTTGAATTCAAAATTGCTGTCCTTCTGTGTTATCAAGTGCTTAAAAATTCTCATGATCTCTTCCTTGGGATATTTCCTCTTGCTTTTTTTTTTTTTTTGGAGGTGAGAAACTTGGGTCTTGGTTTACTAACCAAGTAATACTCAACAAGTTACTAACAAGTAATACTCAACTAGATAAATAGTTTCCCAAAGTCTAGCATGATGATTTAATACCAAGCTGTCTTGATTTAGGCTGGCCTGATGGTCTTACTGTTTCTTGCTTTGAACACAGAACTTTACTAGTCTCAGTAGCATTACTGACCTCTGCTATAATTTTGCACAAGACAGTACCTACTATTCTTCCCAGAATTTCTCCTAACCTTATTGCCTGCATAACTAAGTATGCCATTCTCTGTGTAATAAACTGCAGGTGCAATACAGAATATAAGAATTAAGTTGTAAATAGTGGGGGGAGGAATAAAAATTAAGGCTTATACCTGACATACATCTGATAACTTCAAAACTAAACGTATTTTCTGTTACAAAGATCAGAAGTTGGTGTCCACTCTGATCTGACACCTATGTAAATCTTAAGTTATTTGCATTGATAAAGTTGATTTTGGGTTATACTGAATAAGAAGAGAGTATTAACACTGTATGGGGAAGAAATGAAAAAGCTGCATTACTAAAAACATAGTTCTTGTTAGCTTAGCATCCTTGATCTTTTGCAGCATTCATAAGTAAAGCATTCTTCCTTTATTGTAAAACAAAGAACACAAACACAGGTTTAAACTTCATTTATTGAAAATCTCAGAGTTTTGCATAATTTTATTCAACATCTGCAAGTCTTAAAACATTTTAATTCTGAATAAAAAGTCCATTAAGAAAAAAAATTAAATTTATATTCTCCTCTCTAAATTTTTATAGAATCAAAAGCACTCTACTAAATTTTATTTAGCTGCATGTTTAAATGTCGAATCCTTCACCTATGATAAATATATTCCAGCTGCCAAAGTCAAAGCACGGTTATCTTTCTAGTTACTCCCTGCTTCATTTTTTATGATGAACATTGAATTGGGGAGAAAATACAGCTGGAGCTCTTAGTTGCAAAATAACTTCTTCCAGATGAACTCTGCTGGCAACTGTTGTGTTATTTTCCTTCTACCAGAGACTGCTATTTGTAATCAGGGAAACTGCTGCAGTTCAGTCCTGTGTCTTTGATCAGAGAAGTCTGCATTCAGTAGCAGCTTAACCTAATACACCGTACTGTTTTGCCACTGGATGTACAACCACTGTCAGAGGGGCACAGCAAAGCAGCTGGTGAACCTAATCCCTTGAGGAGCCCTTGGAAAACTTGGCAGAGCTCATCTGTTGGAGGTCTAAGCTGAAATCTAGAATCTAGTAGCTTTGATGTAAGAGGTAGGTGTCTTAGTCACAGCTTCACAGAGCTGATTCAGCATTTTGCAGGTGGCTTGTTGCTTCACGGTCGTAGTGATGCAAATGAAGATAGATCCCTTCTAGCAAAAGGGGCAGAGACCTAAGAATCTTATTTGTCTGTCCCAAAGGGACCTGATCAAAACCTTGGAAGTTGACTTTAGTAAGCTTTGGCTTATGCCGTGATGTACGTATGTGGTATATTGGTACTGGGAGATATACAAGGAAATGGCAAAAAAATATTATTTGCTTATTTGCAGAATAATTAAGAATATAGAATAATAGCAGAAAGAATTAATATTTCCTAAGCTTTGTTCTGATCACAGAAAAAAGCTTTATGAAAAACAGGGGTGGTTTGGCAGGTTAGAATAGAAAGCATCATGTGAAAAAGGAAGATATGCAGAACCCTAAAGGGAAACAATCTTATTTTGAACACAGCTTTGCAGAAACAAAAAGCAGCTCAGCAGCCTTTGGAGCCCTCTGTAACAAGTTTGGTGATGAATAATACTTTTGCTTATAAAAACTATTGTCTGAAGTTGAAGCTGAAGTGCTCTTTCTGTGTACTGTAGCCCTTGCTAGCATCTGCTTCATTTAAACAAAGTATTTCTTCATGCTTCTATTGACCCTGATTTATCTCCATAAAATAACTTTTAATTGCAAAGTCTCAAAGTTGCAATTCTGCTGTTCATACCCAGATGACCCAACAACAGACACAACACTAATACATATGCTTTTTTTAAAGCACTTTTTTTACAAGTGCTTTTTTTTTTTTTTAGGAAAGTGTTTTTTAAAAACACTTTTTGTGATGATATTTTAACACATTTCTACAGGAAGTTTCAGTGACTTGGCACATTGTAAAAATTACTTTGAACTATTAAAAAATTAATTCTCACACACGAGAGCTTTTGGCAAAAATTCTCCATACCCTCACTATACTGTCAAAAGCCACTTCATCTAGAAATTACAGATGACTGATTTAAGAATAGCTTTGCCTTAGTTAAGTGATATTAGATCATCAGTTGACCCTAAAATTTGAAGCCTGTGCTAACTGCTCATGTAATTCATGCCTTACTCATAGTTAGATATAGAAACACTGCTTGGATGAACTGAGTGTAGTTACACAGCTAAAAGACTTCCGAGTGTGAGCAAAAAGGGAAAGTTTAGGTGAACAGCTTTGGTTTTCCATGCCTGTGTAAATTACCCTATTAACTGCAACATTAGTCATAGACAAAAACTAATGAAAAATAAATTGGCAAATAAGAGGGATTTTGAGACTACAAAAATTCATGTTAAGGTAATATCACATACTGTGACACACTGCTCCCCCTTTAATAAAGGGAAAGAATAATATGAGAAATGACTTCTTGAAAATTATCTATTACATAAGGTTACTAAGATTTTGCAAACCATACTTCAAGGTGTGTGTACATCTGTTTGTATATCATGTAGTCACTTGTCTCTTAAATCTCATGTAACAGCCAAAAAGGAGAATAGGATTGTACGACTACAGGACAGAAGGATTTATGAACAGGAATTGCACCTATTTTCTCCAATTCTTTTCAACACTGACTCAATTTCACATTGATGGTGCTTATTTTTAAAGTGCTGATGTTAGTCATCTGTATATAAAGAGTTCTCATTTTGTTCTCGCAATGTTAGCCCAGTGTTTCTCCATGATGCCATACAACAAAAGCTGGGGATTTTTAAAAACAGGTAACTTTGAAGATAAATGACAATAACTACAGACAACCCCTGTGGGCCCCAATCTTGTAAACATTTAGGCACGTATGTAAATTTACTCAACAATTAACAGCAAATAAACCAATGTCTAAGTTACCACTTAAAGTTTTATGTGAACATCAAAAAAAGGATAGTATTAACATTTCTTTGCATATGCACTAAGCATCTTGTGCACTATGCATAAGTTATTACAATCATTACCAAATGCTACAAGTACAAAAAAATAGTAGTTCTTGCAAAAATGGAAGAGCTTGGGGCAAGGCATTCTGTCTGTTCAAAAAAAAAAAAAAACAAAACCCAACAAACAAAAAAAAATAACAAAACAATACAAACAAGACCACCACCAAAAAAACAACCAAAAAGCCCAACATGTATTGAAAACCTGATGTGTACTCCCTGTTCAAAACAATCTGAAAGGTAATATTTTTCTTCCCCTCCCCCCCCTTTACTGTAGCAGTTTATTGCTTCCCCTCTCCCCCCATACCTATAACATTGTTATGATCACACTGGATATTAAGTTCTACTTTTCCTCTTATCTTCAAAGAGACTTTTTAACATGTAAACCTGAACAGCTGATACCACCACCATTACTCCCAAGTTGACCATGGACCAGAAATTCACTCTGTCAAAGTTGCTTTCTTGTATATTTCGGTCACGAGCCTCAAATGCTCTGAGCAGAGTCTGAATCTGGACACTCTTGCTTAATCTGGCTTTGACACTGTTGATCGATTCCTGGTAAGTAACAAAAGAGTATTTTTAGAAGAAAAAACAACAACTGAATTAAAAGTATAGCTTGCAACACATACAAAATACTAATACTGTATTACCACCTATAATTTAATTTCTTGCCAGGTAGACAGTTAATTTCACTTTAAAATGTATACCTCATCGCAGAGTTTTCATTAATTTTTCTAGCCTGTTTATTTTGCATCACCTAAAAAAGCTTAATTACCATAGCACTAGGGTTCTATAGTAATTTGGTTTTCCCCTTGTACAGGCTAGGGAGGTGAGAGAGAAAACAAACCTAAAATATTTTTTTTAGCATTCCATGTATCTTGGAGAACTGTGATTCCAGGTATTCACACAAGTAAAAAGCAGTGCTCTCTACAGAACTAGTCTCAAAACAAGTCATGTAGTAGCAGGCAAATGTAGGGCTTTTTTTCTGTTACCATCAACTACCATCTACCATCAGGACTGTAGCTGTAGCAAAAGTAGTATGGTAATGTTGTATCTTCTTTTTATGTTGTCACTGTAGTGGCTATAAACTGCTGCTTCAGCTTTGATACTAAAGCAGAACTTTGACAATAAATTGTGAATAGGACAAGTGAAGGTCCTATAAAGGACACACAGTGTGTCTCACGGAACCAGAGGAAGTACAGAAATGCTCTGGTCATAACAGCAGCAGCTCAAGATCTACCCTTTATTTCATGTTTACAAAGTCAAGGCCTGATCCTATAATCTGTTCAAGTTTTATCCACAACATAATGCATAGTCACAATCTAAAAGCTGATCTCATGAAGTGCTGATTTATGTTCTTGATATTATTATGAGACCCTGAAGTAACTTTAGTGAGAAAACTAATGTGTGCAGTAACAGGAGGCTATAAATTAAGAACCAACAAAACCAACCCCAAAAAAGGTTAAGTTTTTTGGTAACATTTTCTCCATGGACATTTTCTCTGTTGCGTATTCAACAAATATTTCAAAAGATCTATTTTGGAAGCCAAATAATTTTATGATTATATTAAAGTTCATATGTTACACAATAAAGAACATCAACACCATAAAAGAGCATTAAAACTAAGACACAATTCCCCATCTTCCCCAGCAAATATGTTGTTTAAGAAGTTAAACTACCAAGTGTTTATGTAAGTCCTCACAGAACTTACAAGTAATAACTTGACTAAGTAAACAATGGCATCAAATACTAATGTTAACTACAAAAATTACCTACTTCATAAGATCTGCAAGGCTCTCAAAGACAAGTTCTGTATTTCTTTTTCTTTTGGAAGAGATAGCATTATGTACACAATTAGCTATAAAATCCATTCAAGTATTGCTTGTGATTAGTGAGAGGGATTTTCTTCACAATTCTCCCATAAACTTTGTTTTTTCTAATTCTCTTGAGTGCCAATTTTAAAGAAGATCGGCCCAGCTTTTCAGATTCTGTTTGGTTTTAACTATTTAAAAGTGTATTGTATACACCTATAAAAGATCATAAACATTACATTTGTTTTGTTTTTTAAAAACCTGCATTTTGTTTATTGCAATAAATAGAATACAAACAATGTCAATCCCTACACCAGTGTATTCAGTAAGTGTTTGTGGATGTTGGTTTGGGTTGGTTTTTTTGGGGGTGGTTGTGTGTGTGTAGGGTTTTTTTTAAATATACCTGTTATCTGTAAGTACAAGCAAACAGCCTGTGGCTTACTGCATCCTACCAAGCACTAAGAACAGTGGTACAGGAACAGCAAACAATCCTCTACTTCTACAGTAATCTCAACATTTAATGATCATGAAAAGAAATAAAAGCCTTGACTTGGCAGAAGTCTTCATCCTACATCAAATAGGGTCAGTGTGCAGTTTAAGCAAACGTTACCATTCATAAATTGTCTGCAAAGGTGAACCTTTGCAGTGTAGTACAAATTAACTCCTGTCCTGTTGATGAGTTTGGAAAGATGAAATAAAATTTTGGGGGTGAAAATTTAATAAAGTAATATATAAATTGTTGAAGACAGAAATACTAATCCATCTGCTGATTGGGGCACTTTTGCAAAGATGGGAAGAAGAGGCTAACACAGTACTTTATTTTCAAACATTGATAAAAATCTATGCAGTGTTTCCAACTACATCATTGTGATTAAGTGATACTTTAATACTATAAATTTTCATTTCATTTCATTGTTGCTGGGGAAAAGCGTCCCATTTTAGCAGCAGGAAGAAAGGAAGCTGAATTGGGAACAGAGAGACTTTGAATTGACAGTGTTGTCTTGCCGATTCAGGGTCTATTCTGAAAATATTCTCAAGTTTCTGTGTAGAAGCAAGAGATCTACGGTGCTAGGCTTCATGCATCAGTAAAAGCAATATATGAAACTGGAATAGTTTCCAGGATGTTGCACCAGACCAGATGCAGGCAGATTAGCCGAATGACATAGGGTTTTTTTTCTGAATGTTCTTATATTAAAGAGAATTAGAGAACAAATACTAACCAGAATGTCTTCCAATTTCATATCTAGGAGATCTGTGCCTGTAACATACTTCTTCCAGTCTTCCTGATCTTGTCCATCTTCTCCCATATTGTCCAAGATCAGTTCAAAGAAAATCACCTTTTCAGAAATGGTACTGAATGTGTTGTCAAAACAGAACATGTAATCCCCATCTTCAGTTTCCACCCTGTGTATATGAGCAAAATGCAATTTTTGTGCCGGTTCTCAAAAAGTGAGTTTTTGTAAGCTTTCCCCTTTCAGACTGACAATCATGCACTAACTGAATCAGCAATAACTGAATATGGTTTTTATATAAAAATAAGAACTCTAAAGACACGTTACAGACTGCACAGTCACAGCAAAATAAGCCCACTGACACTAACGGCACAAAGTGATGAAGACTGGCTTACTTTGATTTTCCTTTATTGCGATTTTGATTAATTGTTAATCATTACAGAAAAAGCTATAATGAGTGGAATTCTTATACTTTAGTAAAATTACGATAATTACTGGATATTTTCATAAAAATAGGGGACTTTTCAGCTTAATATTTATATAACTGTCAAGATCTTTTGCTATTAGATGTGGAGACCTTTTTCAGCTCCACAATAATTATTTTTGTTCACTGACCATTAACAGATATCATTAAACAAAAATATCCTTCACTTCATGGTAACATCCATGGAAAAGCATTCAGTGCTTGATATTCAGTAATTGATATTCTCAAACTGTCCTATTAGAAAGTCTTCTGTAATACCTTTAACTAAAGAAACCAGAGAAGTACTTTATGTAACACTTGTAAGTTTGAAGACTTTAAACTTACGTATGAACTCCATCTGATTTTCTTTCATCAAAAACGAGAGTTTCACCTTTTGGAGACAGTAGATGAAAATCAACATCTAATCCTGCTCCATCTAGAACCTGTGAAACAAACAAACAAAAAATCCCTCCAACCAGTGGAATTCCATTCGCATTGTTGATGGCAACATTTTTAGGGAGGGCAAACACAAGGGAACTGACACAGAAAGAATCTGAAAGCTAAATCTGCCTGTATGAGTTCACACCAAATTAATTGGAAACAGATTAAAAACTGGTTCAACCCAAAAGCATTTTAGCCATTTCATATCTTAAACTAAATATGAACTAATCCTGCTAGGCTGGGCTTATGTTGAACCCTTCCCTAATTGTTTTTAAGAATGCATAAAATTTTATCAATAGGCAGGGTTAGACAACCTGTAAGACAACCAACAGATGCCTAAATCTAGGATTTCTACGGCAGACATCATTGATGGGCAAGTACCAGCACTGGTTCAGTGGTGGAAGAGAAATTTTATAACAATGATCTGTCACTTTTATGTATAAAAACATATGTTTAATTGTACAAGAACACAATCTATGCAGTGTCATCCCTAAGATCTTTTTGTTGGGTGAATTAACAGTGTAGAAGACAGGATTAGATGTCTTATGCCAATCAAAGGTGTACCACAGACCTCAGTTTTTAATGCAGATTTAAGGCCTGAATTCTCCCAGGGCATTCTCATCTCCCACAGGCAGAGGGAACTGAAGGCATTTAGCTTCCTAAGCTCCTGAGCGTATACAGTATTACAAAGCTGTGCTGCTTTAACTGTATAACGTGGTGACAGTTGTACCGCCACATCTGTTGTGTTATAGACATTCTCCACAGGGAAGACAGTAACTGCATAAGGGGCCAGAGATGATAGTTTTTATGACATTACTTAGGTACATGCTAGGAGAATTTTTTGTTTGCTTGTTTTCCAGTGAGCTATTTGCTCCTGCTGAAATTGAGGGCAAAGTTTACACTGACTTAAAGTGACACTGGAGACTTACCAAAAAAAGAGATATAACTACCCGGAACAAACTTGTGTATCAGCATAGTGTTTAATGCATGATGTCTTTGGAGAATGACCTGCATCTCTACAGTAAATATTCCTATACTTTTGCCACTAACAATCCAGGATAATTAAGTACAAAATAAATCCATTTCCAATAACATACAGAGGTCCTTTTCCATACATTCAAATACAAAGATGGATCATTGCTGTTAGCCGTAGTGCTGAGAAATTTATGCCCGAGTAGAAATAAATTCACTGTTTACACATTAGTTTTCTCTAAAATGTAATTTTTGATTATGATTAAAATAAAGTCCTACTTAGTGCAAAATAAACTCCTGCTTTGCTTAGACAGGGCTCTGAGCAAGGCTTGAACATGTCAGTCTTTCATTCTTGTGCAGTTCTGCGTGTAACAATAATTAGAAAATAATCAGGAATTTCAGCTTTATATTTTTAGTTGGGAAACAGAGCAGGGGCCGGGGGGAGAGGGGAAGGGGTGGTGAAGAGAGACAGATCCCGGCCAATTCTGAGGTGCAGCAGCAGGATGGGAAAATACTCACTGTGGCTGTTCCAATGAAAAAAACTCTTTATTTAAAGGAAAGAGAGAAAAAAAAAATTAAAAGGGGCCGAAATCTTTCCCGGGGGAACTCGACTCTTCCCAAAAAGGGCATCGCGACCTTAATGTTAGCCCAGTTAAATAAGCCCGCTTTTGCTAAACTTTCACCGCGGAGGTGGTCAAAAAGGCGTTTCCCCGCGGGACGCGGGGGCAGCGGGGCGGCCTCCCGCTCGCCGGGGCGAGGCCGGCGGGGGGCCACCGGGACCGCCGCCGGGGCAAGGGCAAACCCGGGGTTGCCGCTGACCTGCCCGCGGACCCTCCGTGAAGGGGTGGGCAGGGGGGTGAGGGGTGGGGAACCGGCGGCCCCGAACCCACCTGGTACTCCAGCTCCAGCGAGGCCTCCTTGCGCATGGGCTGGTAGAAGCACTCCCTGCGGCCGGCGGGAAGCGTGAAGGTGAAGTCGCTGTCTAGGGAAGGGGTGAACTCGGCGGCGGCCCGCGGCGACAGGAACAGCCCCAAACATCCCAGGAGCAACCGGGGCCACGGTACCGGCACCATCGCGGCGGCGCGGAGAGGGCGGCGGGGGGGGGGGGGGGGGGGGG
>JAOXNO010000013.1:95712438-95724340 GCA_028565335.1 Limnodromus scolopaceus | reverse complement strand
ACCAAAACAACAAAACCAAAAAAAAAAAAAAAAAAAAAAAGAAAAAAGATAAAGATCACACCTTTAAAAACAGATTAGAGAAACACCACTTTCCTGCTTTCTGAATAACAGGAAAAATTACTTTTTTAATACATTAAATGTTTGCTTGCTTTCTTGCTAGATATTTCAGTAAGGAAAAAAGGGAGTTCAAACCATCTACAACAAACCTGCTCCTGAGTCTCCCTGAAAGTTTGTGTGCTTCTGTAACAACTTCTTAAGATTTCAGTATTTCTTTCCCCATTGTTTTATGTAAAGTCTATGAAGTGGAGAAATATGACTTGAATTATCATATCACCTTCAACCAACAGATAAGAATTCACTGTACTCGGCACAACAAAATTAAAAAGCTTTGCATTTTAATATCCTTGAAGCAAAATAATGAAACTGACTACAAAGTATTGTCAAATGCATGAGGTTTATTACAGTTAATAACCATCTCCAGCTATAATAAACATAATGACTGTTCATATTAATAGGAAAAAAAATATTCCGCAAAAATATAACTTTGGTTCCCACCTGATGTTTAACTATAATGCTCTGGAGAGCAACTGGCTGGAAAATTATTAAAATTATCTGATTATGAAGTTAAAAATTATCAAAAATTAAGAGCTACAGTTTAAATTAAAATAACATCTCCCATAAAACAAAAAACACCTCCACCCCCCCCTAATTATAACACACTTTGTGTTTCAAAAGGGACTATTAGCCCAAATGACCTGCTCCCGGATGAACTCAGCCAATTTTTATCTATTTTCAAAAGAAGGTTCTTTAAAGAAAGAAAACCCTAAATAACTTCTTCTAATTTTAAGCCATACAAACGCTTCTGAAAGGGTTTCCAAATAACAAGAGCCCTTAAAAAAACAACAATAATTTCGACTGATGATTTCTGACATTGTTTTCCATTATTTTGTTCTCTAACTCACAGCAGGGAATTGCCATCATAATTCTAACTTTCTAAAATTGTACACAAAACCTCCTGTTAAACTCCCTTCTATTTCAGTGTTCTCCTCCAAGTGATTTTTCTTTACAGAAAGTTTACACGCAAACTAGGATCTGGAAAACTATTCACTTTCTTTCCACAGATAGGCAGGGAAGTTCTATTTAGAAATATTTTCACTCCATATTGTATTAAAGAGGTAAAATGGGTTTTCCTGGTCATCCTGTTATTTTCAAATTGTGCAATTAGTCCTATCCCTCTATGAAGCTATATTTCTCATGCTGTTGCAATCATCTATAATATGCACATAACAGAAAATTTTACTCTGTCATTTCTCTCTGGTTGAAATTGGTATCTCAAGAAAGTTACTAAACCAAAATAAACCCAGGTATTAACAAACTGTAAAAGGAGCAGGGAGAAGGCATCTGCAAAAGAATAAAAAGAAAGTGTGAGACAAATGCAGGCTCTTTTTCAATTAGGGTGAGATGGGAAAGAGAATTTAGAACCTCCAGCACAAAATAAAACGGACAAGTGGAAACAGAACTGGTCATAAGAAAAAAGTTAGTTTTTTCTTTAGGACCCTCTACAACTATGAGACATCTTAAAATTTTATAAAGTTTAGTATTAACTGTTAGCAACCAGTGTATGCAGTCAAGGTGATTTGGCTTATCCGTCCTTTTTTTGTTGCTCTATGTACTCCTTCTATACCGCAGACACTGCAGCAAAGACACCAGTTTCTTTGAGACTATAAAGAGTTTAGGGCAAATGGTTCCAACTCAGATATTCAACTCTCAGTCATCTAAAGACACAGTAGACAAATCCCATCTTCCAGTTATAACCATGATGGATTCTAAAGCTTCACTGGACAAGCCAGTTGATACCAAGACCATAACCTCACTGAAGAAGCTAAGCTGTCCTGTAAGTGCTATGCTATGACAGGACTACACATTCAGCTGAGATTCTGAAATGTCTCTAATTGGCTGAAATAGTTCTGAAGCTCTAGCCTTTAATTGTTTCTCTGAAAATAACACCTGATATTACAGCAGAGCACTGGAATTCAAGCAATCTGTTTTTTGGAACATAAAAAAAATTTCCTCATTAAACAGCGAATGAAACATGAGAAGTTGGCAACACAGACCTGAAGATTCCCACAAATGTGTAACACACCTCCCCCAAACATTTCAGTACTTTTCTGAAACAAGGAATGGAAAAAGAAGGAAGAATCCATGCCAAAAGGAATACTCCACCCAGCTGCCAAAAGCATTTGGGCAAGAATACTTAGCACAGCTTACATGTACCCCGCAAAACAAACCCCCATCTCTAAAGGTAAGACTCCTCCAAATATTCAAGGTTAACAACAAAAGGGGCAAATAAAATCCAACTGCCAGTAAAAGATGATGACAAAGTATTATTGTAATCTGTCCAGTACGCATTTGATTAGCGCAATATCCTTAGCAATACAGGTTCACGGTATTCACCGAACTGGGAGAGTTTACGAACCGAGGTTGCTGCCAAGATGTCAATTAAAGTTAATCTTTTTGTCACACATCTGTTATCACTATTCTTTAATGGTAAGGCGACTCTCAGAAACATTACAAAGCATATTACCTTCATATTGGTATGAAATACTATTGAAGGGAGTTGCAAGATATTTGCAAACCCCTTAAGATGTCATTTTCCTTTAAAATTTCAGTATTTTTATAAAGCAGGACCAAACAAAAGAAAACTGTGTAACATATCTGCCATTTGACAGTATGTGGACAACAGAAATTCAGCAAAGGGAAGTCAAGGAAGTGTAACGGTAACAGAAAATAAGGAAACAACTTTCTGCTGCTTAAAATAAAAAAAGTCATTGGAAGTTATTAAGTTTTTACGGCTCAAAGTCTAAGCCAGGTTACTGTCCTCCTTTTTTGTGTTCACTGCCAATTGCAACAAAGAAACACTCAGAAGAGCACATGAACTGCATTTTCCCTTTCTATCTTAAGCACAGGTCACTCAATATACATATTTATTCACTATGCTTTGTCTTCCATTTTGGTCTCTCAAGTTTTCTTTGATTTTTCTGTGCAGCTTCACTTTGTCCTTTCTCAGCAGAAACAGCAGCTCTACCATTTCTCTTCAGCACCGCTTCCAGTTCAAAAAAAGATTCCACACCTTGGTATCACCACATTTAAGTTGTGAAGGCTTTCCATTTTTCCACACCTGAAATGAGTTTGATGCAAAAAGCAGTAGAGTCAGCACATAAGGCAGAGGATATATTCTAATAATCTCTTAATTCACTGTAATCTTCAATTCACAAAGAGTAGGTAGATCTTGGTAGAAATCTTCAATTTCTACAAAGAGTAGAAAGACCTAACAAAAAACAATAAAGTCTCAAGATTTGCATTGTTGAACCATCCAGTGTTCCAAACTCAGAATCTATGGTTTTACCAAACATTAATACAGCAAACTGTAAAAAAAAATCCCTTTCCATAATCATTAGGTTATCAATGAGGTGCCATCCCTACCCAATGAATTTGCAAGATTAAAAAGATACAGGAATTTTAAAAAAATTGCATATCATTAGTGGTGTTTGGAAGCCTATTTTTTAAAGAACAAAGTTAAAACTTACTTGCAGTATTAGTGATGAAGCCATCAATACATACACACCGCAATTAGTTATTTAAGGTTTGGTCAACTCAGTATCTATACTTAGGACTTGACTATTTGTGCATTGATTTCTTTAAACAAAAACACACACACAGTTTGAGATTTTGGAAGTACTCAAAGGAGCTCAGATGTTTTGCACCTCTTATTAGAAGTAATTTCTGTCCTTGCAGTAACAGCCACAGCAGAGGCCTGGGAAAGGCCAGAGTTGGGACTGGAAGAGACAGAATTCAACATCTTCAGATTACTAGAAAAGATTTCAGTGGCAAATACAAAATCCACCACAGTAACTTCCACTCCTAGAACTTCACCGTTATCCACAAAAACAAGCTGTACTGGCCCTTTGTGCAAAATGAATATATCAAAAATATGCACAAATGTAATCAAATAAGAACATTTTAGTACCTTCTGCAGAAGCCCCTTCTCTTTCCATTCTTCTGTTCTGCTGCCATGAGCTTGCTTTGCCAATCTCGCCTTGGATTCTAGCAATGTTTCCTTCTATTCTTCTGGCTCCTCCTCATGCTTGCAAATGCCTTTTTGAAAGTATTTATAACCACAAGTGGATCACGATGTTTCACCAAAATCTAGCTCCTCAGAAAAGCGGAATCCAATTCAGGTGACACCAGATGTAAAGTTTATTTTCCTAGACCTTGGACACAATGCACCTTCAGCTATTACAGGGCATGGTATATCACACACTGCATATTATTCAGGGCACAATACAAGAATCCTCTGATACATGGTGGTCCACAATTGTATGCTTCTGACTGCAGAGATGAAGTCCATAGGACAGTTTTGTGCTCAGCACTGAATACCTCCCCCTGCCTCAAGTGGGCTTCACTGGTCTAATATCCAACTACAGTTTTACCTGCAGTAGATATTGTTGGCCACAACTAAACTCTTATGCTATGTTAACAACCACTTTCATGAGAATAAGCTGCACATTTTACTTAGCTTAATGTACATTTCCTATACCTACAAGTAATATGCTATCTACTGAAAGAAAGCCTAAGAGAGCGGGAATGGAACGGTCATTTGTGTGTCTCCATGATAGAGATTAAAAACACCTGCTAATTCAGGCCAAGAGAGAACACCTCTTCTTCTGTACTTTGTTCATTCAAAGATATGAGATCGACACAGCAATGGATTAAGCAGTGCATTTTACACCTTTTTTGGCCACTGACCTCCTAGATGAATTTGGTATAACTCCTTAATACCAATTATTCATTCTCCCCCCAGCAGTAAAACAAGGACTGTGGTTTCTCTTCAAACCACCTTAATATCTATGGATTAGAAGTGCTGTGTAACAGCTAAACAGTTTCTGTTTTTCCAGTTGTCATTCCAGGTCTCCTGTCAGCAGGTATGCAACATCTACAGTAATGCATATCCATGAGGATGCCAATATTTAAGAAGTACCATAAAGTGGGGTGGCAGATTCCCCTCTAGTTTGAGGAGTGGGCGAATCAGAAAGGAGGAAGAGAAATAAAGATGGTTAGTTATTTCTCCCTTAACCCCAACCTCACAGCTATTCAGAGTAGTACTAAAAAACACACAACCTTTCTGTGACTAAGCACACTACACTTTCTTCCATATTCATCAGCATATCTCAGATAAGACATCTTTTATCCATAGTGAAGATATAAACCAGTGAATTGATTAAAAATGTCTAGAACTGGAAACTCAGCAGAACTTCATATAGCCAGACATCTTATCATGCTGTCCTTTTTAAAAGACACTATATTCAAAGAAAATAGACTCCTAAACTTATGGTAAACTTTTGAAGGTAAAAGCACAAAATTTCAATAAAATTACTTATCACAGTATAACAAGTTTACATTTAACGTAAAGAAATTTGCCTGCTTGCCCCAGATCTATTTGATAACCTGTAACAACCTGTAGTTGTCAGTTCACATCCAAAAAAGATAAGCTAGAGTTGATCTTTCAAAATTATTATGAATAGGATAAAATAAAGCTTTTGTCTGATAACAGGAAAGTTCATGATATACACATAGCACAATTATCTGCTGAGTATTTCCATATTTTCAAGCTACTGCAGTAAGACTGCACATTACACTGAAAGCCCTAAAATATGGCTAAGGGACAATTCCACAATAAAAATTAAATTGTTGCCTTCAACAGCAACAAACCACAGTTTAACACTGTGATTATACAGTTTACATTAATTCCCACATTAAATAACATTAGTATTAATTAAATTTAATTTATGAATTAAAATTATAAATTTTATAATATCTCACCTCAGTCTAAATGATGAGTTGATCTTTGGTCGTAAGCCACCATTTTCAAACAGTTGTATATGTTGCTGATTATTTGCATGGACCTTCCAACTTACACATATTGGGTTCCTCATAGAATGAGGACTATCCTTTTGTTCTTGAAGCCCTTCATCCTCTATTTCACTGGATCCATCTACCACTGCTTGAAGAAACTTCTTGAGCCTGGTAAGTACATTCAGCCTCCACTGCTGAGAAGTTACTCTGCGATTTGGGTTAACAGAGAGCATCCAGGAAAGTTTCTCTCTGCTTTTCAGTCTTTTTGACAGTTGCTGGTGAGAAATAAGCTCTACAAAATTCTTCAACAATATAATGCTGCGGTCTGTGAGAAGAGCTGGGTATGCTTCCAATAAAACGTCCAACACTTTCAATGAATCTTCCTGAATCCCCTCACTGATATGAGTCATGGCACTGGAGAGATGGGCACTTACCAAAGGAAAAAATGGAGCAATCTGTTCCGCTCTTATTTTTGAAGCCAAGAACTGCAGCAGGTGAACAGCTGCTCCTCTGACACCAGAATCTTTGTCTGTAAACACAGCTGCCACCTCACTTATTATATTTGAAAGGTGTGCATCAATTACAAATGGATACTGAGACAGAAGATCTTTGAGCCCAAGAAGTGCATTATGCTTAACCCCAGGACTATAGTGATGCATCTGTGAAAGCAGATCCTGCAAGGAAAGAAACATATGTACTTGTCAGCATTATTACTTTAAGCTCTTTAAACTTCCCCACCTGTATCCACTGCATTTTTCTCACACACTCGGAAATAGAGCATCTATTCTTATGATGTACTGCTGTTCATAACGGCGTAATATTTTCAGGACAAATGTAGTATCAGTTTAAAGCATAACAATGAACAAATCACCAAAATCCAATGACAGAAAAAACAAGATACTGTAACTTGTCTTTCAGGTAACTAGATACTCCTCATTTTTAAGTTTATGCACAATCCTACTGACTTAAGAGAGGGATAACCAAACATAAGTCCTCTCACACGTTCTCAAGAATAGAACTATGAAATCTTAGGGTCAACTGCTTTCTTCAGCTTAAACTGAAGCTGCAAGAGATGGAAGACAATGCAAAGGAAGGAAAGCAGAACAACCATCCAAGGAAACACAAGATTTTAAAAAATCATCATCTCAGGAAGCCTACTCTTTAAAACCCTGTCTTTAAGTTATGATCCAAGATTTTCAAAAACCGAATGTTAATCCTAGATACTTAAATCAGTGTGCAACTTTAGTTTTAGCACTGCTGAAATCCTTTCCCTTGGGTTATATGCTGGTCCAGCAATTTGAGCCATTAAATTAATGGGTGATCTTACTGTCAAGGACAAAGAGGCTGTATTCAGACACTCTGCTAGGTTTTTTTAAGGTCTGGGGTTTTTTTTTTAAATCTTTTTTACTAAACTCTACTAAACACAGTAAACCTAGACAAATGACAAGTCATTTTCTGTCATTTCAAAAAGTAATGTCATAGTATACCTTTATGTTAAGTTTTCTGTTTTGCGTAGGAAGCACTCCATCTTCTTTAAGCTGCTCAGGAATTTGTATGGCCCTTGTTTTGAAGGTAGTATCAGTTGCATTCTCTAGTTTAGGCTTTTTTTTCCCAACTTTTAATTTCACTTTCTGGAAATCTTCTTGATGTTTCCTTTTTTTAGTCATTCTGATTCTCTGCAAAAAGATATTAAAAATTTTAATTTTATTAAATACATTACAAACAAACATTTTTTTGCACCAAAGAGCAGCAACTTTCTAACAAAGGCTACTGGGTTTATGCTTTTTCCTAGGCATAAACTAGCATTCACTGCTGAGACAAGATGCTAGGCTAAACAGACACGCAGACTGATCCAGTACAGCTGTTCTTTTAGTGTCCAGAAAACATTCTGCTGCTCCTTTGGTTGTCTTTGCCCTGAGAACAACTTTATTGAAAACGATAATGTATCTGCATCTTCCACTGCTTTATTAGAATAAGTTGCTGGGCTTGTAAAAAGTTCCTGCCAATAAAGCAACCTTTTATATAGCTGACTCTTGTCAAGCCAAAAAAGCTCAGTGAACTGTTTGATATAATTTGTACATTGTTTACTACACTGGTTTTGGCTGAGGTAGAGCTGATAGTTTGCCTTCATTTTGAGGGGCATATAGTGCACTTGGAACCAACTGCCCCAGGGATGGATACCATCCTGGTTTCAGCTGGGATAGTTCATTTTCCTCCTAGTAACTGCTATGTTTTGCATTTAATATGAGAACAATGTTGATAACACATATTGTTTTAGTTTTCGCTAGTAATGCTTATATTATTTCACTGAATTTCACTGAATTTTTAGAGTTGGAAGGGACCATAGAGATATCTAGTCCAACTCCCCTGCCGAAGCAGGATAAGTCAAGCAGGATTAAGTCAAAGACTTCTTCAGCTTCCTATAGAAACTGAGATGGATCATAGACAAGACAAGCTGGACAAAAGAATATTCCATACTATACACATCATGCTGAGTATATAAACAGGGGTTGGCCAGGGGGCAGGAATCTGCAATTGCTGCTTGAGACAGGATGGGCAATCAATCATCAGGTGGTGAGCAACTGTACTGCATCACTTATTTTGTATATTCTTTTACCATTATTATTATTAATAGAACAGTAATGGAAGTTGAAATAATAAAGTGTCTTTATCTCAAAAAAACCCAAATAAGGATTGTCGTGGTTTAACCTCAGCCAGCAACTATGCACCACACAGTCCCCCAAACTGGGATGGGGGAGAGAAATCGGGAGAGTAAAAGTGAGGAAAAATCTTGTGGGTTGAGACAAAGGCAGTTTAATAGGCAAAGCAAAAGCCGCGCACACAAGCGAAACAAAGAATTAATTTACTGCATCCTATGGGCAGGCAAGTGTTCAGCCACCACCAGGAAAGCAGGGTTCCAACACACGTAACTGTTACTTGGGAAGACAAACACCGTAACTCCAAATGTCCCCTCCTTCCCTCTTCTTCTCCCAGCTTTATATGCTGAGCATGATGTCAGATGGTATGGAATATCCCTTTGGTCAGCTGTCCTGGCTGTGTCCCCCCCAACTTTATGTGCCCCCCCCAGCCCACTCGCTGGTGGGGTGGTGTGAGGAGCAGAAAAGGTCTTGACTCTGGGTAAGCACTGCTCAGAGATAATCAAAACATCCCTGTGTTATCAACACTGTTTCCAGCACAAATCCGAAACATGAGTTTAATCAAACCTTCACTGATAACAGCAATATACAAAAATCTGAGAAGACTTCCACTACATACTGAAAAGGCCAGTCTGTGCATTTAAAAATAATAGCTAGAAAGAATAAGGAAAAAAAGAGGTTAATTTCTCTTTTTACTTTATATATGCCTGTTTAAGTCATATTTAATAAGGCATAAGAAATAAGATAGTATGAGTAGCTATACTTAGAAGTCAGTCATACAGACATACTAGAATAGAGGTACAATAACCAAAACAAACTAAAACCCACTCTTCAGTTTCCGAATGACCTTTGATATATCTGTATTGATAAAAGCACTCTTAATTCTACCAGCTTAAAAAAACAAAACCAACAACAACAACAAAAAAACCCACCCCAAACTCTACACCACAGGTTCCTTTATTTTATCTACCTTCCCTCTATCTCTGTACTTTTAAATTAATTCATAACAAAACTCCAGAAGTTGACATCACAACGCTCAGCATCACATACAAATTGTGCCTAGATTTCTGTTAATTAAGACCACATGGTCTGATAACTCCTAGAAGTGGTTGCAGAAATTACTTACAATTTAAAAGGGGGAAGGGGGAGACAAGCATAAAGCCATTATCATATTGGGGTTTAACATCTCACAACTTTTTAATGATAACAGCTGATTTATAGAGCTGGGAAACTGAATAATTCCAGATGTCACTGTATACAGTATTTATATCCAACTTTAAAGGTCTATGCTGTCAGGCACATAAACTTTTTGTTTCTTCTTAATATCTGAACTATACCAAAAAATGCTGCAAACACAACATTCAAATTTTAAAGACCGAATTAAATAAATAAATAAAATACAGCTGACTAAACCCAGAAACTTCTAAATAAAATATGCAGTGACTCTTTTACGGTAGATACAATCATCATTCCCTCTACAAAACAGAATCCTACAGCTGATTTTCCCAGTGGACTTCAACCTCAAAATCTGTGTCATATACAGATTTTGTACATTATGTACAAATACATATACATCATGTCATATACACATCATAAGGATAATCATTAGGGAATGTTTTAATTATCATTCTCATTTTCTATTCTTTTAAAAAATATAACTGATTATAAAAACATTTGACTGCAACTTAATTTCTGCTTTTCACATGCTAGCTGAACACCACTATATGCAAGACCATTTAACTGAAGTGTAAATTTAGTATAAGTAACCTATCAACTGAAAAAGCTTTAAAAAAGCTTGGGCTTTGGTGCCAAAATAAAAGAGTCCTTTAGTGTCCAAGTATGACAACTAAGGTTTTATAAGCTTTTGATTTTTACCACATGCATCTTTTAGAACAGAATTACAAGATTTTTCACGACTTGAGGCAAGACATACAGAAATAGCTAGAAGCTTTTCACATGACTGTTATTTCCACTTGCAAAGCCTGCCTTAGTAGAGATATTTAAGAAGACTCGCTCTACAAGATAAAATGTTTGGCTTCCAATTAGTATTAAAAACTTTACAATACAGGTGTGTACTCACCTGAACAAAGTCAATTAAGTTCTTTTAAAGGAGGAGGCTTATAAAATATACTTTCTCCTACTAAAACAAAGCAGCACAGTTTACCTTGCACTGCATATTTTTGAAATAATTTATTGGAAATCTAAACATATCCATTTCCAACTCATGTGTACCACACAAAATCAGAGATAAAATGGTTACAAAACCAAAGCCATGAAAACACCACAGTGTCTACATAATAGGACATTAAGAAAAATTGTATACAGCTTATGAAGTTATATAAATATTTTCGTGTAACTCTTTGCTGAAAAAACAGTTTGCCTTTTGACTTCAACCATGTTTTCATTTGGCCCTCCTCCAACAGGACTGAGCTAAGTGCACCTAACAGTTTCTGCACTAATATAGTTCTACAATCCAAAACATTAAAATAACCTCAAATCAATGCTAGCTTCCTTTAACATAAAGCTGTACGCAGCACTTTTCAGAAACTACTTCCAAGTGCCGCTCTCGGCCATCCTTGCGTCAGGCTTAGGGAAACAAGAGAGCAGCCAAAAGGAGTGCTTGCTTCACCTGTAATTCGCTTCCTCGAAGCTTTGCGGTACTCCCCTCAGGGATTCTCCCTAGCAGCATATTTACAAGCTCAACCGATCAAGAAAATCCTGAGGAACCAGAAAGCAAGGTACGTGCCCAAGCTTCTCCTCATCTGATAAAGATTCCCACCTGGGCGATCTCTCTCCCAGCGAAGGGCAGTACTTACTGGCAGTTAACTCTCTGAGGCTCCCGCGCTGGACCGCACATCCCCAGTCACCACACAACCTAATCACCACGCACCGCCCCGCGCCGCAAACGCCCTACCCAAGCCAAAGCGCTGCCGAGGCGGAGGCGGCGACTCTTCCCACAGGTCTAGGCCGTTAAACAACCATCCTCAGCGTCCCGGGACATCTTTCCGCTTCTTCCCCAAGAGCCGCTCCGCTCCAGTCCCTCTACGAGGCGTTTAAATAAAGCGCGTTAGTGCCCGCCCGCCCGCTGCCGGCGCTCCCGGCGGGGAGGCCGCGAGTTCGGCTCCCGGGAGACCCCTCGGCCGCCCTGTGAAAAGAGCCGGGGCTCCGCTGGGCGAGGCGGGAGCAGCGGCTGAGGGAAGCCACCCGTACCGAGGGAGGCGAGGCGACGTGAGGTGAGGTGGGGCAGGGGCGGCGGACGACGCCCGCGGCCCGGGGAAAGGGGAGGCCGCCGGTTTCCCGGGACGGCTCGCGCTTTCCCGCCGCCCTGCGCA
>JAOXNO010000013.1:95664276-95712302 GCA_028565335.1 Limnodromus scolopaceus | reverse complement strand
CAACAGCGGTGGCAACAGCCGAGCCCCACGCGCGGCCACTCACCAACCACGCGGCAGCGCGAGCCCCCTTCCGCCCCCGAGAACCTGCCCGGAAACGGCCGCCCACGTGAGCGGCCGCAACCAGCGAGCGCCCCCGCCGCCGCCGCCACCCGCCGGAAGGAGAGCGCTTCCGGCCCGCGCCGCCGGTGCGGGTGGCGATGGCGCCACCTGCAGGGCCGGCGGGGAGAGGGAGCGGTAAGGAGCGCGGGGGGATCCCGCTGCTGCGGGAGCCTGTTGGAAGGGTTTACATTCGTTCCCCCGAGGCGGTGCAGTCTCTAGTGCTGTTCCGGTAAAGGGGGTACAGGAGGCTTGTCCCTTTTCTGTGTAAAAATCACAGAATGGTTCGGGTTGGAAGGGACCTTAAATACCACCTAGTTCCACCCCCCTGCCATGGGCTGGGACACCTCCCGCTAGACCAGGCTGCTCAAAATCCCTTGAACGCTTCCAGGGATGGGGCACCCACAGCTTCTCTGGGCAACCTGTTCCAGCGTGTCACCACCCTCACTGTGAAAAAGTTTTTCTTAATATTTAAATCTTACCTTTTGAAGCCATTACCCCTCGTTCTATCAGTACATGCCCTTGTAACAAGTCCCTCTCCAGCTTTCTTGTAGGCCCCCTCCAGATACTGGAAGGCTGCTATAAGGTCTCCATAGAGCCTTCTCTTCTCCAGGCTGAACAAGCCCAGCTCTCTCAGCCTGTCCTCACAGAAGAGCTGCTCCAGCCCTCTGAGCATCTGCGTGGATGTTCTTTGCAGCCGAAGCAATCTGTTAACCAAGGGAAGGCAAACGATCTTTGGTTTTTGTATATACAGTGGAGCAGGATGGTGTTGAACAGGCGGGCAGTGACAGCTGCAGGAGTTTTTTTTCTTATGCCAGTGTCATAAGACAGTCAGAGATACGCTTTGCAGCCTGACAAAGTTTCCAGATGAAGGGAGATGCTTTTGTGGCATGTGGAGTTGTGAGGTGACCTCCAGGTCTCGCTCTGCCCCTCTCTCCTCAGGCCCCGTCAGGAGGTCCTGCCTCAACGCATCAGCCAGGAGAAAAATTCAGTCAGGTCACAGAAGTAATTACGCTGCGCTACTTTGATGTGAAGCAGCACAGATGACTGCTGAAAGTTCAACAGCGTTTTTTAAGATGTCAGCGTCCCATCAGAGGAGACATTGCATCATTTTAAGTACTGGAATCAGATGTCTAGGCTCAGGCTTGTCACTTGCAGTAACAGGATTGCTTTCATGCTGTCTTTGAGCCCAGCTACTTTAGCTCTTGATTTGTATCTCATTTCCTCCAACAAGAATGCATGAATAATAACAAATACCAAGATTTGTGTTTATAGACTCGGAAAACATTTAGAAGAGATCATAATTTTGGTGAAGGCAACGCAGAGTCAGCATGAGCATTTCGGGTTTCACAGGCAGTATCAGACCATTGGGCACGCTGTTTAATCACATTGACAGTACGGAGCCTGCTGCTTCAAAAGGGGTAACGAATTCTTAAGCCAGAAGGACAGAGCCCAGTCCTAAAAGACACAGGAAGCGACACAAGAGTAGGATGTTTCCATACCTGCCTAGAACAGAGATCATCCCAACTGACACCAGACAGCAACTTTTCTATTGCACATTCAGAGCTCTTCATTTCCTACCCAGTCACCCGGGAAAACCCTTCTCCTTTCCACTCTCTGCCTTCTAAGAGGAGTACAAGTTCCACTTTTTTTTTTTTTTTGTTAGAGATCGAGTCCTGTTGCTTAAGTTTTAATTCTATTAATTCTTCAGTTACCCTAGATGTCTGGGTTGCTGTTATTGCAAGGAAAAAAAAATATCAAAGTGTATAATACTAAATACAGTCAGCAACATTGCTTAAGCATCATTAGGAAAGAAAATGCCCTTTTTCCTTACTTTGCAATGCTGGCACAAGATATTATCCTTAAAAACTCTTTTGGAACAAACACAATTTTGCATTAGTATAAGAATATAGCAAGCCATAACAAAGCACAGGCAGATACAAGAAGAAAAGAATATAATTCTTTTCCAGCTTCTATTTGCACCAGGAAAAAAAACATTTTAAGGGGAAAATAACTGTATAACTGAATAGAAATAGAAGATGCTAGGCCATGTTCTCAAAAAACATTTCCAGAAGCATACACTTTATGATTTTTGTGCAGTTCAGTTTTCTCAGCTGTCTTTGACAAGTGCAGTAGCACTCTGCAGCATACCATTCAAACCACTTTGTATCAGTGTGCTATTATTCAAAGGTCTGTCCGTTTCCAGCATGGTCCTCCTGCACCCAAGGAAAAAAAATACTGAAATCCAGGTAATTTCAACTTAATTTTAACTTTATTTACAGAGGAATGATTTCACAGTAAGAGAAGAAAAGAAGCTGTCCCAGAGATGGCCATTTACAACAGCTGAACATTCCGAGTTTATTATTTTAATTAATAGAATGTTCAGTACTTTGAAAACAAATAAACAAACAAAATGATGTTTCTACTTTTATTTTCTGTATTACAGGAACAGAATTCAGAATTTTGTATCAACTAAAAGATGTTGTTACTGAACAAGTTCATCTTCACTAAGCAGGCATTAACATTGTCCCTATTATAGAGTTGTATGAGCTGTAATAGCTCTGGTTCCATTCTGCTTCTGACAAGAACATATTTAGAGACACTGTAGAAATTCTTCACAATTTCTTTAAAGCAGCAGTTTGTGTTTTAATTTCTTTAACTGTCATTGAACTGTTTTCATTCCTGTGTCTGTTCATAGAACAAAAGTAACCAATTTTGTTGCTGCTTTCTTTATTACCTTATTTTTATGGCGTCTTGCATTCCATGATACGAAGATGTGAAACCACCAGGATAAGGATTCTCAATTCTATCCAGATCTCCAAAAAAAATGTAAGTTAACATTAAAAGGTTCATTTACCATCTGGCCCCAGCACGTCTATATTATACCAGCATTTGGCTGCAAAGCTGAAGAGCTTTAATTAGAACCACTGAATGCTACCCAACATCAGAAGCAGGAAGCAAATTTTAATGACACAATTTAATTTCTAATCTTTTTTTCCCCAAGCACACTAACTTATAACCATCCAAAACATTTTTCATTATCCTGTAAAAGTAGTAGTCGTTAATATATAGACCTTACATTCAGTCAAAACCACTACTACTTTAGTTGGAAGAAAGTTCATGTTAAAAGGACAATATAAGCCAGCTCCCATTTCATTCTCATGCTGGTGGGATAAGAGAAGACAAAAAGATCCTTTTGTTACCACATCAGCGCCTCCTAACCATAGTCTGGTTAGATCTCTTGGGACATACCTCTGAATTTGCAAGCAAAGCCAGCCTCTGTTGACTTTGCTACAGCTTACAATTATCTAGGCCTCCTAAATTGGCTATAATCCAGGCACTTCTCAACTCAGAACTAGATTGACAGCACTGACTTTTTATCATTTTTTTTAATCTTTATTTTAAAAAAATACATGGAGACCTATTCATAATTCTTATATGTGAGTGGATTTCTGATTACAAAAGCTTTTAAAGTCAGGCCCACAGGGGATAACTTCTGAGTATTGGTTGTAGGATGAATTTGTACTGCTGACTGCAGTAGTTCCTTCTGGCTGGTAACTCTTTGTAAAAGAGCCAACAATAATATCAGACTGTCAACGTACAGTATTTAATGATAGCGAGAAGAACAACAGTTACCTGTTTTAAAAGTATGTTTTACCATGGAAAGAAAGAACATGAGCTTTACAACTTTTCCACAAATATAGAAATCTTGGCTAATTGGAGAAATAAATAACAAGAATCTCAAAACCAAGTTATTAATTTAATTAAAATAACACTGTCCAAAATTCAAACATAGCATAATCAGCTACACTGAGTTCATTTTAAGTAAAACAGAAATCTAAAACTTACAGAAAATAAACATTGCTATATTAGCTCTATTAACTACCGTGTCACTGTGTGCTGCCATTGCTTGGTCTTCTCAGAGTTCCACTTTCAGTCAGGATCCTTATAACATTCGGAATATCAATTCCTTAGTTAAAGGCAAACAAACAAACAGAGAAAATAAATGGTTTCATGACAGAGTACATTTAAAAGCACAAATTATAGTGAAACATTCAGATGCTGACATGAGTTTGGGTCTTTCTTATTAAATGAAAAATACTGTAACTGTTAACAATCAGGATGTGCCTGGAAACTATAACTGTGTATTGCTGTGAACAGCTGTACTGGTTCAGTGAAAAGTTCTGTCTTGCCCCTCTACTATCTCTGACTTTCAAAGACCTGTTGCTGATCATCAGGAAAGCATGACCAGAAGTGCTTGATTTTAGCACTGTAACAGTAAGTCAAAGTGTCCTCTTCCGAACACAAGCAAGAAAGCCACGTTGCTTTAATGGAACTAATGTCTATAACTTTAGGAGGGGGAGAGGAGAAGTAAAAGAAACACAGGGACAGCTTAAGTGGTAATAATAAGCATTCAGCACCCATAACCAAATGTTAAAGGAAGAGTAAGAGCAGGGCAGGTGTGCCCGATACATGGTGGCACGTGGGAACACTATGTTCTCCCAATCTCTGATCATCTTCAGCTCAGGAAAAGTTCCAAGTCTGATATGGCAAACTTTTCATTAGTCAAAACAGTGGCCAAAACAGTGTTGATAACACAGCAGTGTTTTGGCTGTTGCCAAGGGGTGCTTGCACAGCTTCAAGGCTTTCTCTCTTTCCCGCATTGCACCCTCACAGAGATTATGCAGGGGACAGGAAAAAGACCGGTAAGGGACACAGCTGGGACAGCTGACCCAAGCTGCCCAAAGGGATATTCCATACATCATGCTCAGCAGTAAAAACTGTGGAGGCACGGGGGTGGCTGTTGCCTGGAGACTGGCTAGGCATCAGTCTGCCTGTGAGAAGTGCTGAGTGATTGTCTTTGCATCACTTGTTCCCCCCGCCCTTTCCCTTCACTTATTAAACTGTCTTTATCATGACCCACGAGTTTTATCACTTTTGTTCTTCCTATTCTCTTCCCTGTCAGCTGTGAAGTGGGGGGGAGGAGGAGGAGGGCAGTGAGAAAGCAGATGTGTTAAACACACAACAAAACCTTAAAAAAAAAAAGAAAAATACACATAAAAGAGAACCACATTCACCACACACAAATTTTCAGGTTCCAAAAGAAGCTTTATGGGAGAAACCTCTACTATCAGTAACTTAACCACTTTGTTCTGGAGGCCCCTAGGACCAGATGATACTCATGGAAGAGTAAAACCCATGAAAATAGCAAACTGTTATATGTTGTTCCAGAACTTCCATCCCAAACAGATACTCTGCCCAGTCATGTGCACACACACATGCTCAAGGAGAGGTTATGGCATGGATTGCAGTCTCTCCAGTTCTACAGTGAGCACTCAGGCAAAAAATATCTTAAGCTCCTCTACTATGTACTCATCTTCAGTGGTTTGTTTTTTTTTTTTTTACCCTCATGATCCTAAACACACTCTGAGAAGCTTAGAAATGTACACAGGAAGCTTCTGAAGAAAGGGCAGCAGTTGACTAGAGATGTGGGAAGGTTTAGTACCTGAACGTTATAAAAAACTTGTAAGCAAGAGATTACTTGTCTCTGATTCATTATTATTTGTATGTTACCATGCAATTACAGTTCCTTCAGCAATCACTAAGTAAAAATCTCTTTGCTGTTGGCATTCCCAAAACCAGTGTTTCACCACTTATATCACAGACAAGAGATTCCGGTTTTTTCTATCTATCTATGCTTGATTTTAGTTAGCTCTCTCTCACCATGTAAATGTTACTATGCACAAATGAGGACCGAATTTAAGAAGAAATTCGGCAATTATTAACACCTTCATGGGAAGACCGTCATTTTGAATTACCATTCCTAAACTGGATCCTGCAAAAGTTAAAGTTAACTTAAGCAAAAGTTAAAAGAAAAAAAAAAGTCTCTTCAGCGCTCCTTAATACCTCAAAGTTCTTTGACCCATATAGTCCTTCATATTTCATAGAACTAACAAAATTATGTTATGTATATTTTTATATGTGTGTTTGTGCGTGTATATGCATGTATACATGAATTACCTCTGAAAGCTGGATTTGCTGCTGCTATTTTCTGTAGAGTAGCAGTAACTTCCTCAACGTTCATATTTCTTACACTGTTCAAAAATTCAGCAGTGATGTTGTTCTCATATGCTGTTTCCGAAGAACCAGTTGAAAAGTTTTGGGGTTCATCTTCTTCATTTACTGATAAGGACTGCTTAGCCGACCGGTTGCTCAAATAGTCTTAAAGAAGAGAAATATTGGTTTTCAGTGAGAGAAGATTCTGTAGAGTCTTCATTACCTACTTCTCTAAATAGGGCTTTTCAAAACAATGATTTCCAGTCTGGCACAGCAGCGTTGCTGGTAAGGTTCACATCTGACTTTGCTACATTTTCATACAACTGACAATCCAGAATGCTTTCTATTTACAGAAAATCCTGTAGAAACAACAGTGGAGAGGTGGATGAAAACTATTTTCATTATGCTTACAAAAGGGAACTGGAAGTCCCAAGTCTCATATATTGTAAGTCATTGCAATTTTTGTTATTAGCATTGTATTAATTGAGGTTTTCAAAAGCTAAACTCCCTAGAAAAAAAGAAAATTGACACAGCACAGAAAAAAAATAAAAATCATACAAGATAGCTTCACTAGTATTCTGGTTATATTGCCTCTCCAAGCATATGATTGTACTTCCTATGCTTGAGAAAAATAACCATTTGTTTTATCAAGAAGAAAATGACCTCAAAGAAATCCAAGATTCTTTGATAAAATTAATCAGAAGTACCAAGGTCAAGTAGCTGCAATATTTGGGTATTAAACAGAATTATCCATCCTATACAATACAATTTTGTTGCCACCAACATCTTGATTGGACTACACCTGCCCTAATCCTCTTGTCCACCAGGAAGGGAAAGAAATGGGGAAATAGATAGGGGGAGGGGGGCGGGAAAGTCAGAGATAAACTTTGAAACAGTTGCCTCTGGACAGAAAAAAGTCAGAGTTGATACTAATTCAATTCCTCCCCAGATCCTACAGTTAAATAAGATGAATGTTTTTGAATAGTAGAGATAGAAAGAAACCCCCAAACTATTAATTTATGCTACTTGACCCTGGCTTTATTATCTCTTAAGCTCTGCTTATAGAGAAGCAGGAAAAAAGGCCTACTAAAATTTATGCAAGGTTCAGTATTAAGATTTAAGCACGATCAAGATTGCAAAGGTAACATTACCTGTATCAGAGTCACTAATATCTGCTGAAGTCAGGTCAGACTGTTCTGTGGAATATTCCAATGCTGCTTCTCCATTATATTCAGTATCGAAGAGGCCCTACAAGTTTGAAAAAGGTTGTGTTCGGAATTTCATCAAGACAATCTCCTGAAATTACGAACTACTACATTTTTGATGATCCTAAACCAAATAAACGACCAGTATTTCTGCTACCAAATCTGAAAAATCAAGGATTTATTTGAAAATCATGCAGCTGGTAATGAACCTCTATGTATGTATACACTGCTCATGGTATCTCTCTACATTTGAAAAGCACTGTATTAGGCCAAGAAGTGATACTTACAGAGCCCAATTCTCAACCTATCAGGCCTAAAAAGGAACATTTTACACTCAAGAGTAAAAGATTTAGTTAAAAATTACCAGTTGAAAGATTGCGATTTAGAATACTAAAAAACCCTAACATAGGAAAACATCTATTTTTCTAAAACCGGTAGGTTAGAAGTTACTTCAGTTACAGCTTGAATTTTTTTGTAACGTGTCAGATTTTGCCCTCTTCCATACGAATAAAATAACAAAATTCTATATGGAAAAAACCAGCAGGAATAAGGTGAAAGTAAGCTTAACAAGGAAGTAGAAAGTAATAAATAATTAATGAGAACTCAGGGCATGGAATTTATTACGGGAAAGTACTGCATTTGGGGCAGGAAGAAACCAATAGAGGGAAGATGGAATATAAGTAACAAAGATAAAGTTTATTATAAAGTCTGGAATTAAGAAGGATTTTTGAAGACAGAAGGAAAACAAAACAAAACATTTTTTCTTGAAGTGTCACCTCTGTGATTCTCTCCAGCTTGTTGGCTGGTATTTACCCTCATTTGGCATTTTCCAATTAAGCTCACTCTTTAAATAAAAAAGTAGTTAAGTAGCTATAGTAGTAGGAGTAGCTGTTGTGGTGCATGAGAAGTCTGTTCAGCACTGACAATCCTGCAAGAAACTCTGGGAGGGATAAGGAATAAATACTGGCATATTTTCCTATGGCAAAGATGTTGAATGGATCACCAACAAGAGGAAAGTTCCTACCATCCCTGTTGACAATGGGGGAATGAACAAAAAGTCATTCCATCAGTGGAAACTGTGGAGATTATGGTATAATGGAACGTAAACTCAAGGTATAGGGAATGCAAGTGGCAACCACAGCAGCCTCAAAGTTCTCCCCAATACTACGCCTGTGTAAAGACAAGTCAGTCAAAAGTAATAGCAGAGAGGTGGAAAAACTGGGTTTCTAATAGTGGAGGAAGAAAAGAGACCTCAAAGGGAACAGTCTAAAGAACAGGACCAAAAGTCGTATAAGTAAGAAAACTGATGTCAATAATGCTTGATTATACGGTGAACGAACTGAAGGCTGAGAATGGAAGTAGAATACAGAACAAGTGTCAGGGAGGTCAGCAGAGATGAGAAAAGCTTAAGTTAGAATTGAAAAGGGGCAAAACCAGCAGAAAAACCTAGATGTAAGGAAAAGCATGGGAAATAAGAGACAAGATGATTTTTAGCTGCTATTAAAAAAAAATAGCAAGCATCTTTGAACAGAAAGTATTAACTTTAACAACAGAAAAGCTGTAATCCTATCATCGCTACAAAAATTCAAGTTTTTAATGGGCAAAACTTACAATACAGTCTTCACAGCAATTTTGTTTAATTAAACTGAAAAAAAAAAAATGTATTACAGTTTAATTAAACTGTAATAATAAAATGCATAATCACAGGAACATGCAGATTAGTAGAACAAAACCATCACAAAATCCACATTACTTTGTTTGATGAAGCCTGCTGACGATATTCCACCAGTGCATCTGTTAGAGTCTGTGTAACTTTTAGGATAAATGAAGCATCATCTTCATTCAGTATCTCAAAACTTTGCTAGGAAAAAACAAAACAAAACAACACACAACATAAAAATTTTCCCTCTGAAACGTGGCTGAAGTTACAAAGCAAATAGAGTTTTTACTTTTAATCCCATAAACTGGGGGTGGGGAGGTGGAATTGAAGAGGAACCTAACACAAGGAAGCTGCAGCTACCTGAAACAACCCTTTGAAAAGGAACAACCCAAGAATATGCCTGGAAATACATAAGGAAAAGCATTTTTCTATAAGTATTTTGATGTCTTCCCAAGATACCTGCACACAAATGAATGGGTACAACTTCCCTGAGACAATATACTCATAAACCATTTCTCTAGAAAGCAGCAAAAAGCCAGAACAATGCTAAATTTAAAAATATATGCCACCTTGCCTTATATTAACCTTCTTCATCCCAAAAAAAGTCTAAGGAAAAGCCAGTCTTTGAAACTCTGAAGCTCTAGTAAGAGAACAAGTTCTAGCACCAACAGCCCTCCCAGAGCGCGCTACATGAGTCACCCCCTTGTCTGTTCTAATAAAGCTCTGCTGAAAACACTTCCACTGCGCACAATGTAACAGAACTGCAGCTCTGTCCTAACAATTCAAAGTCTTCTGGATTAGAAACAAACACCTTTAAACATTCCAGACAATGGAAAAAAGTAATAAAATACTAGCATTAAGTTCATATGTGGCAGCATAATAGGATTAAGTCATATTTTTAACGCTAAAAGTATTTATCTCTCCCAGTTTGCACAAGGTATATTTAAAGAAGATCTTGTGAAAATCTAGGTAGAAAAAGAATATTAAACTTGGAATATCTCTGGATATCAGGTAATAAAAGAAATATAATTATTTTAATGCCAAAGCTGAGAATACTGATTTTCACAATTAAAAAAAAAAAGTATAAAGTATGGATAATCATTAAACAACTGGAATTATTCCATGATAGGAACAGCAAGTCCAAAAAACATACTTACTACTTTCCACTATGTAAAAAAACCTTGGAATCCAACAAAAATAGAAACACATAATGCAGCTTAAAAAAAATAATGACTGTAGATGTTAATATTAAACAGTTTTCAAACTTTCAGAAACAGAACAATGTTCCAATCCCATTCCCAGCAGTCCTCTTTTGTTCTTGGAGGACAACTGTACTAAGCAAGAGGATGCCTCAAAACAAATTCAAGTTTTATTAGCAAGATGCTATCTTTATACCTAATAATTCCCTATTAAAAAGGGGAAAAAAGATTTTATGATAGTCAATAGTGCCTAAATCACCATGCAGTAGCTGAGTCACAGCAACTAATGGTAAAGATTTTTGTACAGTTTACTACTGAGGATTCTAAAAAAATCACCACTTCTGTATACAAGACCACAAATGTTAACAAATATTGTTGTTAATAAATAACAACTAGCAACTGCTAGTTTCTTACCCTTGATTGCATCTCTGCTGTGAATGTGTACATAATACATATTTTGAACAACTGAACAGAAGTCAGGTGTTCTGCCATTACTTTACAAAGGGATTAAGTAGGTTTTCTTAGTTTATAGGGGCTTGGGGGTTTTTTGTTTCAGTATACAACTTGTATTTTATTTCTTAAAAATTGCTCCTTTCCTTTCTGCATACCTCAGATATTTTTCTTCATTCTGCTTCCTTCCATTATTGAATTACGAAATTCCTCATTTGAAAATGATAGATCAATTATAAAAGTAAAAAAAATTTAAAAGGTCATTTTAGTTAGGCATGGAATTCAGGAATGGAGTGAAGCTATAGCTGAGAAAAATGCATTCATTTTCAATGCAAGTCATTCCTCTGACAGTAAACCAGTACTTTGGTAAAAAAACCTGTCTAGAAACATTAGAATGTATACATATATTATAAATTCAGTTATATTAATTTCATTCTGAATCCTACCTTCTGATAAAATATGTTGTTAGTTCAGCAGATTGCCTACATTTTGGCTTTCATATTATTTGCTACTATTATTAATTCCATTAATTTAGTTTCCCCCAAAATTACATTGCAAGATTTAACACTCACCAAATAACCCAATAGTTCTTCTTGACTAGTGAATTCTTCAGGGTTTGCTGTAAATTCTTGCTGTTTAATATGAAAAAAAAAAGTCCAGAGATCTATTATGTGCAGTAATTATAACTAAAATTAAACAGTAATTATTATTATGGTTATTGTAGATTCTTGCTGTAATTAAATTGTGGGTGCTTGCATGAAACATGTACATGTGTTTTCATAGCAAAGTAGGAAAACAACTTGTTCTTAATAGTTTTGTTTCATAACTTGTAGCTAATTTATTGTCAATTATTAATTTGAATAAGCAAATGCAAACACCATTGCCAATCGTATATGAAAGTAATTGTTTCCCCAACTATTTGTAACTGGAGCAACTCATTAATGGAAAAATATTCAGAGCAACTCATTAATGGAAAAATATTCACCTCAACTTCCTTGTTGTCTTCCTGCGATTCCTCATTGGCATCACACCTTAAGATAGAATAAATGACTAAATAAACAAATAAAACAGTATACAGTTGGTTGATCTATCAAAATGTGTAGCCAGTCAATAACTCGTAATCAGTTTAAATTCCTACTACAGTAGTTCCGATACATTCTGACAGGTCACGTATTATTTCCTTGCAGAAATCCCAGTGGCCTCAGATATCATCGTAAAAATTATTAATGAGGGTTTTTTTTAGTATGATTAGCTAGTATGTAAGTTCTAAACCCCAGAATTAAGAAAAAAGTTTGACATTTGTAGGAAAAGCTGTAAGCTTTTTGTATGCATTGCAGAAAGACAAGGTCCCTAATTACAGCAAGGTTTTTTTTATCAGCACCTCACAAACTTGCCTTTACAAAAAATTCAGCTATAAAAAGTATTTTACAACGTAGCAACGGAGATACTGGGCATACAAAGATTCACATGGCTAAAAACTACTAAGCCATGTTTGTACTGTTCTGCCACTACAACTACTATAGGTATATTCCATCCCTTTGCAAGCCCAGGGGCCAGGGCTGAGCGAGCCTGTTTTTTTTTAAATTAACCAAAACCATATGACTGTCAAGCCAAAGCCCTCATCTTTCTTAGGAATCAAAAGTGTAGTAAAAGCAGATGATACCTTTAATTTTTCAAAATAAAATAATTTACATTTTCAGATGACTGTCTGTGCAAAACTTCACTACAAAGAAATTAGGATTAACAGAAATTCTTAAACTGATACTGCAGAATCATTTGTGATCATCATTTGTGATCATCATCATAATAACGTGGAAACATTATTTGACTGCTTGCTGTCAATGAGAATCTGGTCTTATTCACAGAAATTGAGTTCACATCTCTCAGAAGTCTCACAAAAATAAGCAGTAAAGGAACAAGCTGAAGTCCTAATTTAGAAACTTAACTTCTAAATCAGTCTCTCGCTGAAACACGTGGCTGCTCATAGTTACCCAGGATCTCTCTGAACAACTGGATTAAAAGAACAACAATAAGTGACTTTCCAGAGGTTTTAATTAGTCTTTCTCCTTAATGACTGCCCCATAGAGAGGCATAATTAATGCAAAAAGATATTTCAGGAACAAGAAAATTCCCCTTTTACTGGTTAATAGCAAACAAGCAAAAGGTGTTAGCCCTCTGCGTCTAGGAGAAATACTACTGGTTTAAAATTAAGAATCATTCTAAGAGAATGCAATTAGAGCAAAACCAAAGAACTAATTGTTAGAACAAAAGTCTTAATGTTTGGGTTGATGTGTGTATATCCCGTATCAAATGCTTTCCTGTGGTTCCTGGTGTTGCACAAAGATGATTGATGTTGGAGATATCCCCCTCACACAAAGGCTAATAGTTCAATCTAAACTCAACAATACTGTTATTAATAAAGATGTTTACAAACAGCAAGCACAGTTTTACCATTTTAAAACCCCACACAATACTTCTTATTGTTCCTCCATGAAATCTTTTGTAAAGATGAACCCCAATTGTTACAGATATTTACTGATTAACTTTTCCTTCTAAAATCAGTTCATATCAGTAAACCTTAACTGTCTGACATGAACCCATAACAGAAGTTTTTTAAACCATGACGGAACATACTTTTTGAAGTTGTAATACATGAGGATTATGCCTTAAGGATAACGCAGTTAAATATAAAAATTAGTTGCATCTAGAGCAAAGTGTGAGGTCACTTTACACACACCAGGTTTCCTGCTGAGCACAATTTCAGAAGAGAAGCATTTCACTATCATAGCATGCCTTTCTTTCTCACAGCATACTCTATGCACAGCACATGTGGACAGTTATCATCTACAACATTTTCCTTTGAGTAAATTTAAAGAGGTTTGGGAGTGGTGGATTTTCCTTGTTTGTTTTACTTCTCTGAGTTGTTGCCTTTGCTGCCGCTTTCAGTCTTGTTGCTTTTGCTGCTTTCAATAGCCTTATTAGGTTCAGCCTTGTCATCTGATTTTTCCTGTTCTTTCTGACTTTTTTCCTGCTCCTCTTGAACATTCTTTTCATCTGAAACAATAAAACCATTATATTTAGCAATAGGTTTCTGATACTTTACTTTAAAAGTATTATTTGCTTAGATTTTTTTTTAAATATAGCATCAATAAAACCTGAATGTGTAAATAAAGTATCTTGTGTAGAAATAAAATAAAAACTGTACCTCAAATATTTGGTTCAGCCATGAAGCACAAGTTTGTATTTCTGCTCAGAAATATTCTGAATGAGAATAATTATAATGCATTTAAACAAAACCTTAATTTCGTCTTTGACATTAAGTCTACAACCAAGCAGCAATTTGTAATATTTCTTCAGTTACATGGTGTCCACTGATTTTTAGATTTAATTCTGGCTGTGTTTTCAAGAAAATAAGCATTAGTCAAATATTTTAGATGTTGTTAAAAAAAAAAAATCTACCCAATCTATTTTCTTTTTATACTACTTGTGCTCTAAACAAAGGCATGCAGGCAGCTGTTCCCATTTTTTTCCTGACACCAAAGAACAGCTTATATGCCCAAAAAGAGTCTGTGCCCCTTCCCCCAAAAACAGACATCGTAAAAACTTCTCATTATCAATCTTGTCTTGTTTCTGTTCTGAAATACCCAGTGATGTTAAGTGAAACGGGGCAGTTTTCTTTGCAAACACCGGGATTATCTTTCCTCTGCCACAAACCCCAAACCCATCCACGCACTGTGCAAATTCACCCTCTGTAGCAGAACATAACTATAGAAGCTATAAACAGGCACATACAGAGTAAGTAATTCATGCGTTGGTGAAAGTTAAAAAAAAACTAATTAAAAAAAATCATTTTTCTTTTACCTTGAGTAGAGTCTGTCATTTTTCCATCCTTATTTTTACAATCTGTTTTTTGATCATTACTAAGTGACGTATCCACATGCTGAATTTTAGCTTTTGAAGGGCTGTCATCTGCATTAGGATCTAAACAAACATGCTTGAAATGTAGCACAATGGACATTATCTTGATAGAGGAGGGTTCTAAAATTGCACCTCAAATTCAACTAGCTCTGTGTCTTTGCACTATTAGTTACAAACATTAAGAATAATTTTATAAGCATTATTATATGATAGCATATTAAATATGAACCACAAATTAATAACAAAATCTTAAGTATTTTATACCCTGGTTATAATTACATGCATAGATCTTTTAAAAGATGAAAATATTATAAATACAGTAGAATTCCACATAGCCACATGCAAAATTAGATACATTAACCAATAAACTGGTTACAGTCAAGAAACTTAATTTGAATAGGATTCAGCTTATTTCAAAACACTTTCCTAGATTCAAAATGGATATCTTTCCTCTTCAGAGTATGAGACACTGTGAATACAGATCAGTTTTTAGCCATTTTCTAAAGTGGCATGCAATTGTACTGTCTGTCCATCTGGATGACATTGTACTACAATTAGTTTTGAAAGATAAAACTGCATGGAGAAGTCTCGTAGACACCACATTCCCACAATTTTGTATCAATGGCTAGTAAAACAGAAAGTTTTCTTCCGCAGGTAAGAGCTATAGTTGTGCTTTAAGAATTCTGCCTGGCTTTCTGGACTGCAAATAAATACATGCATGGAGCTCCAACCTGCTCCTTTTGCCCAGCTCACCAGAATGCTCATGAGTAGTTGGCACTGCAGTGACTACAGCAGTTACCAAGTAAAAAAAATCATAGGTAAAGGATCCTAGGAAGGGAGGGGGACTGGGACAGAAAGAGGGAGAGAGAGCAAAGCCATATAAAACAGGTCTCTAGTTATGTCACCCATGGAATAACTTGTTCATCCATCAAATTTTTAATATAGACCATACAAAATGCAGCTTCATACATATGAACGCACTACAATTACTGTCCATTTTTTTTCAATTTGCCCTTAAGTCAAGCTGATTTAGATCAAAGGGAGTTTACCCAAATTAAAAATGTACACTTTGCATCCTACAACACACTTACATTCTTGCCATCTTCTCCTCATTACTGGAGCACCTTTAACAACCTAAAAATAAAACCCATTTATGTTAGATATTTTGAGGATAAAATTATTTCATAGGTATTTCATCAGAGATCTTTAATTTTTTAAGGACATATGACCAGTAGTATTAAAACACATACATGTAAATCCCTGAATTCAAAATCAGTAAGTCAGTTACCTGGACACTCATTTACCACAATTAAATTTTTGTTAGAGCTAAAAGACCAATCAAATAGCTGGTTTCAGGAAATACAGCAGCAAAATTAAATCAGGCTATACACGCTCTATTTAAAAGTTCATTAAATCAAGAATGGATTTGCTATAGGTGTAGTGAAATTTCCTAGAACAAAACAGTCTACAAAATATATACATACTACATCCATGAACATAAATCTCAAGTAAAGTATACAGTCTTGAGTCAAGAAGAAATCTGAATTAGTTAAGTAGGTCAAAAGAATGAATTTGATGATCTGAAATCTCTCCCTTCTACAGCATTCATTCTAGAAGAAAGTCTTGATCTTCCAATAATCTCATACCTTTTTTCTTAGTCAAAAAAGAGTAGGACCAGTACAGGCTCTCATCCTTGAGCCTAGCATCACACAGAAACAAACAGGGGGTCTTTTTTCAGATGGGCAGAAACTTCAACATGGTAACATTGTGAACTCCACTTTGAAATCAGACATAGCCTGTGCACATTAAGTAGCACCAGCAAGAGATCTTGCCAAGAAACACTGCTTTAACAAGCAGGATGTTGACAGACATTGAAATTGATGGAGAAAGCAAATTTAATGTACACCATAAAGAACACTAAGCACCTGACTAAGTTTGTCATGAATCGGAGTGGTAAGGTACACCTCAAGAAGAAACTTTGCCAATATCCTGCACAGATAAGATGGTAAATGTGTCTAAATACTGTTGTAGTGTAAACATCAACAGAAAACAATATGAAGATTTCTTTATAAGAACATGCTTCTAAGTACGCTATAAGAACACATAGCTCCCCAAGAATTTAGGCTTATGGTGCTCCTGCAACCCCATGGCATTGCTGAGAATCTCATACCCACCTCATATCCCAAATTTCCCTCTGTACTACCAGAATTTTTACCTGGCTCCTCCGAGAATTACCACAAGGTATTAACAATGCAGAAACTAATTCAGAAAAGTCATAAAGGTCCTAGCAACAATGAAACAAGTTATTTTACACACAAACACACACACCCAGATGAGAGTTGATTAAATATTAATATAGATATTTTGTATTATTTTTGCATCCTAGAATCATATTTCTGTAGACTCAGGTAGCACGAGTATTATTTCAAACGAGAAATACTTATGATGGGAGCGACCAATGGGAAACTGTGTCCAGAATAATCCTGGAAGAATTCTTAAGATGACAAAAAGCGCTTGTAAATAAAGGTTAAAAAAGCAAGAATTTCCTACCATCCAAAGCAGATCTGTCCACCATAACACAAATCACTTACTTTGTTTTTTAAATAAATATAAAACTTACGGAATTCTTAAAGAAATGTACCTTTATTTGTTTTCTTCCTTCTTGCTTCTCAATTGTTAATGCAACTTGCCTAACTTTTCTGTTCAGTTCGGAGCCTTTCCCCTTAACTTCATCGGATTCTGCTATCTCAGGATAATGTTGTTTCTAGAAAATAAGGAAATGCAAATCCTCAAGTCACACTTTATCCTACACAACTCTTTCCAGATTTGGCACAGAACAATTAATTATGGGAGATAAATCAACTTTTACATACAGACCAGAATTTATTAAAATTATTATGTACAGAATCACAAAATAATTTAGGGGACTGAAGGCCAATCTTCTGCTCTAAACAGGGTTAACAGCGAACACTGAACAGGTTGCACAGGGCTTTGCCCACCTGGGTCTTAAAAAACTCTAACAGATTCCCCCATCTCTCTCGGCAACCTGCTCCAATGCTTGACTGCCCTCACAGTGAAAAACTTCTTCCTTAGCTCAAGTAGGAAAACTCCCCTGTTTGAATTTATGTTCCTGCCAAGCACCTCCATAAAGGGCCTGATTCTGCCCTCTTAGTAACCTCCCCTGAGGTATCAGAGGGCTACTATTAGATCCCCCTGACACTTTTTCTTCTCCAGCCTGAACAAGCCCAATTACCTTAGCCTCTCCTCACAGTGCAAGCGCTTCAGCCCCCTGACCATCTTGGCAGCTCTCCACTGGACAATTTCATCAATAGCTTTCTTGTCTGCAGTAGAACAAAACTGGACGGGATACTCTAGATATGGCCTAACAAGTATGAAGAACAGAGGAACAATCACTTCCTTTGATCTATTGGCTATACCCGTGTCAAGTACAGCTCAGTTTGCTGTTAGCCTTCATTGATGCCAAGGTACACCACTTATCTTTAGCTTGTTATCCACCAGGCCCCCCAGCTCCTTTTCAGCAGAGCAAATTTAAGCCATTTAGTCTCCTGCCTTTCCTACTGCGTAGGGTTAATCCATCCTAGGTGCATGACTTAAAAGCTATCATTGGTGAATTATTATATTTTGTAGTATTTAAGAATATAGCAGAGATTCAGTTAACAAGCGTAAGATTCAGAATTGCAGAAAACAGTTCAAATTAAACAAGAAATACAAGAGCTGAGAACATCAAAACTCAGCATATACATCTGAATTAATGACCAGAAACAGCATGATATTTACAAAGGACATCATTGCGGATCCATTGCAGTACACCTGATAACAACATTAGCTCTAAAACTGCCTCAAAACGCTATATGGACTCACCTTTCTATGACTAAGATACATGGAATATACTACCGACTTTGAGCAGATATCAAAATACTTTTCAGAATATTTCTCTCTCAGTTTTGTTAAAGCCTGTCCTAAACAAATATATTCAAGTAAACATTCAAAGACTGGACAGTCTTATTTCTCTAAACATACTGAAAAAAAATGTGTTTAAGCGTTTATGGGCCAACATGAACCTTAAGAGCTTTGCAAATTTCCATAAAACAGGCACGGAACTTACATGGCTTGTCTAGCCACAAAACTGGGAATAGTTTTTTCCCCAATTCCAAGTCACAGCCTCTATCCAATACATACCATGTTCATTTATAATTGTAAGATGCTTTAGATTAAAAGGAATAAAGATGGAACAATTTCTTCATTGATCCAGTTCTTTAAGATAATACAAACTTTAGTCAAAAACCTACTTCTAGCCAATTTTATCCGTAGATTTCATTATTGGTATTACTGGTCAAACAAAACAGAACAAACTAAAAAATGAGTGTCTTCATAAATGAATAACCTAAAAAACAAGCAGACAGGCATACACCTGATTGATGAGAAGAATTTTAAATCCATTTATCAAAGTTGGGTTTTTTTTAAAATTCATAATACGACCAGCAAGTCCTCTACTTAAATCATTACATTCAAAAAAACCCAAAAAACCTTTACTCTAAAAACTTACCAGGTATGCCAGTCTATGCTTGGAACCACAAACATGCATGAACATGTTACTCAGTCCTGTTTTACAGTGACACAGTTGACATTCATAGAGAAAAGGGAAATTGTCTTTTGATCGGTATTCAACTATATAATTAAGTCCTGTATTAATAAAAAAAAATAAAGTTAGGAAATTTGATGTTTGCTGGAACAAATAATCAGTGCAAGTTACAAAATAGACATTAAAAGAAATGATTGCTACCAGATGCTGAACACGTGAGTCAAGATCTTTAGAACCACCATTAACTTTTATCTTTTGGGTGTCTAGACTTCCTCAACACCAAAGGTACAAAACTGAATTTTTTTGCAATGCCTTATGTTTACCACATAGGACTTAAGAATTTTATTTTTAAAAAATCATCTAAAAATAAATAGCAACAATTATTTTGTAACTATTTAGAAAGGAACATATTTTAACATGTGCCTCTGTATTTATTTTCCTGTCCACTCCATTCTCCCTTCCCTCCACAAGACGCACAGTTAAATTACAAAGAATAGCAATGATTGTTTAAGTTCATTTCTGTCATATCCCCTTAGACTGTTTCTAGAGAATATTGTCAACATGTGGTATCCAGCCTTATCAAAAATATTCCAGGCCAAATCTAATGATTTTTACGCTAAGACCAGTCACTTTCATACCATACTACTGAGTATTCAGTGTAAACATAGTAAGATTTTATTATATATTTCCTAATTTTACATTTTAAAAAATTAATCAATTCTCTTTAAAGGTGAACATCACACAAGCAAACAATTAGAGTATTAAAAGCCCTCACCAAGTGCAGGTTCTGAATCTTTACATGTATTAAGCTGTTCTTCCAAGGTCTGTCCATGAAACCTCTCTGGCTCAGTTTGCACTGTAAGATAAAATCAATTTTATGTAATCCCATATCATCCATCTATCAATCAGTCTTCACGGTCTCAAGTCATATCCTAAAAGCCCTCCAGTATGAAACAAACTCCTGAGTTTAACCTTTGGCCTAGCGAAAATATGCTGAGAAATTCACATTCAAGTGAATCCCTGCTCATACATGGCCCTACATCACAAATTAAATCAGTTATTGACAAACATTATGCCCCCCAATTCTATTTCCACTCCTTTTATAGCATTTTGTTTGCAAAGATTGTTTTAAGTATTATTACAAAATATTACTGCAGATAGAAAATACAATGAACAGAACTTAATTCCCAATGACCTACTAAGGTCTAGACATCACTTGCAACACTGTGCCTCAAACATTTTATTCCTTCCATTTGGTTTTTTTTTTTAATTAAACATTCTTACCATAATCAGGAAGTTTTACCGGTGTTTTCACTTGCTCCCCTGAGCCACTTGCTGTTTTAACTAAATAAAAAAACAAACCAGAAGTGGAAACAAAATTATGAGTACAGAAACCACTATGGCATGATAATGTTTTTGGGTTTTTTGTTTTGTTTTTTTTTTAAAAGAAAACTCTTTGAGCTTTTTCTTGACATAAGGAAAAATAAGCTGTGTTTAGTTTTGAATATGCTATGAATTTTTTGGGGCAAAAATTGGACAAAAAACATTTAAACTAAATAAAACCAAAGTTATTTAATATCAAGCAATTCAATGAAGCAAGCAGAGAGAAAGACCAATTGAGCCATTACTTAGCACACAACATGGGTTCAAACACACATCACAAAATTGAATTATTAAATACTGGTTTAAATTGTAAGTAATTATGGCTGTAATTTAGTTTATATAGAAGACAACCTGCAACAATGGAAAAGCCTGACTGATGGACTACAATGCAAATAGCTTTTATTCTGTAAGGAACAAAGCTTCATTTCATAAATTTCAGGGCTACTTTAATCCTGTACGTCACAGCAATTCAGTTTAAATCCTCTGAATCTGAGGTGCTTAAACTGCCAGCCCACACGCTGTCTGCCAGGGCACTTGACTCAGCCCATAACCCTGCTGACTTTTTCAAAAGGTCTGCAGTTATCCTCTCCCCAGTCAAATATTTTTTTCTATCCACGTACGGCATGTGATAGAGCTGGGGCTGCCGAACCTTAGGAAAGGTAAAACAGAGATGACCACACAACATTATGTGCTACTGAGGAACCTGGAGAGAGACAGACATCTGTATGAAATGAGATTCTGCGTGTTTGGGAGTGGAATGCCAAGCACACAAAGGAAGTAAGTTGCTGTTCCTTGAACAGGAGCTTAATGCAATCACTATAAGAAAACAAGAAGAATAGAATTTCAGAAATTCGGAAAGCTCAGCATTTTACTACATGGAAATAAATAAATAAATCAGTAGCAGTGCCTGAAATATCTCCAGCTAAGGGCAAATTGTATTTTTTCGTCTCTTAAATGCCCCTCAAGCCTGTTACTCTCCTGTTGCAAGCAATCTCTTACTAAAACATCAGATATTGCTAAGAAGTTGAGCATAAGGCTTACAATAAACTATATAGAAGGTGGGAGTCAGAAGGCTTCAACATACACTACTGCGTCAGAAAGAGTCACATATCCCTCGATTACAGAGGTAATCTTCATGAAAACTTTTCTTGGGTATTTTAAGTTACACACTTTACTGTGTTGACAACTGATGAAGCTACCAGCTCATTCCTGCTGGCATTACAACCAACCTTCTGGAATGATCTTAATGAAAAGATCAGAAGAGTAAAAGAAAAGGAAAAAAGCATTATGAAGATAAACCTACAAAGACTAATAACACAAATCATATTCTGGTCACTAGAACTCATCAAGTTTTTGGTGGCCAACTGATCCTTTTAATAAAATTTAATAAATAAATAAATAAATAGACATGATGACTGTCTGCCGATTCATCTCTAAGCATTTCAGGGCATTCATTTCAGCAACATCCAGCTGCTAAATATTTAATCATTTAAATTTCCTTTACAGTCCATACAAAAATTCCCTGACTGGATAGGTGCAATGACTATGCATAACTTGGACCACAACTTTCAAACCAAATTCTAGGAGTGACGCACCGTAGAAACCTGTAAATACATTTTGGTGCTAATGAAATGGAACTAGGAAAACAGTTATGAACATAGTTATACCTTCATTCCTTCTGGAACTAGACCAGTTCATAAAGACCATGTGAAGGTTTAATGATATATTAAGCCTATTAAAAGTACTTTGCCTCAGCTAATTAAGATATTTTTAACAAGTTCTTTTAAAAAACAAATATAAAGTAAACACAGAAAAAAGCATTTCTACATGCTTTAAGAATCAGTTTTTTAAAACATATTTTAAATCTTGAAAGTCTCTAAGGCCTTGAATTAAGGTTTTTAAAACTTTAACGTAGTTGGTTTGTAGTATTGTAGCTAGTGCCTTTTAATAAACTTTGCATACCTCTTGCTGATATTATTGATTGATTTCTGTAGGATTAGATAACCATGTCATTAAAGAACACAAGACAAGTCTTAAAGAACAAGTCCTGAGAAAGTTTTTTTCTTGTTTGTTTCATAAACAACTACATTGGGGTGGGGAGAAATGTGCATGTATAGAACAGAGTAGAAAGTAAAAAATCTTGCACTTACCAATGCCATGAGCTTTCAGTGCTTCTTCAACCTAAGTTACCAAGTCATCAATCAACAAGGAAGAAAGAAAGACATTTAAGATTCAAAAAATAACAGTGCAAACATTTTATTATTTATAAAATAAATTAGATTAACACCAACACCACAAATTATCTCAGTTAAGTAGATAGTTACATGAAACGTGAAAGCAACATACATCTTCTTTCCTAGATTGTCCATGATTTATATAATTCCATTCTGTGTTTATTAACAGTCATATATTCTCATGTATTTTCTTTACTAACCCAGAAAAAGAGTTGTAACAACAAAGTTGTAACAACATTTTCTGACAGGATTAATGTACAAAATTAAGGTCTACCTCATTGCAGTAAACAAAATAGTAAAGCAACAAAACTAGATAGATATCTGAAATTGCATGCTTTAACAGTACATTAAAAATTAGATTTCAAACCCATATTCTATTGTTAACTAAATCTCTAAAATCTGACAAAAGGTGCATTCAAAACCAGACCTTACCGTCTTGTGTTTGAATCCAAGGAAATGAGTCTGCAAGTTTAATGCAGAAGCACACCAGATTTTGCAAATCTAGTTTAAAGAGAAGTATTTTTAGCATTGCACGTAAACCAATAGAAAAAACTACCACTGATATCAAAACAAAACAAATCTGCTATCAAAGTGTCAGTATAGGTAAGTTCTACACAAATACTATTCCTCCAAAGACAAACTAAAGCAGCTTTTGGAACTTCTCTTTGTAAGGCCCCAAGACCACCCAAAGACAGTGTAATGAAAAGGAATCTCCATGTCACAAAAAAATTTCAGCTCCAGGGTGTTTGAAACATCTCTCTCATAGCACATTTTTGTTTGGATAAGTAAGGACAGATCCAAGGTCTTCTTCACAAACTATTAATCAAGTGTGAACCAGAGGCAAGGCATAACTGTAATAAGCCAGTACACCTGCCTAAGATGAGCCTGTGGTCCTCAGTGCAGCCAGACACACTTACTCTTACTAGTTTGGGGCCTGCCTCACTCACATGCACATGAAGTTTTCCAATTACAGCTGGTTTATGCCTGGGTTGGTTCCGAACAGGAGCAGATTAGGTTTAAATTCATGTGAATGAACAAATACAGACTAAACATTTTCTCCTCCTCTAAAAAACCAAGATGCTTAAACCCAACAGCAATAAACCCGAGAACCAGATAAATTAGGATATTTTTTTTTTCTGAAAAGGAGCTGCAGTTTAATCTTCCACTTTAAAATAATGCCTTTATTTAGAAACATAATGTTATTAAAATTGTTCATTTTAATAAGTTGCTTCCTGACACAAACATGATAAAGACAGCAAAATAAGTTCAACTCCAGTGCTATTTATCAATTTTGCCCAAGAGAAGAAAAATAAGTTCACACTTGGTTCTGCCAAAATTATTTTGCATTAGTTATAATTTTCAGTAAGGAATACTTACATTGCAGTAGAAAGGGTTTACTTGCTTCTTTATCTCAGCTTCAGGGTCCATATTTGATCTTTAGACGATAAGGAAATCCTGGGCAAATTACAAAAAAGATTGCAAACTATTATTTTAGCTTCACAAAATCATTCATATTCTTGTTCCACCTATTTAAGGGCCATGCCTATCCCAGTTTTAATTTCTGCCTCATCTTCAGTTACATCCAACCTTCAAATCTCCAGGCTAGCCACTATATTTTTAACTTGAGAGCAAAGCGAGGCGTGGAAAGAAACAGTTCTTCTCCAAGAGTTTCCCTCAGGAAACACAAAGCCACCAGGAGATTAGGCACACCCCCGAAACAGAACGGATCCGAACTACCTCAAGCTTCCCTCTCCTTGCATTGAAATAAGCGCAGGGGCTGGGGCAGATGACACACAGCGGCGACAGCCAGGCGTGCAGAGCCTGAAATACGCCTTTGTAACGAGAGCACCACGGGGTTTGGGGAAGAAAACCATGATCCCACGCCGGACCGCGGCGGGGACGAGGCGAGGCACGGATGGAGGGCCCCCCGAGAAAGCCAGCCAGCCAGCCAGCCAGCCCGCCCGCCCCGGGGCCGCCCGACGCGGGAGAGCGGACAGACACCTGCTCCCGCTAAGAGTCGGGAGAAACCGCCGGGCACCCGACTTACCCCAGCCAGGAAGCGGGCAGGCACCCGGGGAAGCCGGCACCCGGCGGCCACCGGCACTCCGCGCTGCCCGACCGGCTTCTCGGTCGCACCCACCCGGCCGCCGGGGTCGGGAGCCGCCGCCGCGGCTGCCCGCTTGCTCCTCAGGGGACTGAAGGAGGGCCGCGGCGCGCTGCCCGCCAGCCGTTACACGTCCGACCGCCGCCGCCGCCGGCGGGGCCCTGGGCGCACCGGGCGGGCAGGAACTGCGTCACGGCGGACGCGGGAGGGGCGCCGGCAGCCCGGGGGACGGGACGGGACGGGAGCGAGGAGCGGGAGCCCCGCACCGGGCGGGAGGGGATGGGTCGCGGCGGAGGAGCGGCGGCAACGGCACCCCCCCCTCCTCCCCGGCCTGCCTCCCCCCGGCCGCCGCTGGGGGCGCTGGCGCACAGGCGCGTCGCTCGGCCGGGCGGTGTCGGAGGTAAAGCCCGAGCTGGCGACTCCTGCCGCCGCACCGGGACGGGCGAGTGAGCGGGGACGGGGATCTCCCCCACCCCGCTCGGCACCGCTAGCGCCGTGAGGCCGTGTCAGGAGCAGACGGGGCCGCTCGCCTCCTTCCCGGCGGCCGGTGGGTGTTTGCTCCCCAGAACACCCCAAACACCACCCCGCAGCCCCGCCGCACCTGAAGGCGCAGGGTCCCCCGGGACGGTTCCTCCCCGCGGAACAGCAGGAGAGGCCGCCGCCGGTTGAGGCCGCCGCCGCCGCCGCCTGCACTCTGGAGCAGGCGGAAATCCAGCGCGGGGTTTGCGGGAAGCTGAAGGAGTGCCGGCGACCTGCCGGCGAGGAGGTGAGGGAGGCGGTGAGGGAGGCAGGCCCGGCCGCCCAGCGCGGAGGAGGAGGAGGAGGAGAAGGAGGGGGGTGGAGGGAAGGGGAGGGGAAGGGAAGGGAGCCGGCGGCGGCGCTTTGTTAGGAGAAGGGAGAAAGGAGGGGGGCTGCAGGGTGGGGTTGTCCCCACCGGCAGGGCTGAGCGCGGTCTCGGCGGGCGCTGGGTGACAGCGTGGCCGTCCATCCTCCCTCCCGCCGCCGCCGCCGATGTCCCCGGGTCCGCGCCCTCCGCCGCAGCCTGCATGCCCGCCCTGGGTGGAGCGGTCTTCTTTGTCGAGCCGGGACCTGCTCTCCTTTCTCGTTCGAGCAGAAGAGGAGCTATAGCGAGGAAATAAAAAACAAGCCCGAGTTAATGTTTGAGAAGTTCGGGTGCGGGAGAGTCTGGTAGGATTACTGTTTATGCCTATTTTTGATGAATTTCAGGCAGTCGTTCGAAATAACAACCTGCGTCCATTACCTTTCTCTGCACAAACTGCTTTGGATGTCCTCCATAGACAGCAGAATGACCCGCTTAAAATATATGTGTGTGTATATATAATGTAATATTATATATCTATTTAAAAAATACATCACTGTGTATATGTATATTAAATCGGCCAGGAGAAATTTAGGCAAAGTACTGTGAATTTTTGCTACTAGATTATTTTGTTTATTAGCTGGATGGTCCATGCGAACTATTACTTTGTATTAAAATAGATTGGGAAAAAAGCACCCAAAGGGGTTGTGTTGTTTTGTTTTGTTTTAAATCTGCTTATATGTAACATAATTTCCATATAGATCTGATTCATATTTGTTTGATGCATCTAATTACCTAGTGATTCCAAGTCTCAAGGTAGTCAGGGTCAGGCCTGGAACACTCTGATGGAAGCTCTGTGAGGAAAACCTAACACTTGAGGAAGAAGGACGCTGTTTACTGCTGGTTCTGTTATTCAAATGAAATATAAACCTGTTGTGACTCGTTTGGGTCATTGCACTTCTGTTCCTTTCTTTCACCCTCAAACACTGGATGAAAATGACAGTATTATGATTGATTTCCAATGCTATTCATTACTGACTATGCTTAAAGCTTTACCTGCAGTTTAAGTTGGATAAATGCATTTTCTTTTTTTTCAGTCCTTAACTATTTCTGGTAGTAATCCTGTTGGCATTGGTAAAAGAATACCATTTTCACACCGTAAGTGGCCACAGTTTGCTGGCAAACTATTTTCTTTGGGTTTGGTTAGTGTAACCCTAACATTTGGGTTAAATTTTCCACCATAAATTTCTCTTTTCATTTTCTTAAGCCAAAAAAAATATTTCAGGGACTGAAAATGCTCACACATGCCAACCTGAAGTGATTATTTTTTTTTTTTAATGGGCTTCTTTGCAACTGGTTGGAGTTTGGGTGTATGTTTAGGTGTGTGCAAGCAAAATAATACATATATACATATTTATGAACGTGTGCACTTCTTAACAGTTCTTTTCAAGATATTCTTCCAGCAGATCACAGCACATCCCTTATAGTCTTTAAAAGAAGAACCCCATGCAACATTTCCAAGTAAAATGAGGAGTTGAGAGATATGTTTGTTATTTTATAGCGATAAAGGTTTGCATGACAGGACCAGTACTTAAGACATGATTTGTTTAAGGCAAGTTGTGAGTTTAGTCATGTTAGGAGAAGATATTTAGGATAAAGTACTTCCTTGCTGCACGTCTTAGGGCCTGGGCACCTGTACGAGTGGGAAAAGCCTTCCATTCTTAGAATTTACTGTGCAACTGTCCTCATGTGCCTACACATTGCCAAATCAATCCTGTTTACTGTATGAGCTATACACAGTGAACCAGTTCCATTTCAGCACAGATTCCTACATGCTAAATTATACCCTGGGCATATGTCCTGGAAGGATCTTTTAGCCTTGAAATGGAAATTGTTTGGGCTTGTGAGAGTCCTTTCTTAGATTCCACAGAGTAGCTACTGGACTGTCAGAGAGTGACTGATATGCATAAAGAAAAAGAGGTGAATAAAAGTACGTGCTGGTGTCTGCTGCACCTTCTCAGTGTTCTAAGTTCTCTGACATCTCAGAATGCTTTCTGTTCACCTAACTGAAAATGGGTTTTAATATATTGAAGCAAGAAGGCTAAGTGTGTAAGAGCTTGAAAAGAATCTTCAAGAACTCTTCAGTGTAGTAAATGCTTTAAACTGCTTTCAGCAGTTCTTGAGTTCTTTTATGCATCCTAGATCATGATCCCAGCTTTTTCATGGAAAGAACACAAGTACAGTGTGTATGTGTGGGAAAAAATAGTTAGGAATATGTACGGGGGAAGGGAAGACTAATATATTGTATTCTTCTCAGAATGGGACCTATGTTTCCATTCTTAAATGTACACTATTTGAGTTTATGACTGGGGATCTCAGATGCTACCACAGTAAAAATAATAGTAATAAATGATAGTGTGGTATGAAAGTGATACTTAAGGGTTTGCTGTGGCTCCATCCATGAAAGATGAGCTTTTATCCTAGTACACAGGTTGTTAATATGTATGAAGTCATTTTTGGAAATGTTTTAAACATTTACTGATATCAGTTGATCTCTGCCAATCTCTGTAGCTAAATATTTAGCACCTGGAATCCAGAAGTGCCTGTATCATTGTTTCACTTTTTGAACTTATTCTCCAAAGTTCTGGAAAATCCATTGTTTTTCTAACTAAAGATATTTTCTACACACAAACACGTCATGATTTTTGGCCTGAGATTCTCACACCTTTTCAAAGTTAGAAATAAGATTTGCAAAGTGACTGAAAGGTAGAATCAGCCATTTCTGATCCCATGGAGTCTCTGATCCTGGTTTTTCAGGGTCATAAGCTGTTGGACCTTATGACTTGCTGGTGGGACTGCTTTTCATCCTGTTCCTCAGTGAAACTGAGGCTAAGACAAGTTAAAGCATCAGTATTTAGTCCCAAGAATTTAATTTCAGCAGCTGTCCAAAGCAGCTCAACAGTTTATAATGGTATAATAAGCGCATAAGTAAAATAGATTGGTAGATAGAGTCTGTCTTCATTATAGGTCTCTCTTATTTTACATTTTGGGAGCTGTTTCATGGAGTGAAGTTGCTAGTTTTCAGTATCTCTTTGTTAGAATGCCCATTTCCTGACTTTTTGCTTATTTTTTTACATTTCTTTTTTATTGAGGGAACTTCTGAAGCAGATGTTCTCCTCTGTCTATTAGACCTAGACATTATAATGATTGATATGTGATACTTTCAAGTTTGTTTACATACACTTTGTTCTGTAGGATTACAGGTGTTCAAGAATTACTGTCACCAACAAATGGAGTGTCTTAGTTTTCACAGAGAGTAATAAATAACTGGATATAGTATGATGGAGGAAATGCTGGATCAGGGAACTGTCTTTCTTACGCTCGGCCACCCAGCTATATTCCTTCTTCCAACTTTTTTTTTTTTTTTCCTTGCAAAATAAACAAACTGTTCTGCAAGCAGCAGAACCAATAAAGTCTGGTTTCCTATGGATCTTTCCCTTTGTCCCCTAAATCCTGTCTGCTGCAAAAACTCCAGATCTCCCGTGTCATCCTGACACCAGCATTTGGTAGGAGACAGCAGAACTGTGACTCACCAGGAACCATGTAGCTGCTTGCTGTCTGGTCAGTACATGCCCACTGGTTACCCAGTTGAGCAGTGACACAAAATGCAAACTGAGTGTTTATTGCCTCTTTTTCAGTAGGGGTACAACTTAGCTACTGACAACATAGAATCATAGAATAATTTGGGTTGGAAGGGATTAACCCCCAACTTAACTTAAACTCAGACTGATACTTATTTCTGTTCACTTTGTTTCGGTTTTACTATTCTAGGCTTTGTTCTACTGTCTCCTCTATTGTTTGATTCATCTTTGTTTTGCTGGGTTTTGTCATATTTTATAGGCTACTTGAGAAAGCTCCCGTTCTAATATCAGGGTTGGTTTCTCATTTTGACATTAGCTTGCCTGTTAGCTTTCTTTGTAAATATAAGTGGTTACCTTCACTGGAAAAGGTGAGAATAACTCTGAAGTATTAAGACATTTGGAGGAAAGGAATTACAATGACAGTACAAAGAAACTGCTAGTGCAGTGGCATTAAGGAAAAAAATATTGGAAAGAGGAAATCTGATGGTGACATCTACTACATCTTCAAGTATTATATATGGGGAAGTAGTGAAAATAACGGGCAAAATACTAGAAAATTCATTTTGGAAGAGTCCTAGACTGTTAGGAATAAGAACCAGTTATTTTATATATTTAATCTTTGACTTTCATGATTAAAGCCAGAAGAAATGTGACCTAAGACAATATTGCTCCCCCTTTTCCTACTTAATGATCCAGAAGTTTCTGCCCAAAATGTAAAAGTAATTGGGTCTACACAGTTGTAGTGGGAGGGAAGGGGGACAGAAGTGTGGAAAGATAAAAAGAAAAAAATATATTTTGCAGCACAGTCATGTATTAATAATTCAAGGAGACACTGCTTTATTAATTGTTTTTATGGCTAAGAATTCCCTGGTATCAGCTACCCTTTTCCTAGTGTGTATGTAAGTCCTAGGCTTAAGAAGACAGGCAGTCATTAACACAGTATGAGTATATAGCAGTGGCTGTCTTGAGTGAGCCCAAAATTCTTTTTAGCCTGGTTCTACTCCTGAGAGTGACCAGCAGTGCAAGCGTAAAGGAAAAAGTGCCAGAAATACAGAGTCGGCAGTAAAGGTGGAAGGACCTATACCTTCAGAGCAGTTAGGTTCCGTAATTAATTTGTCTTCTTGCAACCCTTCTCTCTTCTCAGTATTGTAATACTGGTCAGGATGCTACTGCCTGTTGGATGCCAGTTAAGGAGGGCTGAGCATGGGGGAGAACCAGACAGACAGAAGTCTTTTAAAAGATAACTTCTTACTATCATTTTTCATACAACTTTCAAATATTGAGGAGAGACAGGAGAAATTAGTTACATGCAGTCTGCAAGGGCTGAAGAGGGTCTTTTGTGTACTAGCAGAAACCCAAATCTGCTGAAGGTGGCTTTAGTCTTAAACCTGAAGCTACCAAGGGCTGGGTTTCAGAACTCATTCCACAGTTCAGTGCTTTGAAAACTCTCCAGGTGTAACGAAGTGCAATGAATAGGAAAACAAGTTATTAAAAACAAGTTACTAAGTAAATTGAATACTGAGTATTTTCTATCAAGACAAATTGTAACAAAGAGAAGAAGCTTCTCATTATGTTATAGTAATTCTGCAACTGTGTAGCCTCTAAAGTGGCAATAGAAAACAGCATATAATTATACTATGTCTTACCTGAATTTTTCATTATGTACTCTAGAACTATTCACAACCTATTCTAGAAAATGAAGTGTGTTAGAATCAGAAGCTATGCTTAGAAGTTATTTGCTGAAACAGAGTTTCTCGATACTGTAACCAGTTCTAATTTGTGCTTGTTGTTTTTGCTTTCAACCTTGTTTTCATAGGATTTTTTGGCTTCTTGGAGAAACAATAGAAAATGCAAAACGAAATAATAAAGCCTGCTAAATACTTCTCAGAAGTGGAGAAGAGTGTGCTGCTTGCATTAGTTGAAAAATACAAATACGTGCTTGAATGTAAAAAAAGTGATGCAAGAACTATTGCTCTGAAACAACGTACCTGGCAAGCACTAGCCCATGAATATAATTCACAGCCCAGTGTATCACTGCGAGACTTCAAACAGTTAAAGAAATGCTGGGAAAATATCAAGGCACGGACAAAAAAGATAATGGCACATGAAAGGCGGGAGAAGGTAAAAAGAAGTATTAGTCCACTTATAAATACTCACATCATAGGGAAAGAGAAGATTGCCAGCATAATGCCTGAGCAAATGTACTTTTTGCAGAGCCCACCAGAGGAAGATCCTGAATATCAGCCTGATGCTTCTAGTCAAGGTATACATGTTACTGTAATGATGCAAGTAGTATTCATTTCTGTGTCATTTTGCCAGTGGTTCTCTTTCAGCAGTCTAAATCTCTCCACTTAGTTGTGACTGCTGGTTATAGAAAAGTAATTTCAGAGCTATGATATTACAAGACTGCATGTATTTCCCTAGGCCCCCAGGAATTAAACTGAGGTTTTACACATGTTTTTTCCCATCAGTTTTTGACATATCTGCTGCTTTGTGGCAAGCATCACAGCAGCTATCATGCTGGTTTACCAGAGAACAGTCCCAAGGATATTTTGATCCTTTGTAAAGTATCATTTTGCTGGGAAAAGGTCATCTGAGCATTTTAAAAAAAAAAAAAAAAAAAAAAAAAAAAAGAGAGAGATACCAGCAGCAAACTGATACACAATTGTCTGCTGCAAGAGTTCCCTGTAGGTCTTTCCTCCTTTGTTTTCAAGGACTAAAAAGAGTATGTAGAGCCATATTTCACACTGCAGTGCACATTGGAGAATGGCCTTTATGAAAAAGTTCAGCACTACATTCTTCTTGGTTTGGCAAGCATACACAGAAGGAATAATCCAAAACCAGAAGGGAGGGTGGCTAGAGTGGTTTCTTGCAAACTTTATTATGTCAGGATCGCACAGAGGAGACTGTCCTTGCTCAAAAGACAACAGTAACTACATTGTTAGATAACATTCTTACATTGTCTCTTTCATAAATGTATTTACCATAAGTAGTCCTCAGGATTTGTAAAGAAATGTATTTTGAGACCCTTATTTGCAGTGGTAACTATTTTATTTCATGAGTAGTTTCTTCTATTTCAGAATACCTTTCTCAAAGTCAGAATAATGTAAATTTTTTTCCTAAAAATATACACCAGTGTGTTTATGACATGTACAGTAGAGATAAGGAAGGAATAAGTAGTATTCTTCCTAGTACTCCCTTGATCTCTTGGCATTCATGTTGATACAGCTCTTTACCTGACCCTCAGATTTTTCATAAAAACATTGCAAGTCACATGCAGATTTGGCTTAAAGAGCTGCATTAAGGTTCAGCTCCTAAGGTTAGGCTTCACCTATATTTAGGTGTCCACTTATAAATGTCTCCACTTTAGTATTCTGAGCTCCTATTATTGCCATGGAGGTCTATCAACAGAGCCCAAAGTGGTTCAGTTCAGACCATTATACCCATAGTATTCTGTAACAGAACTGCATTATGTAGTGACTCCTGTACTATGGTACAGAAGCACAAGGTTTAGATGCATACACGAATAACTATATTATCACAAGTTCGTGTTTCTTGAGGGAGAAGGGAATACTATAATGCTTTTTCCTCTTATGTTTTGCAGAGTCATTTGTTGTCTCAAATAGAGAACTTTGTGATGAAGAGAAAGAGCTGGTACATTTCCCAGTGTGTGAAGGTACCTCCCAACCTGAGCCTTCATGTTCTGATGTCAGAATAGCAGCAGATAAGAACTACAGAAGTAAAGCATCTCAGGAAAGTGCTCTGAAAAAGATGCATGAGGAAGAACATCATCAGCAAATGTCAATTTTGCAACTGCAGTTAATCCAAATGAATGAAGTTCATGTGGCAAAAATACAGCAAATAGAAAGAGAGTGTGAGATGGCCGAAGAGGAACACAGGATAAAAATGGAAGTGCTAAATAAAAAGAAAATGTATTGGGAGAGAAAACTGCAGACCATCACAAAAGAATGGCCTGTATCATCCTTTAACAGACCCTTTCCTAACTCACCCTAATGCAAAGGGGCAGAGAATCAGTCTGACTAAGCACATTTATGAGTAATGCACACTGGAAAGAGGGTTTTTTAATGTGAATGTACAGGGACAGGATAGGTGCCCAGCTGGTAGTGAACACACTTGGACTCTTCACATTTAGAGAAACAGTAGTTGAGTCCACCAGGGGAAAATATATTGTTCATTTGTAGGTGGTTCTGATTTGTTTAACTTTCAGACATGCACAGTATTCTAAAATGTGAATATATTTTTCCCTCTCAGAATACCCTAACATTCTTTTGAAATTTAAGGTACTCCAGGTATTCTTACATTGGGTGCTTACAAGAAAAGAGCTTTAAACATCAGGTTACAGTGTTTATTTTTATTTCCATCTCTTCCTATTCACCATTTCCCAAATGAAGGCAAGGATTGGAGTTGCTCTCTGCTATTGAGACAAAAGGTGACTGACAGGTATTGTTTGGATTGTTATGCTGGGGCTTAGGGAAAAGACCTTGTCTGTGGTTAATATAGTTCATAACTTACTCTTCAGAGAAGATGTGAAAATTAAGGAAGTTGCACAAGGACCACTGTAGTAACTGATCCCTTTGCTTGTGAAGAACAGTAGTATTTTCCAGCTGACTGGCCGTTTGAGCAAATGGTTGTGGACTGGCCCTCCAGTTGTTTGAGCCTTGACTGTTAAGAAGTTGGAAAGAAGGTGACTTCTTCCTCAAAAGCCATTGTGCTTGTCCTCTCCAGGCCCATCTTGTATTCAACTAGAATACCAAAACAGGAGGGTCTTGTGCCACTGCCAACACTGTGTACTGTTCACTTGGAGTCATTCTGAGGGGAAGAGCTTTTCAACAATAAATAAAGCTCTTAAAATGTAGCAAGCCAGCCAATCCGTTGACTGTACTTGATGGTGTAGCAGGAGTATTTCAGCCTCTCCCTAGCTACAAGAAAAAAATAAGGCTCGTCCCCTTTACCTGCACATAGGGTGGGAAGCAGTTCAAGGAAATCGTTCCTGTCTTGGAGCACTGTTCTCTTTTGTTCTGTCCTGTGTGTTACAGTGGTATGTTTCTTGCCTTTGTTGTCAATAAGGGGTGATGGACATGATTTGTAAGAAAGCATTCACATGGAGGTCCCCACAGATTTTGGGGGCCTGGAATAGTAGATGGTAGGAGAGCACAAATGAAGGTAATCCTTCCCCAGGCAATCATTTAGTCTAGTGGGGCAAGGGTTAAGAAAATGTGAAATACAGAACTCTGCAAAGATTCCTAAGAACTTCTGATGTGTGAAAAACTGTTTTACAGGAAGGTGTACAACCATCATTTGAAGCAGTGAGAAAAATGAACAACATTTTCATTGAAAAACCTGAGCATCCCGTTATTCAATAAAGTATTTTCAGATCATGATTCATGAGGGCAAGTCCATACGGTGAGCAACATATTCAAGTTAGGGTACGTTACAAAACATACTGTTCTTCCCTGTTACACTCCCATCTCTTCCCTACATGTTCTTGGAGTGGAGTTTCTTTTGGGTTTGTTTGGGAAGTGGTGGTGGGGTTGTATTTTTTTCTAGAAGGGCTTTCCCTGCTGGTGATTCATCTTTGCAAGTGCTGCCATTATCAACCACAGTCCTCACTGCGGTTAACGCTGTGGTACGTGCAGTGCTCCCTTCCATGTGCTAACACCAGCAAATGCAATGGCAGTGATTTATTGCAATTTATTTAATATGTCAGAGAAAAAAAAATTGCAGAGCTGTTGCAAGACCAAAAAAAAAAGGTCGTGTATGAAGTCCAAAGACAGATCTTTTTGACAGCAAATTCAGTTTTCTTAGAAATTGGCTGTATGAATGAAGCACAGGACTTCCAAAGAAGGATGTCATTATGGATGCTTTTTTCTGCTGAATGGCAACACTTTTGGAAGGTAGGACAATCCTGTATAATAGCAGTAGAGGCAAAAGAAAGAAGTAAACAGGAGTGAGGACTCTTTTGTTCTGAGGTTGCGTTCTGTGGTCTGGAAGATGAGTCAATTATTTGAGTGGTTATGACAGTTGTTCAGTCACCATCCAGAAAAAAAGGATAGCAAAGACATTTCTGTTAACCAGTGATGGGATTCCTTCCACACTGCTTCTAAGTGAAAGTAATTTGAAACTATGAAATTGAAGCCATGTATATTAAGGTGTCAAAAGGTGATAGATGGAGACAATTTCAGCACTGTGAAGAGAGCGAGAATGGAGACAATCCAGGTGTAGAGAGCCCTGTGAGAAGGTACAAAACAGGCCAGGGAGAATCTCATGATATGTGAGATAAATGTAGATTTGACTCCTGAAAGTTATACCATTGCTTATGAAAGATTGTTTTATTTTTATATTAAAATATCGTTTAAAATATGCATGTTTTCAGACTGTACTGAGTAATGCCTTGCATTTTGGTATATATAGTTCTTCTGACACCAAAAGTTACAGTTTGTAGGCTGAGCAGTAGACCCTTTTAATTCAGCTTCCATTTAGAAGAAAGAATATCAGAGGAGAAAGATTAGAAAGACTAAAGATATGAAAGAAAGAATGCTCAGTACATGCATAGAGGAAGAACGGGAATGTCAACCTAACACAAATGATACAAGGGGGTTTTCTGGTGCAGGTAATGTCGTACTGGCGACACAGGCTTTTGCTTTCCCAGCTGTAGTTGACTGTTGGGTAATAGACACAGAAAAATGTAAAACACCAACAAGATGAAGTAATGTGTCTCCTTGCCAGGTTTTGGCTTCTCCATCTAAAGGCTTTTTATGAAGTGATTGGTGGGGTGGAGTTTAAACAACTTGAGAAATGCGGCTTTTACCATTTTTTTGCAATTACTTCCTCTGCTGTTAATTTATCTTTTCTTTTGTTTGATTTTTCTTCTATTTACCATAGGCATCTCAGACAGTATGTCCATTTGTTCTTCTCCCTTTCTTCTAGCTTACATCATTCAGATACTTGCACATAATTGTCTTTTCCTGTTAACCATTTGGTCAAGCTATATAGGTTATTTTCACAAGGTTTCTTTCATATATAATACGGCAGTATTTTAAGAACAACAACACGCCTGTTCTTCTCTGGATTTGTTATACAAGTTGTTGGCAGGAATAAAAGATATATGGGGTAAAATTACCACTACTTCATAAGAAAAAATATATGGCAGACGTGTTGTGGCTGTTGTTCTCAGCCTCTATGTTCTTATGAAGAGAAACTATGACCTTCCAGCCAAGATGTGTTGAATTCCTTTATGGCCCCAAAAATGACACTAGCCTGGCTCCAAGTGCTATCTCTCCTTGGCAAGCTTGTTATCTGATGCAATCTTTTTTATCTGTTGATTATTTTTTTCCTGTATTAATTCCTTATGTCTTGTGTTCCCCCTTATGTTTTTTTAACCAGCAATATGAGCAGGGGATTTCATCCAGAGGTCTGTGTTTCGCTCTTTCCTTTCTCTTGCCCAGATTGCCTGTTATCACAACATCTGAGCATGAAATGGGTGCTCCTCACAGTCGTCATCTTCCCCTTCCATGGGAAGCATGTTTAGTAAGCCTGTTCTACACAGCTGCTCAAGCATTCTGGACTCTGCACAAAGACTGGGAAACATATTAGAGGATTTTGAAGAGAGGATAGTGTAGAGAAAGGGCCGAATAGAGAAGAGCACTTTCTCCATTCCAGCTCCATGTAATTCTGGGAGGACAATCTGTGACTACAAAGTCATTCATCGGGGTCAGAGCTAATGCAGGATGCTGAAGCTGTGTAAGTGGTTCCGATTCTTCATAAATCTTTGGGCTTCTGCAGAGGTTAGGTTTGAGGCTTTCTGATAACAAAGTTCCATCTTTCTCGGTAGTGGAAGATTTTCAGAGATACTTCCTCAAATTTAGGCTTTTACCTTGACAAAGAAATAACCCACCCTGCAATCTATTATACTACTTTCTCTCAACAATCAGGCTGCTGTGTCAGAGGAGCAAGGGATCTCGCTGCCTGCCACAAATCCTCTCTGTGGTGCTCTTTCCTCCAGTGCAGAGATGTATTTAGGCAGGGCTGAAACACACAGCCCTCCTGGCCAGCTGCTGCTCAGAGAAGCAGTCCTTACTGGGGCTGGGGCGGCTGGTGTGGCTGGGCTCAGCGCTCAGATCACAGGGCTGAAGTAGTTCTATTGTAGCCCTGTGAGCAAAGAAAGGAAGGGTGCCCCGGGGCTACCCTTTTCTGAGTTATACCACATCTGGTGCAGCTGAGGATGTTGTCCTGAATTTTGTTTAATGGGCATTTATCTTTGCATGTTTCCAATACCAAATCTTAGCAGTGTCCCAAGGATTTGTATGATTACAAAGATGTTTTTCAATGACGTTTTGCAGATCTTTTTATTTGCTGGTTGTAGCTATGGTGGCTTTTATGATCTGTCCTCCTCCTTCTCCCTCGCTTGCATTATAGCGCTTCCAGTTTCATTCTGAGTCTCTGTGGTTACAGTCTGTACAATCCGACACCCATGCAGTACCATATTTTCAGGTATTTTTCTCATGATGTCATTGAAACGATAAACTGCTACACATCTATATATTGTTACTTTGGGGGCAGATGAATTACATGTAAATCTTAAAAAACCATCTTAACTGTATTTTTTTCCAGGCAAGTAAAGTCACTTGCAAGTAGTCCTGTGATTTCATATTTTGAACTAGCTTGTTCAAAGCTATTTTTATCACTGATGCATCTTAGTTGTTTTCCTAAGATAATTGCCTGTCTTTTTGCATTATTTTTCTGTTTCTTCTCAAAGCAGCTGACTGGAAACTCACGCATCATCACATCTCCTGACCTTTGTCTCTAGTTAGATATTCAGAAATGTTTCCATGCAAAGTAAGTACTAATGTGTGCTAAAATTAATACATTTAGGCTAATAAAATAAATGAAGTAACAAGATGATAGGATAATACACAGCGTCTGTTAATATAATTTTAAAAACATTATGGAGGACAGCTCTGTACATTTGATAAAAAGAAAGAAGACAATTTGTTGCCATCTATAAGAATAGGATAATAATGTATTTTTACAGTAAAAACAAGTAGTGATCTCTGTTTTCAGTATCACAGATTAACTTCTGTGCTGCTGATTTACAAGTGACTTTGCTTCTTAGATATTTTTTTTTAATTTTTTTTTTTCATGGTATTACATGAAACGGCTTGATTCCGTTATCTGTAAAGAAGGTGCACATAGAAACGTGCACAGATTTCTGGGCCTAAAACAAGAGCAATAAAATAGAAAAGTACTAGCTGTGCCTCTGAATATTTTACTATTCTGGTGGTGAAGGTTTTAGGCATCCCACCACACCATCAGTTATGTTAATAGCACTAAACAAATTAAAAACTTGAAAAGGCAAAAAAATGGGCTGGAATGTCTTTTAGAGTGAGTCAGAAGTGAAGACAGCTCTTAGCTGTCCTAAGAGGTAACACCGTCATTTATGTTGAACAATTCCCCCGCATGGTCTTCACCTTCCCTGATCACTCTTTGCTCCAAGACTCTGGACACGTCCATCATACCATTCCCAGCTCCAACTGCCTGACAATAAAAAAAGTAACCACATCAAGTAGGAATCCAACCAGAGTTATTAGACTTCACTCTCTACTAAACTGAAGCTGGACAGTTTTCTCAGGCTGTGGAAAAGCATGTGAAATTTGTCCAGCACATAGTCTGCCAAATGGCACAGGCTATACAGCAAGGAAAAAGAAAAGGTTGTCCACCGCATGCGGGTAATAAAACTGTTATATTTGTGAGGGTGTGTGGATGCATCTCACTGGATGGTCAATGTCTTTAACAGCAAGAATCAAGAAGTGTTTTTGCCAATTTTCCAATTCATCCTAGTCTAGATTTCCCAATTCATCCTAGTCTAGATTTCCCAATCTGTCAAAACAACCTCAGGACAAAAAAAAAAAAAAAAAAAAAAAGTGGGAAAAAATAGAATTAAGCAGTCAAAATAGCTAGAAACAATCTGTTGCCTTCCTGATGAAAAGCTGTCTAGATAAAAAGCTAAAGTATATATATATGTCTATTTAGGGAAAGAGCTCTCTAATGTAACGGAAATAAAGCAAGATAGATTTTTTTAGATAGTCCTTATTTAATTTATCTGGGTTTTTTAAAAAATGTTGTTTGAGATTGTTTGTTTTCCTTTTGTTATTCAGTCCAGCTGCAGAATAGTTGTGTGCTTCGGTTTCTGACCAAATGTTAGAGCACCTAATTAATCAAATTTGTTTGGCAAGAGAATAGAATTAGGTTTGCATTCAGCACAACTTGAGATTGATTATATTCCACTAGTCTTCAGATATTTCTTCTCAGATATAAGAGGCTGTTCTTGGATAGCCCTGAATCTGAAACTGGCATTATACACCAGTTTAGTAGTAATTTATTATTTATATGCCACTAACGAGGTGACATATAAGCTGCTCAAGCTCTGTCCATTATTTGGTCACGTACAAACCCTTTCCCTTTTCTTAGAATTATGCCCTGAAATTATGGACTAAGCCACAAATGGATCAGCTGAATCACCCACATAAATTCCTGCCACGTATTCTGTATCACAGTATAATAAGAAGTGGAAAAAACCCTCCTGCTTCTGTTTAATTGTGGAGTTCTGAAATTTTGCCCTGTTACTCTCACTGAAGCTTTACTAAAAGTTGTTTTATTAGACATCTGCATGTTCCCACAGAACCATCCTTCAACACAAGGAGCCATGTGGCTTCATAACTCTTTAATACTAAGCCTATGGACTGTGCGAAGTCTGAATTAACACACACATGGTAATTTCTGTTTATCTGAAAAAGATCTTGTAAATGCTCTCACATACCAAGACTCTGAAAAGTACAAATTAGGGAGGTGATGTGATGGATTTGGTATTTAAACCAGGGCAGTAATTTTGGCAGGCTGGGAGTTATCAGTGCTGACCTAATAGAGAGGTTAAACCTCTGCTTAAGGAACAATAATGTCCAATCCAAATACTTCCTTACCTCCAACTTTCTGTCTAAAATGAGGTGTAATACAAAGTCCTTGCCAAATAAAGCAACATTAGTTTCCAAAATGCACTTGTTTTGCTTTCAATTACTGGCTTGCATGAGGGCTCTGAGCCTACACTGGGCTTTATCTTGCACACTGTTGGTGGCTGATAGCATTTGAGGAAGACTTCCCATACTGATTTTGTCCTGTTCCTCTTGAATGCAATACTCCTACTTGGATGCATTTAGCCATGCGGTGGTGCCAGCTGGTCCATGGTGAGGGGTTCATGTTCTCAAGTTGTCTGTCACTGACTTCCTGCATCTTTTCCGGTTTCCAAATCAGCAGTGGTGTATGAATTTGAATAAAAAAATAAAGGGCTTTGGCCAGCAGGAGCAATCATCATTCCTGACGGTGTCACTGAGGACGGTGTCACACTGTCTTGTCACCCTGATAAGGTCGCAAATTTAGAGGTATAATCAACAAATGATCACAATGGTACTTTCAGCCAATTACAACACTGTCTTTTGGGGTAAATCTGGCTTTTACTCCTCATGTAGACTCATAAATTAGTTGCTTGCTTCCAGTTTACACTTCCATAGTTCCACTGAAGCCAATACATTTCTCTACTTGTTGCCACTGGCTTGGTGACTGTAGATCTTTATTTTCATTCTGGTCCAAATGCCACAGCTACCGACGCCACGTCTGTAAATGCACCCCGAGTGCACTGTCAGGGAGCCAGGCTGGGAAAATCAGGCACAGGAAAAGACTGGCTTAAACTTAAGCCCTTCTCTTACACACAGCATGGACATAAGTGGCTCAAGCCCCATGACACTGCAAAGTCATGCCCACATCCCATCAGAACTTAAAACACAAGTAAGGACATAGTAGCAGCACTGGGTCACTTTGGTGATCTGTAAAAACGGCTTTGGGTGGTAAGCAATGGGTTTTTTGAATTGTTACGTACTAAAATCTTCCAAATCATGGGACAAGTTAAAATTATGGGCTGTAAATGTTCAACTACTTACAGCAATAAATTAACACAGCTTCAGTATGACAGATTCAGTGTCCTGTTAGGATTTGGTTAACTGGTATGGTTAATAGATCACACAGGCATGTTCTCACCTTTCTTCATTGTAAAATCTTCGCTAGTTCCATCAAATAAGTGTGCATTCTTAATTAAAAAAATCAAGCCAACTATGTTAATCCATCCCCAGTCAGATACATACATGAATTCAACCAAATGAACAATATATCGAATCTTTTTCTATTATTTTGTATTTTCAGCTTTATGTGAGCTTTTGTGTTTATTTATACTTTCCACTTTTTTTTTTTTTTTTTCTGAAGAGTCTAAGGTTAAATAATGAGAGATCTGATCTTCAGCTTCTCAAGATGCAGATGTCCTGACATGTTAGATCTGTACCAGAAAAACATTCTGGTAGTCCATAAATGCAAAGATAGAGATATTCCAGTGTCTTACTTCCCAGAGAAGTAGAAGCCTCAGCCCTAAGAATGCCTTTCTTTTTGTGGTTGTGTTTCTGAACTTCAGTCACAAGGTGTGCAAGCTGTTTTGCCACCAACTACCATCCAGCAGCACTAGTGTAGTTACAGTGCCTGTGTTTCAGAGGTGCTGACCCATTGTCTTCATCAGGGACCATGGCGAGTCAGAACTTCTGGGCAAAATGGGCTCTAGAAAGCACGTGTGAGATTTTCAGTAGAGCTTGTTGGCTACACTTTCAGATCCCACCAATTTCCAGGGAGCATTGGAGCCCCACTTCACCTGGGCATCTTCTGGAATTTTGAACCTATGCGACTACGAGGAAAAAAAATGTAGTTTTTGCTTATCAAAAACAATCACATAATGGTTGTCTTTAACATTTTTTCCTCCTGTGCTTTTTGGGTGACTCATACTGCTAAGTAAGAACCTCTCTTTTCCAAAAATTCATGCCATTCAACAGAAATATTTTTACAATACCCAAAAAATGAAAACTCATTAAGAGATAATTTGTTTCCAAATGTGTTATTGCCATCTCTGCCAAATGTCTACTGCCATCTTGTGATGGTACATCATGGTGGCCATGTTTTAAGAAGATTTACTGACCAGGTTTTTAGAAATCCTCTCTTTCCGAGAGGAAAACGTAACTTTCACTTTAATTTGACAATGACCTAGGGTATTATTTGAGGTTGTTGTAAGGGATTCTCTCTCCACCATCACTTTTTCTTATCCTGCACAAGCTTCCCCTATTTCACATGTATATTCCACCAGCAGTGGAATAGCACCTGAATTCCTTTGGTCAAAGAGACTGCAAGGATCCTCTGAAAATCTCTGAAAGTGGTAATCTTTCCGTGTGTGCTCAGGGGGTTCAGGATCACTGCAATCTAAATGCAGAGGCACTGAAAATCAGAACTCTGAAATAGTGCCTGAGAATCTCAAGGAGAAACTTGAATCTAGGTGCTCCTCTTTGTCATTTTTGTATAAGTGGTCAAATAATTAGGAAACCCCTCTTTCTTTACACTGTGTTGTATTTATTACATGGCATTAGATTCTGTTGTATTTTAACAATATATAAAATTACATTGTGCTGTGTTTGTGCTTTTAGTCAGTGAGCATCTAAAACAGAACTAGCACTTGAGTATTGGGCTATTTATCATAAGATACTTGAAAATGTACACACTCCTGATACTAAATATTTTAATGGAGTATTAGATGGTATCTCTTGTGGTCTTCGCCTTTAATTAGCAACAGTTTCTGGGTTTTGTTTTTTAAATTGCACTAAAAACTATACATTATTTAAGATTCCATTCTTAGCCAAACGATAGCCACGAGCTTAATCTGGTTTTCCTAGCATGGTGTCAGCCTCCGACATCTCACCTGTTGTAAATTGTTGGTTTAGTATTTTAGTGCCTCAAACATCACCAAAGCTGGTTCTGTCCTGCACGGAAGTAGCTTCTAGAATTGCACCTTTAAAAAACTTTTTTTGTTACTGTTGTTTTTAATTGGTAAATAATGCCCACATTATAGTTTGAATCTCTAAGGACCTCACAGTATGCCCAAGTCCTTAGAAATGTGAGGAATGGGGTTTTCATTATTATTATTATTGTGTAGCTATTTTTCATAGCGAATTCTTTGTTTTTCCTACAGAAACAGTGAGTAAAAGGAGACAAAAGTAGGGCCCTAAAATGTGTACTTTCTAAAGGTTGGGTATGTTTGAAATGCAATGAAAAGTACCATTGGAGGAAGAGATCCAATAACTGTCTAAGTGAGGGGAATCTACCGTATGTCTGAAGCTCACACAGTATGTAATAAGGATGACTAACTGTACATTTTAGTGCCTTGTTTCTTGTAAAATGTTTAATCATAAATTACTAAACACAAATAATTAAGAATTTCCGAGAAAATGTATCTGAATATTGTTAATAGAAACTGTATATTCACAGAAGAGTCAATAAATCATCAACTATTGTTATGCATTAATTAGATGAGATTTTTAGTCTTCATTCTTTCAGAGTTGTTTTCAAATAGTGTCATTTAATTTACACACAACTGTGCTATTTCTGTCTTTTAAACTGAACTCCACTCAACTGCATGGAACAGAGAAACTTACTCATTTGCACTGTCAAATTTTGTGGGAAAAAGTGCTATTTGTGAGGATCATTTTCTCCACCGAACTTCACATTTAGTTTGATTAAATGCTGATACAGTCATAGATTACTCTGAAACGTTCATCCTGTAGGTCTGAAACGTTTATCCATCTGTAGGTAGAGCAGATCAGATTTGAACCTGAGTTAAGCACTAGCACTTTGCTTCTGGGGAGCTTCTGTCAGGCACTGATGGGCAATAAAAATAACTGAGTTCCTATTAAGAGCATCTTAACGATATCAGTTCGGACCCCACATAGAAAACTAGGAAACTAAACCATGCCTTGACACATTCAAGAAAGTGAAAGTCTGTCCTGCTCACATGCAGCAAGATGAACAGCAGGGTGTGAAAACCCACCAGGTGGAGTGTTCAGAAGCAACTGGAGGAGAGGGAGAACAAGGAGTGGACAAGGACAGCCTGCGCTTTCCCCCTGCTTCTCTAGGACTTGCTATGCGGGCCCATCAAGCTAAAAGCCATGTTGCTAAGGGGCAATTTCACACCAGTGTCTTGCCTGCCTACGCCACATGTAGAACTTTGTGGTGACTAGTATGATATTGAGAGGAACTGGGGCAAGACCTCAGAGGAGGATGGGTTCATGTACATAAGACCATGCAAAAGCTGTTCTGGACCAGGTCACAGCTCCATCTAATCGAGTACCCTGCCTACAAAAGAGACTAATAGCATATGCCCAGCAAAAAAGTAAAAATAAAAGCAAGTGTACGATACTTTCATAGTATGTACTTCTTCGTGAGGCAGATAATTCATGAAATTCAAGTACTTGTATCTTTGCTTATAATGATTTCTGAACCTATGTAAACTATCAATAACCGTGTGTTCCACAGCTGAAATATATGTAGAGTGAAGAAATAGAATCATAGAATAGTCTGGGTTGGAAGGGACCTTTAAAGGTCATCTAGTCCAACCCCACTGCAATAAGCAAAGACATCTTCAACTAGATCAAGCTGCCCAGAGCCCCATCCAGCCTGACCTTGAGTGTTTCCATTGATGGTGCATCTACCACCTCTCTGAGCAACGCGTTCCATTGTAAAAAATTTCTTCCTTATATCTAGTCCAAATCTTCCCTCTTGTAGTTTAAAGCTATTACTACTTGTCCTATTGCAACAGGCTCTGCTAAAAAGTTTATCCCCATCTTTCCTGTAGGCCCCTTTTAAGTAATAGAAGGCTGCAACAACGTCTCCCTGGAGCCTTCTCTTCTCCAGGCTGAACAACCCCAGCTCTCTCAGCCTGTCCTCATAGGAGAGGTGCTCCAGACCTCTAGTCATTTCTGTGGCTTCCCCTGGATCTGCTCCAACAGGTCTATGTCTTTCCTGTGCTGAGGGCTCCAGAGCTGGATGCAGTACTCCAGGTGGGGTCTCACCAGAGCAGAGAAGAGGGTCAGAATCACCTCCCTCGACCTGCTGGCCATGCTTCTTTTTATACAGTCCAGGATACAGTTGTGCTTTTGGGCTGTGAGCACACATTGCTAGCTCATGTACCTTCCTTTATTTGCTCTGAAGCCAATTCCTGCTATTTTAGCTTGCTGGCCTATAGACCCCGTGTAGAACCTTGAGTTAGAAACTCATAGGTCTTAAGACTGGCTCAAGTCAGATAACGGTTAGAATAGCTCATTGAGTTGGTTTCTCATACATAAACACAAGGCTGGGTTTTAATTGATACAGAAAAGTATCAGCAACTCTCTTCCAGTGCACTTGATCAGAAGACAACAAATACTTTCAGGAAATCTGAAGGAAAAAGAAAGGGTAGCATGGTCATGGATAAAGCTAGGGACAGAATATAATTTTTATACTTTTCCAGTAGCCAAGTATTTATTTTCCAAGAATTTAGAAGATGTGCAGACATGGCGCTTAGGGACGTGGTTTAGTGGTGCACTTGGCAGTTTATCATTGGACTCGATGATCTTGAAGGTCTTTTCCAACCTAAATAATTTTATGATTCTACAGACAAGAAGTTAACAAGGTTCAGCAGTGATAAATAAAGCTAAACACAGTAGGAAAAGAAGTCTTGACCAGCAGGCCTGAAAGCAAGGAAAGAATTTTTGAGGTTACAAGACAGGGATCAACAACACTTAAAAATTTGAAGTATATACTCCTTTTACTATATGCCAATGGTAAACTGTTATTGACACAAAAAAGGCAAATGCCAAAATCAATAGTGTCTTCTGTATTTAGAAAACAGCAAGGTATTGGCTTATAGGTGATGGTTGATTTTTCATATGAGGATGACAAAGAACCTCATGGTCCGTTGTACAGAAAGAGAACATCAGATTTCTGCTAGGGGCAAAGACTGTGTTTGGGGAGTTGGGGTTTATTTATTAAAATGTGCAGGAAACTTGTACCAAGAGCCCCAGAAATTATGATTGACTGTTACTACTCAACTGATATGCATCTCAGAAGATTGGGAAAACTCAGAAACCTGGAGGAATACTGATGGTTACCAGTTGAAGAAAGGGTCATGTATAGAAATCTGAATGCAACTAGCAACCTTTCTATAGAAACAAAACCCCACAAACAGCTCCTTATTAAGTAAATCTGGTCTTGTTCTTAGACAAAGTCAGAATTGTGATAAAGAGGTAACTGCACTAATAAAAAACACATGGACATTGATAAACTCTTTGCTTCAGTCTAACATGATTTATGAAAAGAAATGATCCAAATTAAATGGCCTAAAACCTGTTTAACTGACAGGCATAAAAGCGCTTGAAAAGCAGTTGTTGGTCAAAGCTTTCTCTAGAGACATTCCATGGGCGTTGGTAACAAGGACAATCTTGAAGGAAATGTGTAAGTCATCACTCTCATTTGCAGTTAGCACCAAGTTTGCCAAAAGAGTAGTGATAGGGCAAGGCAGAGATATGATACGGCCTGGCTTGTTCTGTGAGACGGGCTCGTTCACAAGAGCATCTCAACGCAGACAGAACCACAAAAGTCTGGGTTTGGAACTGATGTGCAGAGGCCGTGCCTACAGAGGAGAAAGCAGAAAGAAGAAAGAAGACACCCCGAATGAGCGAGGGAGTGAGTGGCATTTCTGGATCATGGGGGCAGGCATCTGACCTGGGATCCTGAGGGGATGCGCCTGCAAAGAGGATTAAAGGGAAATATAAAGGAGGGATGGTGGTAAGAGATGGAAGTGGTATCTCCCCAGGTAGCCCCGGGGAGTCCAACAACTAAATATTGTTGGTCCGCATGCCGAGGCTGTACACCAACGTTAAAACTGAGCAGGTGACGTGCAGATATGAGCTATAGAGGGTTCTGAGTGACGGGTCTGAGAGGTTTCCTTACACCAGCTGTCTTAATGAGAGCAGCCTTTGGGGCTTATAAATAAGAATTCGCTTAAACAGCATGATCTGACTGGATAAGAATTCTCAGGAATAAAAAAAAAAGATTGTCGAAGGGTTTTTTAATCGGGGGGGAGGAAAGTGCTGTAGCAGAGTAAGCCTGGGACTTACCAGTCCTAATGGCCACGGGCAGTCGGTCAGCCGCCGGGAGGAGAACCACCGCCCGTAAGGGGGGCCGCTTCTCGTCTCGATGCCCCCCGCCGAGAGCAGGTGCCACCCTAGCGGGGTGCGACAAGTCGGTTCTGGACTTGCTTCAGAGCCAGCGGCTGGCAGAAGGCGAAACGCTGGGCCCGTGGGGACAACCGAGACGACGGGACACCCCGGGCCGCCTCCTCCCCGGGCCCTTCCCGCTCCCTCCAGCGGGCGGCAGCCACGGGCCGCGGGCCCGGGGCGGCCCGGCGTCGGGGCTCTCCTCGGTCGGCTACCCAGGGGGAAATTGGCTCCTCCCCGAGGAGCAGGAGGGTCCCCTGACCCTCCGGTCTGCCGGGAAGCGCCGGGCGGCTGCAGCGGCCCAGCGGGAAACCTGCTGCTTTTGGCGGCTTGTTGGGCCCGCCTCACAGATCGTCTCCCAAGGAGGGAGCTATGGAAGCCCCCCCGGGCCATCCCCCGGCACCCGGCGGCGCTCAGCGAGCGGGATGGTGGGATGGGGGTCGGCGGTGGCCTCTCCTGTCATCGCCCGCCCCC
>JAOXNO010000013.1:95646244-95664176 GCA_028565335.1 Limnodromus scolopaceus | reverse complement strand
CCCCCCCCCCCCCCCCCCCCCCCCCCGCCCCGGAGGCACCTTCCCCGCAGGGGCCTGGGGCCTGCACCGGAGGTGTGAGGAAAATGGCCGGCGCCCATGGCTTTTCCCGGTGGTCCGAGGCCCAGAGGAATGCTGGCCTGGTGTAACGGGCAGTGCTGTTTTACAATTAATTTCCTTGCTGGCTGTTGGAAGCCAAGCCAACATCTTTATTTCGCGTTGGCCCGTGCCAGTGAGGGACTGGTTTATACTGAAAGAAAAATCAATCACTTTCCTAAAGAAATGATAATTACATATGGCCTATATATAGTCCCTTGTACTTTGCTTAAAAGCCGAGTTAGAGTGAGCAAGGCTTTCCGAACCCCTTGGCGACATCCGTCCCCATTCCAACCCCTCCCCCCCCCAAAAAAAAAAAATAGTTTTGTGGCTTCAACATAAAACCAGAAGAAGGGAAGCACATTGCAGGTGAAATCCTCACATTTTTCAGCCTGTGGAAGTTTTTCCCATTGATACCGAGCTCCAGGAAATCCTCGATAAGGGTCAGGGCAGGATCCAAACCCTCAGGGGATTTTGCCAGCCTCCTCTTTGTTCCTTCCACCGGAAAGAGAAATTCCCCAAATCTCCGTCTCAGTCTGGCGTGTCCTTTGCATCCTCCAGTCAGGGAAATTCTTGAAAGTCTTCAAGGTATTTATTTTCTCAGGTTACATCTACACTAGGAAAAAGGGTTGTATTTCAGTGATAGTAGTCTCTGTCTTATAAAAAGTTAAAGAGGACAAGCTGTGAACATGTACTATACCTAGGAGGGGTTTTTCTTTAAAAACCCTTGTTCTCTCATACAGGTTTTTCCTCATCAAACCAGCTTCTATGAGAAATGCCAGGTACTACCTACCATGTTTTAAAATCACACCATTTTGCCAATCCAGGCAAAGCCTCAGGGAAATTCTCCCAGATTTTGTTTATCTGCACAGTGCATAAATCTTTTAACCACTCCATTTGCCTGAGGCCACATGGGGGTTACACACTGCACATAAGCACAGGGAACATGCTGTAGCCTTAGGCAATCCGAATTGTTGAAGAAATTGTATGTAAACAGATATAAACAAGTTTTCAAGATCTCTATTAAATAAGCAATAAACTAATCCTTGTCATACACAGATAGGCACCCATGTCTCAGCTGTTTAAGAGCAAATTGCGTAAGACATAGTGCCTGAAATACCTCAGTCTAAAAGCACCATCATTGTGTTCATGCGAAAATGAAAACAAAGACAACCAAAGACTGGGGAGACTGATCAGCGCAGATAACACTAAAGTACACACAAAATAACTGAAGTTCCTGGTTCTTGGTAGCATTCACATTTGTTACTCATTTTCAAAGAAAACATACCTGTAACTTACCATATCATTTCCGCCAATTCAGCTTCTAGGTGCTCTCGTTAAAAAACTCCTAAGTGACATCAGTTTAAATCACTAGCCCCAGACCCAGGAAATTAAATTATACCCCGAGAGCTCAGCTGTGAGTAACTTTTTCCCGCCCCCAAGCTGAGAGCTAAACAAAAGGGCTCTAGACATACACATTTTCTGACCCAAGGAGAGAGGCCAGAGAAGAGAAAGAAATACATCAACACATGAACTTGGAAAACCTGCTTAACTAATAGGAAAAATAGCCATCTGCTGACCCAATAGCTGTCCTGACCCAATCCTGACTCCCGGCACTGCACGGCTGGTAAAACAGCCACCCTGCCCCAGCCGGTAGCTGCTCCCGCTCCCAGCTTATCGTTCTGGCCTGGATGCATCCCGGTGCTCCGGGGGTTGGTATTCAGGCCATGGCAGTGCTCCCGCTCCAAGCAGTGGCCTTGGCCCTGGCCAGTAGAGTGGCCACTGCCGCTGCCTACAGCTCTGCTGCCCACTGCAGTCCTGGCAGCCCACTCCCTCCTCTGCCTCCCCAGCCTCTTGGACTCTTCTGGGACATTACAGGTCCAAAGGTACCACAAGTCTATGAATGGTGAACAGGATCCACATCTAGTCCCTATAAGCAAAGAAGACATCTTTATTTTATTTTAATTTTTTTCTCCCTCTCTCTTGTTTTGCTTGCCTGGGGCTCCTTCCTCTCAAGCAGTAAAGCTGCACAGGCACATATCTCTTGGCCCTCAATCAATAAATACCAGTATAGCACTACTGCCACCAGACCTTTGCTTTAATGGGATAGCTGTAAACCAAAAGCCACTAAGGGGCATCAGCTGAGATGCACACCACTCCGGTCAGCTGCTCACACGGCCTTTCTGCCAGAGGGAGGAGGCCCGACCGGGGCTCGTCCCCCCATTGCAGGTGGCCACCTCAAGTGAGCCCCTTCTGCACTCTCCGACCACTGGGATCTTGTTAGAAATGGCATAACCAAACCCGCAGAGGACATAAGCTAAGCACAGAAATATCTTTTGCATTTGCCAATATATTTGCAATATACAAAAATGCCAAGGACTTATCTAAACATGAGTGAAGCTGTTCAAAGAGTAAGAAGTAATAAGCCATGTATTGTATAGCTGAGTAAACTAAATGAGCATAAACTATCCTCTGCTTCTAGTCACTTTGAGGAAAATCTGAAGACTGCAATGGGCAGAAAAGAGGAACCTGTGGAGTATTGCTATCTGGGCACTCGTGCAAACTACAGTGAAGTCAAATCTACAAATATTATCAGTTTCCTTCACTCTAAGAGAAGAAGCATCTATGATAAGTTTTCTGGTTTCAGCTCCCCCTCCTCCCCCAATTTTTGTTTTTAATAAAGAGTATTTGTGCCAAGACGGAAAAATGCGACAGATCCCTATCTCAAGTTCCAGAAGAGTTACTTGATATTTATTGTATTACTGAAGAAACAGAATGTAAACAAGTAACTAAAGACCACTGCCTGTCTGGGTAAGTCTGGAGCACTCCTGCTAGCTAGTAAAAAGTGACTGCTTTCCACCAATTTTGCACTGCCCTTGTCAGCAGAACAGCCAAGCTGTTTCTGGGCTACATTAAATAATCTGATCAACATCTATAAGCTTGAGTCTATCTGGACTGGTTACCTCTGGCAAAGTCCCAATGCTTTCTGAGCATCTTATTCCGATATCCACTGCTTTGAAGTCCAGGAAGGCTTACTAGCTCACTGCTCAACCAGGCAGACAGCATGCAGCACCTACTGGATGTGAAGTACTCCGGGGTTACTGTGATAGCAGAATAAGGCAACTATGGGGAACACAGCGATCGGTGGAGCAGGTAAGGAAGGTAAGAGGTGGGGAAAAAGCCTTTGTCACTTTTTGTCTCACAACATTTAGTAGCTTCAGAAAAATGCCCTACAGCTGAAACATGCTGGTGAGTATATCGGGTGCAGATGCCCAATGGCATAATCAAGTCCATTCAGCTGGAGCCCATTAGCTCTGGATCAGTGTCAGTCCCACTGGACCCATGCTGTCACCAGGAGAACTCCTTAGGTATCTCCCTCCTGCTCCCAAGTGCCCCACTGTCCAGGAAGCTTACTTGTCAGCATGCAGACCCTCGTAAGTACCCAGAGGTGGTTTGAGGCTGACATCATGCCCAAGTTGACAAACCTTCCTGAGAACCCACAGCTGTGGGAAACATAGTCCGTGCCAACAGTCAGTGGTCCTGCAGGATCTGTGAGCCTGAGCTCTGTGCTTTATTAAAGCACCAATGCTAATGATAGATCAGCTTTGTCCTAGAAATGTTACAGCCATGACTGCTAGAGGCAAGTCCAAACCAGCTCTGCACTGCCTTCCTTCTCCTGCCATGTGTCAGTACCCTCACCCAAAGAACGTACCAATTGTCTAAGCAGGAAGCATGAGAGCACTTCCTGTTCCACCAAGAAAACTGGGGTCAGGATGTTCAAACCCTACATAAACAATATACCTCACAGGATTGTCCAAGTTCCCCCTTCCACCACATATCCCTGTAGCTTCACTGCTCTGCTGGCATCCCCAATGTCTACTTCTGAAACTACTGTCTCCGGACTTTCTTCCTTGATATGATTTTTGCAGAAGATGTCTGTTCCTGAGAGCAATTCCTGCACCCAAGTGGTTTGTGAGATGCACAAGGGTATCAAACCTACAGCCATAGCTAAAGAACTCCTCTTTTGCACTGGGGACTTCGAGTGATTTCTGGAGAAAAGACTGTGAAGGACTCATCTCTGCAATACCACCGGGTTCCACTCTCTTTTCCACCCTTTTTGACAGAGTAGCAAAGCTACTGCAAAAAACCCGCTGGGAATATTTGACTCTTTGACCACTGTACACAGATTTACTGTTGTGTTGTTGGTAATACCTATGTTTTCATGATAAATTCCTTGCTTTTAGGTTTATGGCGTGTGTCAACAGTGCAACTAATAAACAAGAGACAGACATCAGGCATCAGATGAAATGAATGCACTCAGCAATGAGAATGATGTGTATCATACTGGATACCGCAAAAACCACAGGAGAAATGTACTAAGGGAAAGGCTGACACACTTGTCACAGGAATACCCTACGTATCTCTGTCTCGTCATGTCCATTCCTTCTGAGTGCGAAGGCAGCCAGGCTTCATTGGCTTTGAACTTGTACAGAAAAATAAGCAGGCTGAGTAATCAAAATATTGGTTTGCCCCATCTCATCAGATTCTAGGGGACTGAGAAAAATCCAGACAGCATGCGTAGAAATTCTGTATTTTGACAGGAAGTTAATTAGTACCTAATTTTTCCTTAGCAAAACAAGGTGTTCTGGTTTGAGTGATACAGGACTAATTTCTCTTTTAATGCTTGGGAAAACTGCACTTTTAGAAGACTAGTGTCTGTATTTGTGAAAATATTTACTTTAGAGCCAGCTATGGCACATGGGTTTCAAGGTCTCAGTGTTTTCAAGCCTTGCCAGGTGCAGGAACAAGGAGCAGCGAGACCTGGGCACTTGACCCAAGCTGGCCAAAAGGATTATTTCATACTGTGCACGTCACATTCAATATAAATTAGAAAGTTTGCTGAGAAGTTCTCTCCCTTGATGTCTGTGATCCTGAGAACTCCTTGCCCCAGTGCTGGACGCCTGAGCCCTTCCCTTCCTACCAAAGCCATAGCACTGGCAGTGTCCCGCATTTGCTGTCCACTGCTGGGAGTGCACAGCTTCCTGCTGATAGAATTGGGTGAGTATAATCCTTGCATATTTTGTATTGGTATCGGGATCAATACTGGTTCTTTAGTATTATTAATGTTAATTATTTAGTCATATTCTATTAAATCTGTTTATATTTCAACCCTTGGGTTTCCTTGTTTTTTCCTAGTTCCCCTTCTCAGGTGGGGAGGCATCATTGGGTGATAGAATAATTGTCTAAATGACAATAAATTGTTGTGGGTTCCTCAAACGATAGCACAAAGAAATACAAAGCTATACTTAACTGAAATAAAAAGTCATGATTTTGCAAATATTTTATTGTAGTGACAGAAACAGTTGACTTACACAGACAGAGTGAGTATTCTAATTTTTACATAAATTTTATTGTGTCTTTTTCACAGAATCATAGATCACCACTCTCAGGACAGCAGAGGGGATGACTTCTGGGATGACACTACTTGCATTCTTCCCACACTGTCTGTCAGGGTAAGTGGATAAGAGGCATGTGAAGAGAATACTTAAAGCCCCGATGGTGACTCAGAAATGACAGTGTTCCAGTTGGCATGCAAGAGGGATTGCTTGAGATGATTCCTCATTTTTTTGTCTCACTGGAGTGGGAGGAGACCTGCACTGGGACTGGCAGAGGAGCAATCCACTCCTTTTTGTAGGCAAAGATTGGAGCCATCTGTCCTTGCTCCAGAGACGATCACAAGAAAGAAGTCAGCTACTGGAAGGGGAAAGAGCTCTTTGTTATGCAAGACTTCAGTTTCTACATGGCACAAGCATTTGCGAGAAGGTTAGGAAAGATGGCAGATACTGTAGAGGAAAACTACCAAAACACCTGAAGAAGTTAGAAGTCAGCTGAGGAGCAAGACACACTTAGAGATGCTGGTAGAAGTCTGCAGGTTTCAATAGCTGATTAATGTATATCTGCAATATGCCTAGAGACGGGTCTCATGGTGTAGCTACATTTTGAAAACAGGGGATAAAATAATGGTAAATATCTTACAGGTCCACCTTTTCCAATGCATCTTCACATTAGTGAAGGTAAGACTACCAGTGCCAGTTCCAGCCACAGTCTTTCCCCAAACTGGGAAATGAAGCCTCGAATGTGGAAAGCTTCCAAATTGCTGCAGAACACCACCAGAAATCACCATTGCTTCATTTTTTCTTCCTGCTGAGACTTGTCATCCTTAAAGCTTTGGGGAGTGCTATTGCACAAGACTGGCACTGCTAAGGCAAGAAAATTTCCTGACCATGACGGCTGCCGTTGGCACAATCTGCAGAGCTCTTCATTGAAATATGGCTCTGAATATTCTACTGCAGCTCCCCTACCCTAGATAGCTTTGCCAGGCTGTTTTAATTAGTCTTGTCACTCTTTGGTGTACTAGCCACTAACATAATGAATGAACAGGAATTAACACAGAGCAATGAGCAGATTGGGGCTGTCTAATTCTAAAGAGGGTGCCATATCTTATCCTGAAGAGCCTTTTTATGGAAAAAAATTGTGGTTAAGTTATTCTGAAGGGAGAGAAATGACATGCAGAGTTGAGCTCTGGTTTGGGACAAACATGTACTTTGCCTTCTCTCCAAAGATTTGAGTGTAGCAGAAACGGATGTTTTGGAAGTCTGCAAAGTATCCATTGGATAACTTTATAACCCTTTATTAAAGGTAGATCTGAGCAATTAATTTCTGTACTGATTAGATTTTTGGAATCTTCGTGTTCCCCAGCTCACATTTCCTCCAGGGAAACATAATTAAACTGCTTTGTTACTCCTGTTTTATGTACTTTTCCACTGAAGAACTGAAGTTTCATGGACATTCAGCCCATCTTGCCACGTGAGAGTCCTGGTTTCGGATAAGAGGCTACTAGCTAACTGAAGCAGTGCCTAGTCTTAAAGACAGCACTTCAAGTAAAAAAGACCCCCAAAAGGGAACCCAAGTAGGGCAACAAGAGTGATCAGAGTTTTAGAAATAATGATGTCTGGCAAAAGACAGGAGGAGACCGACTTTTTTCTGGTTTCGTCTCTTTTCTAGAAGAAACTTATTAAACATATTAAAATGGAATGGTGATTACTTATTCCTAGACTCTGCTGGGAAAAGGACAAGAATAAGTGGATTTGCTTTGCATAAAATAATAACAGGAAAGTTTTTAATAGGATATTGAAGCACTTCAACAGGATACCAAAGGAATTTCTGGAATCTCACTGGGAATTCTTTATTCTTCAGTTCAACATCAGGCTGTTGTCTGCCTGTGGTCTACATGTAGATGGTAATGTCTCATTGCAGGGATTTGACCTAGAGAAGATAATGTCATTAGACCCTGCATGTCACCTGTATAGAGTGGATAGGCCAATCCACAGTAGAGGTATAGTGATACAGGATGACCTTAAAGAAAATGGCTCTGATCACTTGTCTTCTAAACACCTTTGATCATTTTTTGCCTAATGCATTCTCTCTTACTCTTCTCCAGGCTTTCATTGTTTTAATATTTCTTTTCCCTGGCCAGCCAGGAAAGAAGAAAGATGGTGAATTGTAAGTACAGTAAGTACCATCTGCAGGCAGAAGTAAGTGATGCATGTTATGGACCAGGGCTTTAGAAGGCGGTTGCAGACTTCCATCTGCAGCAGAGGAGGTTCAAGTGTGAAATGAAGCCGTCTCTTCACTGACATTCACAGCTGAACAAACCAAGCATGACACACAAAATGACACAGTCATGAATTGCTCTTTTCAGATCTGTAGAGTATTCCTACTTCTGTCTGTGAGGCTTTGATAGTTATGTGCCTGCTACATCCGTCTCCCCACCACAGATCATTTTTCCCAGAAAAAGGAATGCAAAGGAAGGAGGGCATGGCTCATTTCCTTTCCCTGGCCAATTAATGCTGGAGGAAAAGGAGATGAGGAGTATCTCCCTTTCCTGGCTGGAGTACTTGTTGGGGAACAACTGATAGATAGATACAAAGAGTACCACTTTCTCCTTTCAACAGCAGGCAAGAAGTTGTTTGGCAGATTGGAGTTCTTTCCAATATTTGTATATATATATTCCCTCTGTGTTAATATACATCAGCACTTCTGAGCTTCAAGGATGAAAGATCACTCTGATACCATGCTTTATTGGGGAACTGTGGAAATCCATTTGTCATTCTAAGTGTTGGTCAAAAAATAGGAATCTCAAATGACATTGCTCAAATGACTTCTACTGAATTTTCTGGGAGCACATTTCCCCCAAGAGTTGCACAGAATAGCCTTATAAGACAAAGACTAGAACAAAGATTAAAGCCAATATTTTCACTACCCCTCTCTAACTATGTCTGTCTTCAAAAGTTACAAGAATGTGAATAGCATTAGCAGATCGTGCTGAAATAGGAGAGGAAGAAGAAAATGGGATGCACCATACATTTTACCCATTAGTCAGAAATCTATTTCTCCTCGTTAAATTGCTTAGAATACATGAAAAGCATAAGTCGCTGTGACAATATTGTAACCACTTAGTGTAATCTTCTCCTAGTACTAGCTTCTTTCACTAGGAGCCTAAACCAAAACCAGAGCTTGCATGTGGCCTTCTGTCCTTAAACCTACAGGATGAGCCTCTCAAGAGTGCAGAAAAAGAACAACATAAGCAATAGTTCTGTAAATTCAAAACTAACAATCTAGTTTGCAAAAATAGCAATTCTGCATGCTTCTCACCATTGGTATAAATCTGTGACTGCAGTATTAAGTTCTGTATCACCAAACAACTTTTTATATAAAGCCTTTTTGCCAGACAATGATTAACTGTAAAAGGGACTGGATTCAATTTCCAGGCGTACATACCAAGATGCTTAAGAGAGATGCCTTGATCTCCTCACTACCAAACCAGGAAAATTTATCTGCACATCTGGGCACTCAAAAGCGAGCAAAGGCTCTCCATTTGCAAAATGTGATGCATAGAGGAGATCTAAAGAGAACTCCTGAGGAAAGACAGTGCAAGAAAACTTTAAGCAGCAGAGTCTTAGTGAATGGTAGATGAGCTTCTCACACCACAGTGACTGGCAGTGATCCTGATGTAGTTCTCTAACTCTTATGAAGACAGAGGGAGCCAGCTACAACCTCTTGTCTGATTATGCCCCTGTCTAAGCATCCAGGACCGGAGTCCAACTGCTGCCTAAGGTGATCTGTTTCCTCAGAGGGATATGCTAACTTGCCCCATCCATAGGGGCAATCACAGTAGGGTAGTCAAGTTCTGGCTAGCCGGTTTGCAAGGGGCTGCTCTTGTCTCAGGGCATGACAGTGCCTGCTGCTGCTGTGCTCCATGGGTGGCACGAGACAGGGAGAGAGAAATGTGAAGGATGATACTACTCCTGGGGTCAAAGTGAACAGATGCTACTGTTCCACCTTAATGTTCTGGTACAGCCAAGTTTCTATCTTGCTGCACTTGCACAATCTAGGACTCAACAGGCACACCCTGGCAAATGCGTATGATGTTTTTCAGCTAGTTGTGGGCATCATACTCCAACTGATGCCTGCTCCTGGGGTAAAGTGACAATGCAGACAGTCCTATATCGAGCAGAAGCTGATACCCTTGGTAGTATTGCCACTGTAAAGCCTGCAGATGTGACACTAAAGCATGCAATAAAGATCAAAGGTTTGAAAGTGGCCAACATCATCACTTGAGGCAAACAACACTCTTGGCAAGGCTCCCATCATGTCTCCTGGCTCTGGAATTGGGCAGGATTGTTGGAATGGTACACTCATTCAGACCCACACATTTAGGCATGGCCAACAGAAGAGAAGTTGATGACAGATAACAAGTGCCAAGGAAACAAGATTGATGACTCCTCCTGAGAGAGCGCACCAGATAGCTGAAGCCTGACAAGATTTTGCAGAAATGGAGATGGCACCCCATCCTCTCCCTCCACCACCAGCCAGCCTCCTTCCCCTGAGAACACTTGCCCTGTCAGCAACATTTCAGAGAAGATGGTAAAAACTACTTTGTGCCTGAGGTTGGTATGCTGATTTCAAAACTCCAAAGAGGCAGAAAAATTCCCTTAGGATTCTCTAGGGGGAAAGACTACATGTTCCTTCTTTCACTCCAGGGACTGTTTTTCACCAGAGTATCAGGATTAGCACACTGGTGAAAATGACTGAATGCAGCCCTTGCCCCGCCTGCTACATGTGTCATCTCAGTTTGGTTTTCTTCTTGTTTTTGTCTCCTTCATTTTTGGAGGGTAAAAATTCTGCCTCTTGGGACCTTAGAGAAGGGATAAGCAATCCAGCTCAAGTGGTGAGTATCTGTGAAAGCAAGGGGCAAGGTCGGGTTGACCAGAACTGGAGAAACAAGTGTAAAGGTCTAGTGCCATCCAGTTCAGCTGACCTGTCACATCAAACTAAAGCTTCATAGGTTTTAATATAACACTTTCAAGGTATTTACCATGAGACCTATTAGTGCTACTTAGCCTGTCTGTGCAAAAGATGCCAAAATTTGGCTCAAATACCTAATGTGTCTACCAAAGAATTAAGGTAATTCCTTAATTAAATGTATTAAATGTGGTTTATATGTGGAAAGGGAAGCCTCTGGGACAAACTGCAGGGTTTCTCAAAGGTGTCTCTAAGGCAAGGAAAAGGCAAAGGAGGAGATAAAGAATGAGAGACCAAGGATGACAGCAGAGTGAGGTGAAAGCATTAAACTTGCCAGATGACCTAGCGGAAGAGGGACAAGAGGTGACTGAATGGGATGTGGCTGTTAAAAATGCCAATTGATACAAAGGTGTTATGGCAGCTTGCAAAGGTGAACAACCAAACTCCATGAGGACAGGCTCTGTTAAAATTGCTGTCTGCCTCCTGTCTTCTTCTTTTATTGACACAGAAGTTGTCAATAGTTCCCAAACCTTATTTGTGTCAGCATGTAAGTGATTAAACCACCAGCCGGTATTGTGCTGGTAAGACTCATCTGTCTTAGCTATTTAGATCTGAAGGTTGGGTTGCTGTCATCTTGCAGCAGCCCTGGGGAAAGCAGTCTACTCACAGTAGCTTTGACTCCATTGTGGTCAAGATATTATCTTAAATTCTCTCTTTTCCTTAATTTGAACTTCTACTGTTAGCACAGTGCATACTATCTGCACACTTGATAACGCCTGTGCCATGTACTTTAAGTACAAAGTCATGTCCATGAAATCCCTCCAAGCTATTTCCTGGGGGAACACAAGAGACAGTACTGTCCCCTCTCACCAACATGAACACTTTCTAGTCTATTGTGGGACAAGCAAGAAGCTGTTGAGCTGTGCAAAACTTTCATTCTCTGTGCTATGAGCAATATGCAGTCTCCCTCTCCCCTCAAAACCTTCCACAAGTAGGTGGGTCCCACGTGCTCAAAGTGGAGATCAAATTACAATTTACAGTAATCAACATTTTAAATTCAATAAAAATACAAAAATGTGCCCAGATCTACTCTCCCATTTGCCACCATATGCACACACACAAGCATTCACAATTGGCAAGTGCTGTTCCACCAGTTTAAAACTCATAAGGATATCCAGAGCGTGAAAAAACAATTGCTCTACATCTCTGTCCTCCACAGCAGAAGTCTACTGTGCTCCATCCTTGGCTTATGGGATGCTGTTCTTTGGGAAGGGGCAGCTTAAGACTGCTCCAAGTATCTCAAGGAGTTCTCCACAGTGGAACTGGGAGCTGAACCAGGGGTGTCCCTGCCCGGGACCGCTTTTTTGCTCATCCATATCACAGCCTGGCACCCGTTCCCATATCACGCTGCTTCATATGGCAGAGGCTTCTTCAGGAAACAGCCTCATTTGCCCTTCTTGGGTAGCCTCTAATTGGGGGCTGTAGAGAGGGAGCCAGGTGAGCAGAGGCAGAAAGTCAGTGACAGGGCACTGTGGGATCAGTGCTAGCTGGCCATGCATGCTCCTGATGCCTGCACTGTCCAAGTGAGTTGTATGCAGGGGTGAGATGGACTGTCAGAGCTTCATATCAGATCCATGAACATTTTCCTGATAGAAGAAATATCTTATGCAGAACTCAGATCAGGATGATGTCACTTTCCACTGTGGTTGCTTTTTTCCCCTTTGATTTGAGTTTAGCCTCTTTTCCAGTCCTAATCCTCTACTGGAAAAGCTCCAGAATAGTCTGATGAATGTGCAATGACCACTTTACCAGTCAATTCACCAGGCAGAGAAAGGCAGCAGGCAATTTTTTGAAAGAGAATATTGTTGCCATACTGTTGTAACTCTGAGCCCAAGTTTGAAGAATGAAGCATTTGGTGCTCCTCTATTGCTGTGCCTCTCAGGATGAAATGTTTTTAATACTTTTGAGAGAAAGTGCTATGTGCAAACAATTATAAAAGCTCATGGGCTGTGCCACACCTCAGATTCTTCATATATATGTCAATTAAAAAAATTCCCTTCTCTGAGCTATCTATAGCTGTAAACAGAAATCCACATATCCCTGGAACCATTCAAGGTCAGGTTGGAGAGGGCTCTGAGCAACCTGGACTACTTGAAGATGTCCTTGCTCATTGCAGAGGTGTTGGACTAGGTGACCTTTATAGGTCCCTTCCAACCCAAACCACTCTAGGATTCTATGATATTAATGCAACAATATTTCCTCTGCCCATAAATCTTACGTATCGTTACAACTTTTCTGTAAGCACAGCTTTTAATTCAGTTGCAGTGCTATGTAGCAAGGATGTTTTCTATCTGTTATTACAAAAGTATATTTATAATAACATATATGTTATCTAAATGCATTTTCCTTTGGGCGTAAAAATCTAGGTTTCAGGTTACATGCACCCCAAATTTCCATAACTGCAGAATAAGAAAATATTAGTGTCTTTCAAGCTAGACATCTGTTTAGAATGTTTTGTGGCTACGCTAAGTCTTAAATCAATTTGGTTATAAAAACAAATATTCTTTACAGTATTAAAATAAAAGAATGGGGATGATTTATTGCTTGTTTTTAGCAACTGACTTGTCTGAGGGAAGATGGACCATACGGAATGAACTGACTTAAAAATTCACTGACATGATGCAGCTATTTATTGATTTTTATAGACAATAATGACCTGTAAGGGCTCTGCTGTGCTGTTTCCCTGTTGCTTTAGACCCTCTTTTAATACTTAAGGAAATCAAGTCCTTTTAGCTGTCTGTGTGCCTTCTCACAATAAATGAACAATATGACAAATCATAATCTGGTATCTCATAATGTGCTATTATAAATATTTTTTTATATTTTTCTTTCGGCTTATTCCCATTGGAAAAATACAATTAGAATTTAGATGTCTAAACATCCTTTCTTCTTTCTCAACTCTCTATATGAGCATGCTAAACATTTCTCCCTGCATTTTACTGTAGTCACTGGTTCATATTGACCTCTAGGTAAGAAAGGTCGGGGGAACTGCTAGAAACAGAATTGGAGCACACAGAAGCATGCAAAAAAGTATGCAAGAAGTATCTTGTTATAAGCACTCATTCTTCTTTTGACCTCTCTGCATTTATTTTGAAACACTTCATTTTTCTTTTCCGTCTCTGTTTCTCCCGTGGTTTGTAAAGGTGGTTCTGCTCCTCAGCCACCCACCGACAGTTTCTGGGCAAGGGGTCCTACCCCTGCCTGAAGTCAGCCTTCCCCTTGGCAGGGAAGCGATGACAGAAGTGACTTGAGTTTCCATACTGAGGTGACTGCCACTTCCAGGGTGATGTTATCTAAGATCTCGGATCTACCACTACTCCGGGCAGCAGCGAGTAGCGGTTTCAGCCTTCTGTCCCCTGCGGCTCCCAGCCTGGCTTCTTGCTGAGCAAGCAAGCAGCAGCCCCTGCATGTGGGCAGCAGCAGCAGCAGCACAGCAGTCAAAGTTGCTCTTTCCCTCTCTGCAGCATTCAGAAGCCTTCGCTGAAACATCAGCACCAGGCAGCCCTACCAACCTGCAGTCCTCTGAGCACTAGGAAGAGGAGAATGGAAGCAAAAGTAGCTCAAACGATGAAATGGTGGCTGCTGTGTAACACAGTCAGAGGAGGTTAGTAGAGACGACCCTTACAAGTATGCAAGTTTAGAGAGCTACCAATACCAGTTAAGTACATTTTTGAAAATTAAAAAAACCCAAACAAATAAAAAAACCCAGTTGGTCATCAAGATGCTCTTTTGAGCTGCAATTTGACTTCTGCATGTATTATGGACAGTTGATTAAATTAGGGCTAAATCCGGAGTGAGGAGAGCTTGCAGTTTAACACGAATGTTATCCAAACATCTTACACGCCTTTTTCCTCCCCACCCTGTGAATAGGATATTATAGCTCTGAAAAACTCTGTTGAAAGAAAAGAAGGTAACCTGAAATTGCTAGCTGCAGCAACCTGGAGACCTAGTGTAATTCAATCACTTTGGACTTTAAGAGTTTATAAAAGCAGTATGGAAGGAGTAAGAAGCACCCAGTATTGCTTCATGAGGAAATGCTTGTGTTTATGAGAATATTAAGAATGTCTGTCTCTTTTTTTTTTTTCAAATAGTGTGTGTCATTTAAAGCATCAAGAAGAAAATTATATTGGCTTCCAACTCCCTGCTAGTTTCCTGCACACGATCACCTCCTTTCCCGGTAGTCTAAAAATAATGGGAAATATTAAAAAGTGAGCAAAAGGATACAGTTGAGAAGCCAGTTACTTTCAAGAAGCAATAATACTGGAGATAAAATGAATGTTCTGAGTGTATAGGGGCTTGAAGTAATGATGACCATAAGAAGACAGATGACAACTAAGGTCTATAATTGTTTTCCAGAAGTGAAGTGGCATTATGTGAGGAATTGATGGCATGTGATCTTGAAAATGAAGGTGTGGATGAAAGTCTAGGTTCAGTGTTCAAACCAGCCCTTTGAATGAACATGCATTTTCCACCAAGTAGAGGGAGTCTGAGGTGAAAGCAGACAGATATTTCAAAGTTTCTGCTTTGAAATCCCATGCAGGCACAGATTTGCTAAGCGCATCAAGGGTCTATAAGCCACCTGGTACCACCATCAGGAACCTGTTTCCTGGTCACACAACGCAGTTGAGACTGTGTGGGTCTGTAGCCTCCTACTCTACGTGCACTGCAACTGCAGCCGTTTCTGTGTCTCTACCTATATGTGTGCGTTTGTGCATGTGAGCCTATAGATGATCACGCTGCTAATATAAAATCAGTATGTACTGATAACCTTGGTCTCAGCCCTGCGAAACACTGAGCTCTGCTTCCAGTCCTGCAAAGCATCTAGATGCATTCCTGAACTTAAATGCTTATGCCCGTGGCTAAATGCTTTGACAGCTCAGGTCCTGATTCCTCCACATTCCCCTGCAGGAGGGAGCAGAGGAGGAGTAAGGAGGGTGCTGACCCCCTGCCTCTACGGTGAGTGATGGAACTTACTGTTCCATTTACAGTTCCATTTTAAAAATAGATGCTGGGCAAGTAAGCAATTAAAATTCAAGAAGGAAAGCAGAACTATCTGGCAGTTGTTCAGTAAGCCTAACTTGTATAAAAAAGATCTGCACATAGCTGGTATAAGTATAAACAGTCAGCAGCATGAGATTATGAAAAACAATTCTTGCCTGGCAAATGTAATTACTTTTAACAAAATTTAAAAACCAGGGAGTGAAGAGAACACAGCACAAATATTCTCTCTGCAGGCTGGGTCATTCAGCTGTACATGGAACAAGCTCCCGTAAAACATCTGAACCATCGTCTTCAGGCGTATCGATGCAGACAGGTGCAAAAGGGTCCAAATTCCATGCTGGACATATGTTGGCTCGGCGCCATTCCCAGTCAAACAAACTCGCTAAGAGGTTTAGTAGAGTGGCCTGAACACCACATGGTGACACCACTTCTGAGTCAGAGCCGGTTCACGCCTGGTCAATGAGCTCAGATGCGTCTTCATGCACCAAGACACCTCCTATCTCCTCCGTGGCATTGCATTCACCAGGAGAAGTGATGAACAATAGTTGTCCCATGACTGTCTCACCATTATCCAACACTTTCTGGGCTCCACCTCCTCCCCCTCCCCAGTTCTCTTCTGGGTAAATCACTCCCTGTCAATGGCCTGGCAGCAGAAGCACCATTGTTCCATCTAGTGGAGAGCTATTCAGTGTTGATGGCCTTTGATTTCTCTTTCCAAACATAGGCCTCTCCTCTGCCAGATAGGATTTTGCTGGTAGGGTTGTGCTGGCAAAACCTCCTAACATAAGCACAGCCTGTAGTCCCCGAAGATTTATTGTGGCCTGAATTGGTCTAACTTCCATCAATTCTGTGAATATAATAAGTGCAGACAATACCAAATTCTCTCAGAAAATGTCCGATATAAAATAGATACACTAATTTACTGTGAAGGTTACATTCGTAAATAACATTCAGAAGAAAAGTAAATAATGGCATTCATAGTTTGGCACGGACACGCTGCCAATGTGTCACATCCTGATGGATTGGGGATATGTCTGTGTCAAACTATGAATTCCGTTTTTGCTTTTTGAATGCCGTTTACAATTGCAACTGTCCATGTGGATTATTGCATCTATTTTTATAGCCAAGGCTCTGTCTGGGAAGATGTAACAGAGCAATCAACAACACTGACTGGTTCTATTTTGCTGGAACAATAGTGTTCCTGCGAGCTGGGCTCTTCAATCTTCATGCACAGGACAGGAGGGCTGGGGTCTGGGCATCCCCTCATATTGAAGAACACGTCCAAAGAGGAACGGAAACGTTCTATACAGGGACATTTGTCAAAGTGAGGTGCCCCTGCTAAAAGCAAGACGAGAGCAGTCAAGCCAAAGACTTGGCAGTCTTTGACGGCGGTCATGAGGTCTGGTGGTGGGGCACTGCAGAGAGACCCAGCTCTGAACTACTGGGGAAGCTGGGAAGACACACAACTGCAGCCACAGAGACCTGTCACGGAGCTGGTGCCACCATCCTCACTGCTGTCCTGGGTGGGAGAGGAGAAGGGGAGGCTCAGGTGCTCTCTAACACTCCTGTTCCTCTCCCTTCCCTCCCCAATAAATTCTTGCCCAGGCATTGCAATTTCAATCAAACCGTACCACAAGCAACCTGAGAGTAAAGCTTCTTATGGTCGAAATATCTACTAGCAAAAGTGCAATTCTTTGCTTTCCTATACATTATTCCTGTCACCTGTATCTTGATAATTGGTCTTTCCCAGAAGGATTGCCCTTGGATATAGAGCTAAGCCACCTGGGGGCCCGAGAAGCTTCAGCAGTGTCTGGGGCGGCAGTGCTGGATGCTGCTGTCTGACTGGTGGTACCTGCCACAGGGTCTGCCCCCCAGGCGATACCTCAGCAGTCCAGGGCTGAGGAGCAGCAGACGGTTCCTCCCCACACCATCCAGCCCCAGAAGTCTGCTGTGGGGGTTCAATATTTGGATATCCTCGCTAGGTGCTGGCATCCCACCAAGGTGAGGACTGTTTTTCACTTTGTTACCTTGGATTTCCCACATCAGCCCGCTCTCGGTTTGTCTGTCCTCTCCTTAAGCCTCCCGTGCAAGAGCCGCTTTAGGTGCTTATCTAACACCGGCATCTAACCCCACTCGCAGGAGGCCTTGCTGCTTGACTGGGATCCCCTGGCACTTCCAGTACAAACCAGAAACCCGCCGGCAAAACGTTCTGGGGAAAAAAAAAGCCCTGCTAGTTAAAAGAAAGATTAAAAAAAAAAAATCGCAGCTATTACCCAGTTTCTCGGTGAAGCCGGTAAATACGGTGCTGAACGGAAGGTACCGGTGTGCTGAGGGAGATGTTCTTCTACCACGCGAGGCGGCAAGGGCAGGGGGGGCCGCACCGGGCAGGGCCGGGGGCGGGCAGGGGGTCAGG
>JAOXNO010000013.1:95588703-95645720 GCA_028565335.1 Limnodromus scolopaceus | reverse complement strand
GCCGCCGCAGCGCCCTCTGCCGCCGTCGGGAGGGGGTGACAACGGCGGTGGCGGCGGGCCGGGGATCGCGTGCGAGCGGGGTAGCCGGCGGCTCGCCCTGTCACTCGGCCGCCAGCCCGCCACCTGAATCACGAGGGAAGCGGCGGCCGAGCATCCTCCCCTCCCCCGGCCGCCTCCGTCCCGCTCCCGCCGCCCAGCCGCCGCACCTCCGCCCCGGCACTGCCGCTCTGCGCCGCGGCCGGGGGGGGCTGCTCCTCGCCCGGAGAAACTTTGCACCCCCCCGGGGTCGTGGCGGGGACCGTGGGGTAAGTCGTTGCATCCCGAGAGCTCGCGGCGGGCGGGCGAGGCTTCAGCCCGGGCTTTGCCGGGGGAACGGTGGGACCGCCGGCTTCGGCCACTTCGCCCCCCAAACCACCAACCCCCCTCCCCGGGGGTGTCCATGCTCCCCCCCCGGACGTTTCGGTGGGGACCGCAGCCGCGTAGGACTCCCCCGGCTTCTTCCGCCCGAGAGCCGGTGATGGTCCGCAGCTCCCAGGCGAAAGCCCCGGGAGGTGCCGGCTGCCCCGGGGGGATGCCTGGGGTGCTGCCCCGCCGTCCCGAGGGCTGAAACCGGCGTGGGGAGGGGGCAGAGGGCTCTGCCGTGGCACCTTGGCCACATCGGGCTTCAGCCATCCTTCCCACTGATGCCTCGAGAGACCTCCGGGGTTGGAAAGCAAGTGAAATAAAGTTTCACATCGCCACTTTCAAGCCCGAGTCGCACTCGCTTGGCATGGAAGAGGGTGGGTATGCTTTGGGGTCAGTCGGGACTTCCCCTGAAAATCTTTATTTTCAGCGGTTTATAACTTCAGAGCTAAAAATTCTTGTTGTGTTTCACTTTGACATACCAAAGGGGAAAAAATCAGTGAGAGAAGGACGAAGTGTGTGTACGGGCTCTGGTGCTTTTTTCGACTTTGCATTACTTTCTTTAGTAAACAAGAATTTTGTACGTCTTCGGGTGAAGCTGTAGTTTTATGTCTTTATTAAAGAATAACGCAAATAGCGTAAAACCAAGTTATATCATGTAAAAAAATTTTTTTTTCCTGAAGATGGGCGCAAACAATGTTTGTGCGTCATTTAGTGAGTTTCTAGGAGATAGACTATTAAGACCAAAAAAGAAAAAAAAAAAAAAAAAAGAAAAAAAAACCCACCAGAAAAAACCAAGAATATGCTTGACGTTGTTTGGTAGTTGGAGGTTTCAAAAAGATGACCGGGACTGGATTTAAATAAAACTGACTGATCTGGTTGGGCTCCGAAGTAGTCTGTTGAGAAGAATGTTGATGCACATATGTTTGCAGTAGATAAAATAAAACAGTTCTCCTTTATGAACCGTAGAGAGTGTTACTATCCAGGGCTAAGACTAAATCGTTGCGTTTAAGCGAGAGACTTAGAGACTGACAAGATCAAATTCACTGGCAGGACACTTGGTTAATTTGCAACCAAAAGCAAGAATTTATTTCCTTGAAAAACAAAATACCTAATACTGTAGATGCTAAGAACCAGAAAGAGTTACCAGTTAAGTTAAGGTTTGGATAGTAACTTTAACGCCGCTGCTCCTGCTGCCACCCCCTGCCTGAGCAGACACTGAGACAGTCCTCACTGCTCACTGCGTATCCACTCTGTCTATATCTCTGCACCAGTAGATACGTTTCACATTTATGACAACCTTTTTTTTTTCTTTTTTTTTTCTTTTTTGTTTCAGTAGGTGACTGTAAAAGTGCGTTTGGGTCTCGAGGAGAGGGTTTTGTTTCTAGGGGCTGCCTTGGGCTAGTGTGTAAAAACCTCCAGCCTTCAGCTCTGGAAGCCCAAGGCTCCAGAGCCCCCTAGGGTGAAGGTGTACTGAGGGGTACTATTTTGGCAAAGAGTGGCAGGGAACGAACACTTGTATGTGGAAAAGCCAGGTTGTCGTGGTTTAAGGATTTTTATTCCAAGTGAGCCGCGGGAGGGGGAGGTAGGTTATTACCTCTGTCGATTCGGATTTCTGCCCCGGAATCGTATGGAGGAAATGCAGCGCTAGGGCCTGTTTGCTGTGGAGATGCTTATGAAACCCAGCCAGCCGGTCTAATATTGATTCATCGGCTTCAGCGTATAAACAGATTTAAACGCTGCCGTGGAGGATTTAGTAGTCAGAAATTATTTTTCCATTAGATTTGCCTTTCTGTAGGTATATCTGAAGAGAGAGTAAAGACACTTTCAGCATCAGGAACTGCCAATACGTAGTTGAACTAGACTGAGAACTTGGTACAGCTTTTGCCATCGTGTTTTTATGGGGTTCGATTTAACCTGAGACCCCCACTAAACATGGGGGCTCTGCTGTTGAATAACCATGGTCCGGTGCCAAATCTTTCCTTAATATTCCTGGTAATTACTGCTGACTCATGCTGACATGTGAGTTCAATTAGCCCCAACTGGAATGTAAAGGATGTGGGAGTGTCTCTTTGTGCCCAGAGACAGCTAGGACAAAGCAGATTTTGGAGGAAAATTTAGGGAATTGCCAAGTTTGGGTAGGAAGTGTCAGCCAGGCCTTTTTTTTACAGTAATGTTTGAATAACCAATAAAGTTGAGTCCCGGGAAGGGGGTGAATTTGGATAACACGGGCTTGTCTTCACTATGGAATAACTGGAGTCCTAACTCAGACATTGCTTCTAATTTGACTCATGTCCACACACACACAAACTCGTTGCTGAAGAGTGGTGATGTTTTCAATTTGAGTTGGCTTACCCATGAGGAATAAGCTATAGCTCAGATAACCACAATTCATCAGCTGCTAACACAGTCTGCCTGAGCGGCACAAGTGCGATTTTGCTCGACTCTGGCTGCTCCCGCTTGAACGGGGTTACCTGCAGAGCGGGCAGCACCTGCCTCCTTCCCTGCTACCGGCACATCGGCGGTTGTGACCGTGAGGTGAGCAACGGCACGTTTGCTAATGGGAACGTTCCCACACCATTGCTGCCTAACTGCCGTGTTTGTCACAGCTCGCTGGCCGTGGTCGCCGTCACCGCACGGCCATGGCAAGCAGGACAGGAGGACTTTGCATGCAGCAGTGCAGCGCTCGCCGGTGCTCAGAATGGGGCACGGCTGCAACAAGATGTTAAAAGCAAGAAATTGTCTTTGCCCCAGAAATACATTTCCTGTCAGCTACTGGCTGGTACGAGAAGGTCAGTTACGTGTCAGAGGTATATGCTAATATATATAAATAAATCTGGTCATACTTGGCTAGCAGTAGCAAGAGCGGCTGGTTTGGGAGAAGAAGTTTCTTTATTGGCCCTCTCTGCAAATTGCTACTGGGAAAAACAGACCAGAATTTCTACAAACATTTTGAGGTCAAAGCAAAGAAGGTGGATGCAAGAGCAACTATGCACCTCACGTGTACCAAGGGGATGCATTTTTAAGAGGAAGATGACTCTAATGCAGAGTCCTGGGTCTGTGTGAAGACTGAAAATTTTGAGGTGTTTTGCAAAGAATTTGACCCAGAGTTAAGGACCAGCTGAACATCCTGAGACGGAAATGCTTTAGGAGTATGTCTCTGTTGGTCCAGAGTTCCCACAGAGCTGTTGGCATTCATTTGGGATTTAGTTCAACTTACCTTCAGAGTCGTGATCTTTGAGGTTACTGTAGCAGTTGTGGCTGCGTTGTGCTGTCATCAACATAACAAATATGACATGGGTAACTGCAGATTTTGAATGGATGTACTTACAGGATTGCACAGGCGAGGTGAACAAAATGACGCCGACGTAACGCTAACTAAATGCACCCCAAATACTTATGAACCCCCAAGGGCCCCAGTGCCAATGTGCTATACAACCATTTCCGTGTAGACAGGGTAGGATCTGCCCACTCAAGTGCAATCCTCAGGCACAGAGAGGTGCAGCTCTAGTCACAAGAAACCCAGTGTATCTCTTTTGCCTTTGTTTTGGAAACCTTATTCTGAATCTTACCCTTTCTAGCCGAGAGCTGCCTTCTGGTATGCAGCAGCAGGGCCAGTGCAGGATGGTGGTATAAAACTGTGCAAGACAGTAGTGCTTATCAGCCTGTGGCAGTGGGACACCTTTGATAGGAGTGTATGTGAGCAAAGAATTTAGCATGTATGGCATATATATTTGTCAGTTGGTGAGATTGCTTTGGGCTGGGCCATACTGTCTACAGTTCTGAATGAAGGCTGCATCTTCAGACAATGAATAAATGATTTCCATGATGCAGCGTATTAAGCTGGGGCTGCGAAACATGTTGTTTGCAATAATGTATTTGACGTGTGCTGTGATTGCAGTGGTGCCTGCTGCACCAGAGGTATTGCTCTGTATTCAACAGCAATATCCATGCATGGCATTAAATATATTAAATATTTATTCCTTACTCTTAAACTTTATTTGTATTGATGCTAAATGGTGGTCATTTCAGTAGGTTGAGCTTGCTGAAAACATGTGCTAACATAAAATTAAATTTTGTCACTTGTTAGGACTGTAAAAATCCACCATTATTGGATTTCTCCCTCTTCTGTAATGCTGGAGCTGAGATAGAGTGAAGTTGAATTTGTGGCAGTTCTGGGGTCATTGTCTTGCTTTCCTGGGAGCTGTTTCCTACATTTAGTAGTAAGCTGATCCCTGGAAGTCATGATGCTGAGTAGCTTCTTGCACTTTTTCCTTTGCTGACACTTCAAATATTGCTCTCTCACCTCACAGTCAGGGCAGCATTGTCTGGAAAGCGGGCTCTTCTTGAGCTCCTTGTCTTTCACAGGGATTTGCTTCTCCAAAATCTGTTTTTCTGATGTCTGAGAGCTCCTAGTGCATTTGTTAGTTTGAGTCTTCCCCTCCTTGTCCTCGAATGAGGAATCCTTCCACAAACACGGTGTTTTCTTCTTGTTTCAGGCCACTTCTAGAGAAGCAACACTTGCTGAGGTTGTTCTGTGGGCGAAGAATACAGGCACTAGAGGCTTTGGAGGGGTGTATTGAGGAGACTGTCATTCAGATTGGGACTCCACAGGGGTCTGTCAGAGCTGTTCCCTATTTCAATGAGTGGCTCAAATGACGGGTCAGAGCGTGTGGGCATTCAGCCTGCAGATGTCACCAAGCTGAAACAGTTTCAGGCACCCTGGAAGACGAGAGGCAAATTCAGAGTGATTTTTGACAGTCACAAACTCCAGAAAACCAAGCGGGGTGCAAGTCTGGGAGGGCTTGTGCAGAAGTTATCTTTGTGCAGGAATAATCGTGTACTCAAATACAGCATGGGGAAAGGCTGGCTAGGCAACACGAGCTAAGGAGAAAAGGATGTGGAAATTTGGTGGATCACAAATTAACCATGAGTCAGCAGCATTGCACCGTTTTGAAAATGGTAAATGGAAAAATGAGGTGTAAAAATAGGACATTTTTTTTCTAAGATATAAGAATAATCTTTTCACCCTACTCAGCCCAGGTAGGTCCTTAACTGGAGCATTCCAATCATGTGGGAACAAGGTACTTGAGGAAAAATACAGCCCAAATCAAGCATCCAGAGCAGAGCAACAGGAATGATCAGATACCTAGAAAACAACACGTACAAGAAAAGACTAAAATAATTGTTTGGTCTAGGGATGGGAAGAGCAAAGGGGAAAAAAAATTAAAAATCTTTAGAAATATAGGGTTAGCGGCAAAATTAGTTGAACTTAAGCTGTTGTTTTAAGTTCATGTCAGGGCAAGAAATTATGATCATACGTTACAGTAAGGAAAATCTAGATTAAGATGCATAGGAAAAAATTTGAGATTTTAGTAATAGTCAAATGCTGGAATAAAATCTCTGGGGTACTCATAGAAACTATACTTCTTCAGTATCAGCAGCTTTTGGGAGTGGTTTAACAGCTGTGTTATTACAGCTATGACGGCCTAAGCCTGTAAGAATGGAAAAGACTAGAAAGATGTGGTGCTTTTTTATTATATCAATTGATTTAACTAGAAAAAACAGACAAGGCTTTCATGCTCACAAGCCATTTCTCTGATCTGAAACCTCTGAATGGTTTTGGTACAGCTGCTTCTGTATGAAACAGGGAAGGATGTTCTGTATGATCTCTTGAGGGTTCTTACAGCCCCATTTGCAAAGATGTAATGATTAACAAAATCTTTCTGTCTTGGGATGGATGGGTGTTTAGGGACTGGGGAGGGGAGGCATGCTATGAAAGCAGATAAAATAGCTTTCCTCTACCCTGCAATTGGGGACATTCCCTAAAATTTTCTCTCTATGAAAATTTCTGGTTTATTACTTTTCAGAAGTGGATGAGAATCAGTAAGTGTTAAACTAGCTGCTTTATTAGTGACAGGTGGTTTTGTATGCTAGCAAATGCTTTACGACAAATTATGTCGTGGTAGGATGTAGCCACAAAACATTAGCCTTTTTATCTTAGAGACTAAAAAAAATTCTGGGGGTTTTGAAGGCAAGAGGTCAAATTTCCCCTACCTTTTACCCTAATTAGATACAGTGAAATACTTGCAGCTGTTACTTTTTTATGAAAATGAAATTTAATTATTTTTAAAAAGTCTAAAAATACATGATGAAAAATTTACTGAGCACATAGAAATACTACTGTTGGGCATATTAATGAGAATAAATTTGTACATATTGATTGCTTTAGTGTAGTAACACATATAAATAGTATTAAAAGACACAGATGTACTGCAGATAGCTTGCAAATGTTTTTAAATTTACTTTTTCCTCTGGAGACATATCTGTAAACCAGTAAAAATATTTGCAATAAAAAGTGCCAAAACCTGTCAAATACCACACAAAAAAAAAAAGGTAGATATGTCCATAGATCTCAGAAGCAGAATGGGAATAGATACGCTATACTGATTATAAATGAGAAATTTGTGTTCCTGGAGAGGAAATTATATACTTATACATCCATAGTTAAGGACCTGCAGTAAATTTGAATATGGATCCAAACCACGGTGCTGGAGTAGTGCCTTGTCAGCATAGCAGACAAAACTGGCCAGCCTTTCAACCAGTATAACTTGTTTAGCTACTTTTATAATCTCAAAAATAATAGCTACATCAGTTTTTATTTTTATTTTTGTCTTCACATTCTGTATCTGAAAGAACAGGAACTTTTGAGTTTTCATTCTGATTTTCATGTACTTCATTAAACCTGCAAGAACTGAGCAAAATCTTAACAACTTACATGCCAGCCTGGCTTTTGGTGTACATTTCTAAACTGTGACCTGCTGCTTTCAAATGCTGCAGTGTTTCTTACACCTATAGCAAAAATATTTTAAAAGACTGTATTGCAGCAATAACATCAATGTCAATTTAAGCATCAAGCTAACGTAACTCACTCACTTCCACCAGAAAATATTTCATCTTTCAATTTTTCTCTGCATTCCCCTTTTCCATCTCAAGCTTTGAGAAAAACACCTTCTTTTTTCCCTGAAAGTTTTTGGTTTTTTCCATGGATCTGTAGATATCTAACCTCTGCTGAAGCTCTGTTATGGAGTACTTGGCATTTCATCCTTTGCCTCTCCTTTTGTTCCACCGAAGGACTAGGAAGGAGGAACACAAAAGAGCAAAGCCAGGAGAAGAATGGGATTGCATCTTCCCAACAAGCTGACGTTACATCAAGGTTTATAAGTAATTTTGCTCCCTGCTCTCCTACTCCTATACACGCACATTTCATAATAACTTTTATAACAATAAAGATATCCCCATTTTGTTGGCCTTAGATCAAGCCATCATTTGCTTCTTTTCTTGGGGAAATGCTGTGCTGTGTTCTCCTGGTGTCACAGAATCTCCTCTGAGGACAGGCTGTGACTCTGAGCCAGAGACAGCCACTTCCTTCTCTGTCCACACTGGCCTGCTGTCTATGGTGCTACAGAAATATCCAAATATTATGAAATATATATGAAATATATACATATATGAAATGATATATATATGCTAAGTGTATAAGCTGTCATATATTTTTACTCCTATTCTGCACTGGAGTGCAACAAAAACCTTTTAAGAAGCCTTTTGTGGAAAAGAAGAGAGACATGACAGTACAGCTGGATTTTGGCTGACTCGTAGAAGGGGTTCACCAGCTTATTGGCCGCTGTGGAGGGTCTCCCTGATTTTCATAAGCAATCCTTTCTGATAAAGTTTCCATTTAAATTAGCACCATTTTGGCTTTACAGTAGAAAACTCCTAAAAATGATTCTTAACGTTTCTCTCTTCCTATTCAGTCTCTCTTCCTCTGTTCAGTCCTCTGATCTATCTGTAGCCCCTCTTTGTGTAACTTAGGGTTTCTCACCATGCTGTTAGCATTTGCTCCAAAATTGCACCACAATTCTAGTTTGGCCTGGTGGCTGCACGATGATAGTCTTATCAAAGATCATTCTTCTGCTATTTCAAAGAGAACCCCAAACCCCAGACGATCAAAGTCTGATGAAATGACAAGCAAGGTATTAAAACATAGGTGGTTGGGAAACACCAGGAATGCTGGTGAATTTGTAAGAGGGTTTGGAGGACCAGCATAACTTTATAGTTCATAGTTGCATTTGCAACCTGTGGCTAGTTCTGCAACTCAAAGCGACATGTCTAGTTCACACTGTCACAGTGGTGTATGGGTGCCGGACCATGGACCACCTTATGGTGGAACAGGGAAGTGGGGAATGAGGGTAAAACAACCCCAAAAGCAGTCACTGCAGGGACACATGTGTTTCTTGTGAAAAAAGTGACACAACCCATTCAAAGTCATGCTGTTCTCCTTTTATCTAAGGGCATTTATCCCTCACTTAAAATTGCTGAATAGCGTAGGCAAACTAATGAACTAGACAAACCTGGTGAACTATCTAGCTCTAGCAGCCTTATCATGACAGCACAGAGCTAAATCTGGGCAGAACCCATCTGAAAAGTTATATTTACACTTGATAAATATGCTTGAGTTATTAGCTGGTAGTGAGGTCTGTGTTGCCAGCATAAAGCTGCTCCCAGAACCTGAACTAGCTAAATTCTGAAGACAGCTGAACTGAAGCCCTGCTACACATTCACGGCAGAAATATTTCATTGATCTCTCTTACTGTTTTTCGTCAAATCTGCTATGGAAGTGATGCTTATGCTTCCACAGCCTCTGTTTTTCAGTCTCCAGAAGTTACTTCTTTTGACCTGTTAGTCAGGTTCTGGCAAACATAACAGAGGGACAGAGATCTCAAAGATATGATGTTCCTGAGAGTTTAAAGGTGGAACATGCTACACTGATATCCCTACTGAGGGCAAGATTGATATGTAAGATTGAGTGTCTTGTTAATCATCAAATAACCCATATGGTTCAGACAGTATTCTAAATGCCCCAGCTGTAGCAAAGCTTTTCATCACTGCTTACACCTTACTATGGAAAGGGTGATCCAGCTGCTGTGGCAACCCCATATTCTCCTCAGACAGTCTCTGGCAAAGACAATGGAGGACCAAAGTCAAGCCTGGTAGAAAGAGATGCCACTCGGCTAACTGTAAAGGATTATACTCCACATAAGCCCAATCTGTTTTTTTTTGTGTGTGTGCTTTTATACATGCTACAGTCTGTATCCTTCCTGAAGTGACACAGTGTACAAGTTAGAAGTTCCAAAACCAGCCTAATTTTTAAAGCATCACTTAAAAAACCCTCCTGTATCTAAGCTTTTTAAAGAAATTAGTTGTTTACATCCTCAAAGCTCAAAAAAAGTTTCCTTGAACTTAATTTCAGGCTTTCTTATATAAACAAATAAAAAAAGGAGGGCTGATGAGATGATTTAGTCCCCAGGTGAACTTTTTTGTGAGGGAAGAATAGTAATTGAAATTATTATTCTGCTAGAGATTCCTGAAGAGTGTAGCTGCTTAGCCGCCCTATAGCAAAGGGCTGCCATGTTTCAAAGCCAAGCACTTACAAATTAGGAAATCTAGGAGTTAAAGATGAAATGTGAATTCCTCACCTATGCAGACAGGCACTAAATTCAATCTCATACTAAAGACAGAAATTGTGGATTTTGTTTTCATCATCCTTATTCACCTTGTGGTCCCAGCTCCATACAATCCACTGATCAAATCCCTTCCTGAACACAGCACTATTGATTTTGTTACAGACTTTTTTGTGACAATTGTGACTATAATATCTAAGTGCATCAAAACCATTACCGAATTAATCTTTATTATATTGCTGAAACATATGGACTTACTTGTAGAGACAAATCTGAAAGACGTATTCTCATTTGCTCAGTGCCAAGCATTCAGGAGGTGGTTTTTCAGACGATGCAGCTTTTGGTGTATGTTAATTCCGAGCGCAGTTCCTGGGGCCTTCAGCTGTGGCACTCAATGCTCATCACTTTTAGAAACCAGACCAAGGCTCCCAGACAATGAGGGTTGATGCCTCTGATGTCACCGGCCATAGTTTTGTGCCTCATGTCACGCAGGCCTCATTCCTACAGCCCCTGCATGGCCCTGGATCCTTCCCTAAGCTCTCTGAGCAGGGCAGGGGTCTGGCTTCACGTGCTCAGACTTCTTCCTGTAACACAGGCAGTGATGGCAAAGGAGCGCGCAGGGGACCTGCGTGGGAGACTGCAGTAGGGACCTGCAGGCCACCTAATTTCTGGGAAAAATCTCAAATTTTGGATGGTTATGTTGAAGTCCTAATGTTCAGTTTTGGACCCCTCACTACAGGCGAGACATTGAGGTGCTGGAGTGTGTCCAGAAAAAGGCAATGAAACTGGTGAGGAGTCTGGAGAACAAGTCTGATGAGAAGTGGCTGAGGGAACTGGGGTTGTTTAGCCTGGAGAAAAGGAGGCTGAGGGGAGACCTTATCACTCTCTACAACTACCTGGAAGGAAGTTGGAGCGAGGTGGGGGTCAGTCTCTTCTCCTAAGTAACAAGCAATAGGACAAGAGGATGCCTCTAGTTACATGAGGGGACGTTTAGATTGGATATTAGAAAAAATTTCTTCACCAAAAGGTTTATCAAGCATTGGAACAGGCTGCCCAGGGAAGTGGTGGAATCACCATCCATGGAGGTATTTAAAAGACATGTAGATGAAGTGCTGAGGGGCATAGTTTAGTGGTAACTGGGCAGTGCTAGGTTAACGGTTTGACTTGATGATCTTAAGCATCTTTTCTGATCTAAACGATTCTATGATTCTATAATGCAAAAGCAGTGCACCCCAGTGGTCCCCTTCTGGAGTGTTACCAAGCACAGTGTCTATCTGCAGGTCTTAGGGATGCGGAGATTCAGGACTACAAGCACTCTGCTGCCGTCTCCTCCCTGCCTTGTCTCAACCTGCCTCCCAGTCCTTCCCACTGCCAACTCCTCATTCCCGTGCCTTATATTTGGAGTCCCTTGTTTCTGGGCTGCAGCGGCTGGAGGAGGGAGAGCACACCAGGATGGGGAGGAACAGCGAGAGGGAAAGTCTGGCTCTGTCTTTGCCTCTCTGAGGGGAGGCATGTAAAGCACATGGGGATGCATATGTATAGTGCAGATGCCTGTGGGAGGAATGAAGGGGATGACGTGTGCTCAGCTCAGGCAGAAACTATAGATAACTGTCAGACTACAACAAGTCTCCCGAGCACATGCAAACTGGATTTTTTTTCCAGAACATAGCCAAATTTGTACATATTTTCTTGAGAAGAAAGTAAAAAGAGGTTTTATATTTGCCATGTCAGACAACCTTAGCTATGCAGTATGTGATCCCTGGTATTTGCAGAACTACCCTCTGTAAGTCAAGCGTTATACAGCTTTTTATTAGTCATTTAGCACTTCTAACAGCTCTTCAGGTTTGTGAATTAACTTTCTTCCTTTTTCACTAGAGAGAAGATGGATGTAGAAAAGTAAATTTTAAGGCCAGAAAGAGCCACTGTGATCTTGTTACGATCTCATGTATAACATGGAGCATCAGACGTCCTTAAACAAATTCTTCACCACACAAGTCTAATAGTTTTCTTAAGAAAAAAAAATTCTTGATTAAAAAAATGCTCAGTGATGGAGTCCTCTACAGACCCAGGCAAATAGTTATCCTCATTAATTGTAATTTGAATTTAATTAGCCTCAAATTCTGCAAATTGGATCTTGTTAGAATTAGCTTGATCTCTGTCACGAAATGTTTGTTTCTTACATAATGTAGTTACTTATTGTGAGGAAGTTCTCCATTGCTGTTCTTCATGGTAACCCAAACAGTTTGAGCTCCTGGACTCTGACTGTGGAGCTCATTTTCTCAGCTCTTCATCATTTTTGTGACTTTTTGCCCCAGTTTCTCTTGAAATGGGGCTTCTTCAGCTCATCACAGTATTGCACTCTATTTGTAAAGATAATATGTCTAAAGCCATTATAATATTTTCTGCTAAAACATGACTGTTCATCAGAAGCAAAGCATTTGCCAGAAATGTGCTAATCACAATTAATTTAGTGACAGCAGGCAGGTAAATTTCCGTTCTCTTGTTTAACCGCCACAAGTGCAAGTCTTTTTCCAGAGTTGCTGCCTCCCAAGGTAGAAGCAAATAGCCAAGCAGTACTCCAGCACCATCCCCTTCTTGCTTTGCTGGTGAAGCTGCTGGTGAAGCTCCACTGCGGTTCTGTGGTGGGGCAGGGATGAGAACACAACTTCCTTAATTCCCAGGCTGTCTCTTTGGAACCTGGAAGCTGTGGTCGGCGCAGCCCTTGTATGTAGTTCAGGCATTGAATGCATGGTATGCGATCACATTCGGTCAGGAAATGATTCATAAAATTTAATGAAAGGAGAGATCATTGGATAATGTAGTTTGACCTCCCATAGCTACCAAAGCTACCAAGTTATGTTTTTTTCTGAGTATGGCTGCATTCAGCCCAACTGCTTGCATTTAATTTAAACATAACTTCTGTTTGGGTAAAGTGCACATTACAGAAAGATACCTAACAGTGACTTCAAGAAAGCAGGAGGTGGAGGATCCATTAAATCCAAGTTTGTAGCTTGCCTAAGTGTTTAAATACTCACAATGTTACAGATTAATGCCTTATTTCTTGTTTGGATGTATCTGGCTTCAGCTTCACTTTCTCAGTGCTTGCTACGTTTCAGATCAAAATAATTCAGCACCAGTGTCTTCGCCATGATACTACTTCAGTTTATTCAAGTTGCCTAATTCTTTTTTCTATGCAAGGCAGTTTCTTCAGCCTGCAAGTACTGTTTTTAGCTTTTCTTCGCCTTTTCCAATTTCTAACGGTTTTGAAAAACACTTACGTGGGAACTGTACACGCTGTTCCAGCATCAGTCTCATTATATCTGTAAACAGAGGTAAAGTCACTTCACTTAGGTCAGCAACTGCATTAGTTGCCTTTTCAGCAGCTCCTCCCTGGGAGCAGAGGGTATGGATTGTATTCAATTTTCACTTTAATCCCTAACCCCTTTGAAGAATCACTGGCATTTCAGGGTGCAGTCCCCATTCTCTATTCTGATATGTGAGTGTTTGCATTTGGCTGTATTAAGATCCATAGTGGATAAAGAGAAACAGCCTACTGGACACTTCAGAGTGCTCTATTTCACTATGTCTTCTGCATTATTTACCACTCTTCTAAATTTGTATAACTTTGCAAATGTTATCAGCAATGGTTTTGTATTGAACCTTGAAAAATGTAAAATTTATAAAATACTTTCTATCTAGCAGTGATTTCTCTACGATTACTTTTTTTTTTTTATCTTTCTCTTGACCAATTCTTTACTTATGGCAACTATGCACTATAATACTTCATTGTGACTTTTAAAAATCAGAATGTTGTGCTAAGTTAAATGATTTACTAATACAAGTGAATTTCTTTATCAGCTAGAGGCAGTAACTTCTCCATAAGGAAGTTTCACTCTGAAGAGCATGATATTCCATAGAATTCTGCTAAGTGATGTAATTTTTCTTTCTTATCAGCTTTTCTGCTATTTTGCTTGAGATGGATGTCAGTCTCACCATCCGGTGGTTAGCTGGATCATTATGTTTCCCTTCTCTGAAGATTGTCATATAGCAGCTGTCTTTCAGTCCTTCGGATTTCCCCAGTGTTCAGAGATTCATTATGACTTAATGTCAGCAGTGATTAAAAGCATCTGAGATAAGAAAGTGAATGATCATGGCCCATAGCTGCCCTTTCCCAGAAATTCTGTTCTTTTCAGTCCTAGCTCCCACCCTCCTGCAGCTCCTCAAGCTTGTAAGTCCCCTCTCCTACTGCTGGAGGGGTGGAAGATTGCTGCTTCGGGTTCGTCTTCATCCCCCCTCAAACAGGGGGAGAGCACATGAGGACTCCCAAGTGTTACAGAGAGAAAGAGAAAGAGAAAGGAAAGAAAGTAATTGTTGCGAGCAACTGAGTACCAACTCCTAACTTCTTCCTGTTTCTCATTCACACATGAGGCTGGAGGGCTGGTAGGTCACCAGCCTCCTGCAGTAGTGGAGATGGGCTCTTCTGTCCCAGCAGCGGAGAGCAGAGCTCACAGACGATCAGACGAGAGCACGGTCCAGGCGGGACCATGAATATGTGCTCTTCTCCAGATTTTGAAGGTAGTGTTTTCTTGGTCTATGGTTCTGTGCAGCTCAACAACTTCAAGTGCTCTTTCCAGCCATATTTTTAGAATCACTACCCATGAGCCTTCTGACTTTTTTTTTATTCCTGTACATTCATTCTCAAATTAATTTTATCTGCATGCCACTATTAACATTGGTGGTAGTAGCAGAAGCACCTCTCGGCTGTATGTGTATCTAGGACATTGGTGTTCAGTTGCTGAGGCAGTGCTTCATACCATGTTGCTGTGGTAACCTCTTGTCCTAATTCTGTAGAAAGTTCCTACAGAAAGCCTGAAGAGTGCATGGTGTATTATTTGATGCAAGTGCATGATTCTCCTTTTCAGAGACCAGAAATAAATCTGTTGAACACTCTTACCTTTTATGCAGTTCTAGCATACAGCCAACTCCATCTAATAAGCACTCTACACACTTTTTAGACTTCTTTTGTTCACAATGTTCTTCTAAATAGCACACTATCTTTTCTCTGTAACACTGCAACTTGTGAATTTTCCTTTGGGCCTTTATCTTTCTTAACCAGAATTTTACACTTCATAAGTTCTAGCTCATATTGTTTGCTGTTTATTTCCTGGTTTTCAGTTGTTTGAATACTGGTCTTTTAATTTATTTCTATTTGCTGTCACAGATTAAACAACTGAACTAGAATGGTTTTAAAACAAAGTGGTCCTTTTGGGAAATAGAATGAACTCTTAACTTTCAGTTTTCAGTTTAATTATGCTGTCCAAGTCTTTCTCCTCATTGTAATTTTTCTCATGAAGGCAAGAGAAGGGAAGTCTAGCATGTGACATTGTTTTGAAACATGAACTATGAGTCATAGATTCATAATATGGATGGGAAGGACTCAGAACACAAAAGTATTACAATATACAGAAAATACCTTTTAATGTAAGGTCTCACAAGAAACCACAGCAATTCTTTTGGCTTCTTCACACCATTTCAGCTTCCCACTGGAGCAGAAAACACACCAGAGTAGATGAAGTCTTAAAAATTGGCAGGTTGTTGCAAAAAATGAGCTTGAGACTAGCCTAACCTAACAAGGTTGTTGAAGGTGGCAAGAAGGCTTTACTTAAGCAAAGGCTATGGGATAAACAAACTTTCTTAACCCAAAGCAGTATTTATTGCACTGTAGACTATCCCTCAGACTTTGGCCAGGTAGTTCAGCATTTGACGTCTCATGAAATTGTCCCAGTAATAGTGAAAAAAATGATATTGTTTATTTCTGGGTGAACTCTATACCTGAAACTGCTCCAATTGGAGAGTGACTGGTGTTTCCGCCATCAACTGTAATTGAGAAAAGGCGACTGCTGACCTATTTGTCTGATCTCTAAACTATGCATCATTTTACAATGAATTCTCAAGGAAAGAACCATTAATGTCTGTGGTTAGTTGTGTAATAGAATAAAGATGGAATGTAGATTTACATGACTTTGAAAAAATAACCTGATAGCTTTCTGTTGATACAATAACTGATTTTCCAGATCAGGGAAATACAGTCCACGTAATCTATCTGCATTTAGCAAAAAATACTATGCTGTTAAGGAGTAGTAAAGAACTGAAAGAGTTGAGGGAAGGAACTGGGTCAACAGCATCCACCAAAAGGAAAATGACTGATCAGAAGGGAAACAACAAGCAGAGTTATTCAACTCTCAGTTTGGAGACAATCATGTTTTTACTAAGAAATTTCATGCAAAACCAAAAGTGTAGCAATAAACTTAGTTGTTTGCACCATCAATACTGAAGAGCATACAATTCTCACATAACAAAGATGAACTGGAAATTAATTTTATGAATGGGATGGATGAAATACTTTTAGATTTCACTTAATATACTGTGCATGACTATGTGTTAGCCAAATTGGTTGAAATGAGATAGAAGAGACTCCTAAGATGATGGGAGGAATGCAGAGCTTGTAACATGAGCAATGAATAAATGAGTTTGAGTTGTCCTAGAATAGAAAAATGAAGGTTGACTGAAGATATGACTGATATTTAAAAATACACCAATGAGTAAACACAATGGAGGAGGAAGAGCTATTTAAACCAAAAGACAATGTTGGCAGAAGAACAAATGGGCATAAAATGACCATGAACAAATTTAAGCAGGAAAGCAAAAGGTTTCTAGTTATCAGAAAGCTGTCTTTCAATGAAAAGCAAAGTTCCTCTAAATGGTTTTTAAATGAAGTTCAGTAAGTTTATGATTTGCATTATATGATATAGGTGTCTTCAAAAGCCTAAGATTTGATTCAGTGACGTAGGAGGTCTGCTTAATTTTACATAGAATCATAGAATCGTCTAGGTTGGAAGAGACCCTTGGGATCATCGAGTCCAACCATCTACCCTACTCTACATAAATCTACATACATCTTACATAAAGCACCAAATACTCTTGAGATATAGTAACCTCTCAGGCAGCGTGCACCTACAGTTGAACAGCAACTCTAAAATAGTCTTTCAGACAGAAAATCAAGAGACTTTGTTATTCGGCTAATCGCCAGAAGATTTAAACAGACTGAATGCAAAGACTTTTTTTTCAGGGCTTGCAGTGTATGTCCCTAAGGCTCAAAAGGAACAATAAGGTTAAGTTTTGTCTGAAAATCATCACCTTCATCAGCACCGCATTGGATCCTAGTGCTAACCACAATACTGTGCGTCACTTATTGACCTGCCGACAGATATACTCCCAGTCTTTATAAATGAGGATGTGAAGGCCAGGAAAAATGCTGATTTGAATAATTGCATCCTGCTTATCACAGTGTCAGTAATGGAAGACAATATTTCTGTATATTTAAAAAGCTGTGAAATCCTCCAGCAGAAAATGATGGGCAGTATTATTCATTCTTATTCGTTTAGCTGAATTTAAAAATGAGCCTAGAAAGAAAAAAAATTAATTTTGGATATTGAGTAAACAGGATGTATTTTGTACCCATTTGTATACCATGTATAGTATGCTTAATTTGAAAAAATGAAAATTGAATATAAGCATCAATATTCTAATAATATTAAGGTAGGAAATTGGAATAAGCTTAAGCTTCTATCTTAACTAATGCCACTGTGCTTTTTAGTGTTGTTGAATGCCACACTCAAGGAACAAACATTTTCCTCAGTTGAACTTTCTTGGTGCTGTCATTTTGTACAGTGGTATGAAACGCAGAAACCTCTGAACTAAGAAATCTATTCCTTTTGTTTTTCAGCATCAAAACAATGATTCCTCCAGGGGAATGCCTATATGCTGGGAGGAAAAGGAGGAAACCCATTCAGAAACAGTTAAGTATCATATTCATCAGGAGGCATCTCGCTCTGAACATACATGCTAGCAATGAGGTAGAAGAAGTCCCTTCCTCCTATGGTCCACTGACACAGGAGAGACCTAATCTCTTTTTCTGCAGTGAGAAACCCCTGGTCGGGAGGCTATCTCTTCACGGTTAAGACTGGCTCCAGAAAGGATGCTGAGCATGGGTCAAACCATCCTTACCCATCACTTGGTGTCCCAGGAGAAGGCCAGTGGTGGCTGTGGTGTGTACCAAAGTGTAGTACAGAGTACATTGCTGTGAGGAGTGGGGAGGGACAGTGCTTTTTCATAGACAGAAGATACCGGTGAACCAAATGTCAGCTGGGCAATGGGCTGGAGGGGTGGTTGCCACCTCCGCTCTTTTGTGTTCCCTGCTGCCCGTTGAAGGAGCCTTTTGAGAAGCTGTGTGTTGAGTGGCACCAGTGCTTTGCGCTGCCCCCCTTCCCCCTTCCTTGGCTTAGCCTTGCTTGGGGCATCGCTCAGTCCAGCATGTGCGAGCCTGGAAAGTTGGTCAGTTCAGCCAACTGAAAAAGCAGGCTGGTGACTCACTTTTTGCATAAAGAACACATCATTTTCAAACCACTATTTACTATAGGATCACTTTCATTAGAAGAAAAATGGAAGAGAGGAATTGTATGTGTGAAGACAAAGCAGAAAAAGAAAAAAGGCAGTGGGAAGTTGTTACTACAAGATGCTTGAAATGGGAGGGAAGAAAGGTTGCTATCACTCAAATGTAAAATGATTTCCAGATGTCATAAATCACTCTGTGAAACGAAGCTTTTTAATATAATCATCCCATGTCTTCTGTGTTACACTTGATTATATGGTTATGAAACACATTTTTACTGTGTTAAAATTATGAACTAGCACTGGTGGCCTTCACAGACAATTTAAGGATGAGAAGGTAACAAAAATAGATTTCCCTATTTTCATTTGTTCAGACATTCTAAAAATAACCCACTTGGCTTAAAATTGTATCTAACGGTCTAAACTCAAAGGGAAGTTTCTCTGAATGTTTGAGTCAAATCTGTTGATTTTGTTTGGATTTTGGAGAATATTTGCATATGAACCACTTGTTCCCACGTAAAATATATTCCTTTTACTGTAAAAATATATTAGGTGACAATTTCAATAGGCAAGGATAATGACATAAGAAAATGATTCTTCCTGCAAAACCTGAGTGTTAAATCCAAAATGTATGTAACATTTCTGCACTGCTGTTCAAGTATGGATGTGGATATTTAACTTTATAACTGCATGAGGTATGCAACCACTCCAGTACACGAAATTACCTCTGTGCAGAACAGTTTATGGATCATAACTTTTATGAGAAAGGAGGGAGAGTTGCAGTTGCTTTGAGAAACATTGAGCTTCACGTTTGGAGAGTATATAGCTAGCTAGAAGAACTTCTCTCAAAGACAACTTCTAGATAAATGCAATGGTTAAGAAAACTACCTGCTAACAAAGGATGGAAATGTCCTCATTAGCCTTTCTTGAAGTTCTGGTCTCAAAAAAATCAGAAGCAAATTCTCACTTACTTTGATGGAACCAAGTTTTTACCTTGGAAGCCATTGCAAGTAATGCTCCTTGAAAAGAACTTTGCTATAGGACTGTAGTACAGGTACCTGAGCATGAGCGTGACCAGCCAGGACAGAGACAATTTTGATGAATAAACTTGGTTTTGGTTCAAACAAAGGGAATTGTTTGGATTATTAGAATCCTGAGTTCCCATGCTGGAGATAGCCCTCTGTTTTCTGTGGTTATCACTTGCTGAGGATGATTTCTCAGTTGCTAGCAACACTGGTGTCTTCCTCAAACCTTATCTATTTGTGGGCTTGGTCTTTGGTGAGCCTTTCCTGTGCTCATTCCCTCACTTGGGGACTTCCTAACTCTTATCTAAAGAGGCTCTGAATGCCCAAGACCAACTGGCTGAGAGCCAGTTCTGTCTGCCAATTTCACGGTCTGTGTCCTTCAGTCCTACAGATCTTACTGACATTTCAAGACTCCGAGGCATCCTTACTGTTATGCTGCCTCAAATAATTTATCTTGAATTTAGAAGGGTAGACAAAGCCTATTAATGGAACAGTATATTTAACCATGATTTTGATCCATGTTGTACCATATTTGTTATAGTTTTTTTCCTCTTGTTTGATAGCACAGCACAGTTTCAGTCACAGCCTTGTTCTACTTTTTCCCCTGTCATTCTGGTAATGAATCATGGTAGATGCTGTCACCTGCTTTGGGAGGGGTGTTTGTTCTGTTGAAAAACCTAATTTTTCACAGGAAAAAAGGTTGATAAGAATTTTTTTGCCAGTCCTAGTGATGATTCCTCTCTTTTTAAAATTAATAACCTCTAGAATTTAACTTTGTCTTGACAAAGGTATAAGTGGCCTCAGGTGCCAGTCTGAGGAGGATACTTGGATTTCTGTAGGGATTCATGGATTAGTGCTTTCAAAGGTCATTATTTAAAAGACAGAGGTGCAGCTTTCCCCTCTGCAGAACAACTGGAACGTTCACATCTACCCATACTTACTGCATCCCAGGAGGCCAATTCTGCCTCTCCATCAGCTTTTTGTGATCAGGCTGTCAAGCCAGGTGGTGATCCTGCAGCTGGCTCTTAATTCAGTCTATCACAGAATGATATTGCTCATGAACATGATCATTGTTCCTGTTTTTTTCAGGCACAGAAATTCTATTCTGAGGTAGCTTTATAGAGTAATGATGAAAATACATGCAGAAGCTCCGCAGGAGAATGCAGACACCCACACGACTGTGGAAGAATGTGTGGAAAACTTGTTTTACCAGGAGGAGCTAATATGTTTCTGTCATCTTCTCTACACTCAACTAGGAGATACTATCTTCATTAGGTTGCCGTTCTTCGGACAATACATTGGGTTCAAATTCTACTTTTGTACATGCAAATAAATAAAATCCCTAGCTGTTCTCCTTTTGCCCCAGAAAGCTTCCAAACGAGCCTCATTAAATGTGGTCTGCACTAAAGAATTTTGGCTTTTACGGACTCCGTTCAAACACCTGGAGCTTAGACTGATTGAAAATTTTCCATCAGATATGCTTTTCAGCCAGAGAACTGGAGTTTTGACTAAAGGAAATATTTTCTACCAAGTGTTTGCTTCCTGTGGAAATCTAATATTTTACTCGTAATTCAAGCATCTGAAAACTAAAGAGATCTTGTTTTTAACCTCAAGCTAAAATCACTGTGCTGAAATTAATATTTATACTAGAAATGCTAAGGCAATGCTTCAGGCCAGTTACCATTTGAGAGCTTCAGCCACTTCTTCGTCTCAAACCCTGGCATCTTGTAAAACTCTCTCCCTCCACAAAATGTTTCTTGCAATGTTTTACAGCTTCAAACTGCCCACTTCAGCCAGAACTGTACCAGTGCCAGGGTAAACAGAGACCTCAGGAGGTGCAGCTCTCTCCTGCTTCCTAGTTCTCATTTTAAAGCCCTCTGTGGCATAGCCCTTCCTCTTACTTGTTATCACACTATCCTACCTCTCATCTGCCCTGCCAGTCTGATGTCTTCTTGACCATTAGTTCTGCTTCCTCCTTTCATTGCTATGAAGACCCAGAAGAGTTAGAAGGTGGAAAAGGGCCCTCTTTCCCTCGAACAGCTTTCTCTCTTTCAGTCCTTTTCGCTGATAGAAGATAGTGAACATCTGCAGATGCACAGCTGGCACTGGAGCTCAGCTCTGCCAGGATGCCTGTGCAATGCCCAAGTGCAGCTGAGTGGCTGTGGGTGCTGGTCAGTGCCTTCATGGTAATCATCTTGCTGTTACTTTGTACTTAGCCTATCTGTTGCATCTCATGGTCTCTCTCTTCCCTTTCCCTTCTTACTGAAACCTTGTCATCATAGTAAATGATTATATTTTTCTCAGTTTAGATCATCTGCTGGTTTAACACTTCAGCGTACTTTAAAAACTTGATTCAGAGCGAACTTTTTGTTAAGAGGGTAGGGCTCCCTCAGAGAGTAGTGAGCAGCAGACAGAGCTGTAACTGCAGGAAATTCCTCTGCAGGCTCACCAAACTGGTTTACACTAGTGGCGGGTGTTTGTGTCACACTGAATCGTTGAAGCACAGATGGCTCAATGCCTTATGTACCACCAAAACAGAAAATGTTCTCTGCACCAGCTCCCACAGGCGGTTCCTACCGAATGGAGACTGGTGAGGTGGGTCTTATATGGGTAAAAGTACTTATTACTGCAGAGCAGGATTTGGAGGGTTTAACAATGCAAATAAGGAAATGCCAGCTTTATTGTTTTAATTACATGTGCTCCTTTATTGCAGTCGTGTTGCATGAAAAGCAGAGTAAAAGAGGTATCATACAATGAGTGCTAATGGCTTTGCTTTGACCTGGTTTACACAGTTTGAGAATCCCTGTTTTAAAACAAACATAACAGGCACCTTCTACTTGCAGCTCAAAGTAAGGGCTAGAATTTCCATTTGCCTCGAAACAGCTTATTGAAGAATTTCCCTGCCTGCCCTTTTCTGTTTATGGATAGCTAAGCTAGCCTTTCCATGGAACTTGCATTGTTTTAAATCGCATCCACTTGGCACCTAATTCCCATTTACATCAAACCCCTGTTTGTTTGGATTCACTCCCTTACTGAATCATTTCCTTGAGTTTTCAGGAAGACTCTGTCCTCAGCTTTCTCCTGTAGTGTTTTTACACGGCTCCTTACAATCTCCAGAAAACTGTTCCTTACGCTCAGTACAAATGCAGTTCACATAATTGCCTCAAACCATACCTCTCTGGCACAGAACAGTCACTATTTTTGTGTGGTAAATAGGTTTGAACAATTTCTGTTTCTATTCCATGTTATTCTTGACAATTTTTATCCCTTGAACTCATCAGTCTAATTTTCCTTATTGGAATTAATTTTTTTTCTGTCCTAAATTGCTTCCTTGCTTTAGCTGGTTTGTCAGATGCAAAAAGCAATTAGTAAAAGCTTATGTTCTTCAGCCTCTACTCAACCATAGGCTATATTCCCACAAAATTACTGCTCTCCACAAGTCAGACATCCTTTTGGTGTCATAGTCAGGATCACTGAACTTCGAGGTTTACTCCGAAAATATTAGTGCCCAATATGTACTCAAAATTAAAATTATGATTGAAAAATATAGTAAATTTGTGGAGCGTGGAAAAGCAGTAGTAAAGTGCTACAAATAAATAGTTTTACTCTGATTCTCCACTGAAGCACCAGCTAAGCTACATAAGGTTATGATCCTTGCCTTTAGTGAGGTGAAAGTGGAAACTGTTAGCACAACCATATTTTCCTTGCCTACTATTTCTCATTCTTGAGTATTTTTCCATCTTTCTCTCCTTGGTTTTTCTCTCAATGTCTCTTATTCTGGAGAAGGTGCCTCAGGAGGAATGTGGTAATGTGCTACACTAAGAACTTGAACATGGACATTACACCTATTTTAGAAAAAGGTAGAAAGGAGGACCCTGGGAACTACCGACCTGTCAGCCTCACCTCTGTGCCTGGCAAGATCATGGAACAGTTCCTTCTAGAACCTATGCTAAAACACATGGAGGACAAGGAGGTGATTTGAGAGAGCCATGATGGCTTCACCAAGGGCAAGTCCTGCCTGACCAGCCTAGTGGCCTTCTATGTTGGAGTGACTACATTAGCACTCAAAGGAAGAGCTATGGACTTCTGTAAGGCCTTTGACAGAGTCCCCTACAACATCCTTTTCTCAAAATTGGAGAGATATGAATTTGATGGGTGGACTGTTCAATGGTTGAGGAACTGGTTGGGTGGTTGCATCCAGATGGTAGTGGTCAATGGCTCAATATCCAGGTGGAGATTGGTGACAAGTGGTGTCCCTCAGAGGTCCGTACAGGAACCAATCCTGTTTAATGCAGATGACACCAAGCTGAGTGGTGCAGTTGACATGCCTGAGGGACAGGATGCCCTCCGGAGGGGCCTGGGCAAGCTTGAGAAGTAGGCCCATGTGAACCTCATGAGGTTCAACAAGACCACGTACAGGGTCCTGTACGTGGGGTGGGGGCAACCCCCAGTATCAATATAGGTTCGGGGATTGAGAGCAGGTCTGCTGAGGACTTGGGTACTGGTGGATGAAAAGCTGGACATGAGTCGACAGTGTGTGCTCATAGCCCAGAAAGCCAACTGTATCCAGGGCTGCATCAAAAGCAGCGTGGCCAGCAGGTTGAGGGAGGGGATTCTGCCCCTCTGCTCTGCTCTGGTGAGACCCCACCTGGAGTACTGCATCCAGCTCTGGAGCCCTCAGCACAGGAAGCACATGGACCCGTTTGGAGTGGGTCTGGAAGAGGCCACAAAATTGATCAGAGGGCTGTGAGGACAGGCTGAGAGAGTTGGGGTTGTTCAGCCCGGAGAAGAGAAGGCTCTGGGGTGACCTTATGGCAGCCTTCCAGTACTTAAAGGGGGCCTATAAGAAAGGTAGGGATAAACTTTTTATCAGGGCCTGTTGTGATAGGCTGAGAGTTAATGGATTTAAACTAAAAGAGGGAAGATTTAGACTAGATATAAGGAAGAAATTTTTTACTCTGAGGGTGGTGAAACACTGGAACAGCTTGCCCAGAGAGGTGGTAGATACACTATTCCTGGAAACATTCAAGACCAGGCTGGATGGGGCTCTAAGCAACTTGATCTAGTTGAAGATGTCTCTGCTCAATGCAGAGGGGGTTGGACTAGATGACCTTTAAAGGTCCCTTCCAACCCAAACTATTCTATGATTATGAGAGCAAATGGAGGACCAGCAGACAGAGCACCAAGTCTCCTGGGAGACACTAGCTCAGCTATAGCACTGGGCTGCTGCCCTCCCTCTAACATCATAGATCCGTGTAGCTTATGGCTCCAGTGGCCTGTTGTTCATTCCTGGGTAACACATTTTTTGATTACTGCTGGATGCAGTGATGGCTGTCTGCTGGAGATAACCACCTTTTCAAACTTACCACTCGGGTCTTGTTGCTTAATTGATAAGTCTGTGCTTCAGCACTGACCACCACTTGCTGTTGTGCTGGAAATCAAGTTCCCATGACTGTGTACAAGTGCACCAGCTTTTCCTTTTTTCCCTCTTGAGAACAGCATCTTACATGTTTTGTAAGAAACTAAGACACCCAAAGGTGAGCTTCCTTATTTGTGATGTATTTCATCTTAATGCATTTTCACAATAGCTTTTCTGGGGTATCTGGTCCTGTCCACTGCATGAGAGGGACACAAAAAGGGGATGGACTAGGAGTGCTTGGCTTAGAAATCCGAGTAACATCAGTCTTTAAGTTTTGAGAGGAACATCAATGTTCTTAAAAAAGAAACAAAATTCTTTGTTATTACTGATGTTGGAAGGCAAATGTGAGAATGTTCACAGAGTTTTTGAGCTTGAGGAAAGAATGTCTTCTCACCTTGCTTCCCGTACTTTTTAAAATCCTGTCTATAGACAGGCTCTTTTCTTAATTATCTCCTGACCCACAGGTTAACTTTGAGTCATTAAATGGAGGAAAATAAGATGCTTTGAATGAATACAGTGGGTATTGAATGGGTTCATGCATTAGTCACGGTAATTTTCCTCTGCTGTTCTGACCCTCATTTGTACAACATAGATGAGAAATTGTTTTTCCTGGTATTCAATACAACATGAAGATAGCACCCATTCCCCTAAGGTGAGAGGGTCCTGAGTAAGAGATATCAGTTCTTTGTCTGTTTTTCACTGGGCAGATGTGAAAAGAGATGTCCATGTCTTTGCACTGTGGCAAATACAATATGATAAATCTGTTTTTGGCAGGGGACAGAAACTTTAAAAATTTTCCTAGAAGCTAGGTTAAATATGCCTGTTATCAACTAATTGCAGAAATCATCTCAGTCTCCAGTTGTACTATGTGGAGTTAAAACAGGTAATTGAAAATGTGTTCTCCACCACAGAAGGCCTGCAGTTGGGAATGAAAAATCAAATCCTTCGAAGAGACACAGGGACCGTCTGAACGCAGAACTGGACCATCTGGCCAGCCTCCTGCCTTTCCCACCTGACATCATATCGAAGCTGGACAAACTTTCCGTCTTGCGCCTTAGTGTCAGCTATCTCCGAGTCAAGAGTTTCTTCCAAGGTAGGTCTCTTTAAGAGATCAATATCACATTAAAAGTCTACCTCTAATTTATTCCTCTTTTGTACTAAACCTGAATAAAATTAACAAGCAGTATTATATATTGATAAAGGAATTGTCAATAATCTATTATTGAACTTATTTTTGTGCACGGGTTGTTGTGTTGCAAATTTTGTGCATTTCCTTCTTTGCCATTTGTGTGTTTTTCACCAACTAATTGGATAACCCCCAATCTTCCTCAGCAGGCTTTAGGAAACAGGAAAACATGACTGTAAAATCCCTAAACCAGCAAAGAGTCTTGGGGCAGAAGTAATACCTGTAGATACTTTGAACTCCCATTTTGAAGCTATTACTGTGCATGTTCACAATGCCTGTTTAAATACGAAGTGAAAGTCAAGCAACTACAGTATTACCTGTGTTTGCTGTAGATGCCAAGAGGAAATGGGCGTGCTTGAAAGGCCAAAAAGATCGCTTTCTTTCAGGATAAGTGGGATCCAAAGGTTAAAGTGTTGACTAAAGCTGTACTAGGCTACGCTTTGTTTTTGTAACTGCCTGGCACACCACACAATGAAAGCCAAATGTGCATGTTCAGATGTGCAAGAATTCTTCCAAATTTGCAGACATTTTTAGTTTCTTCTGTTGCTGAAGAGTTCACAAGAGGAAAATCCAGATTAGGGATTTAGCAATGAAAATCCTCTCTAGAGTTGCTTAAAAAAAAGAAAGAAAAAAATCTACCTGAAGGAGTATAATTGAACAAAACTTCTCAGTGGACTGCAGAGATAAACAGAAGTATGTTTTTTTTATGGACATTTTTCCTTTACTACTCCTTCCTGTTACTATTCCTTATTATGCACAGTGTATACAAGGGAGCCCTATATTTTTGTTGGGTTGACTGGAGAATAATATCTGTTGGTTAGTTTCTTGCTTTTAAAATATATTCTAATGTAAAAGAAATGCCAGTATGAAGAGGCTTTGTCAGACTGCAGAGCACTTTACAAGCTGACATCAGATTACAGATGGTGACATTACTGATAGCAGGAGCCTCCCATGTCAACTGTGGCAGCTGGTTGCCCAGCCACCAGCATCCTGCAGTTTACAGAGTGCCTCTCTTTCCCTTTGAACACCTACCTGAGTCTTACAGCCCCTTCCTCTGAGCTTTACTTTCAGTTCTCATGGATTCACAAGCAACAAGCTGCCTTCAGTTGCCTTTACTGCCCTTCTGCCAGAGTTTCTAAGATCCATTGTCTCCTTTTTTTTAAAGGGATGGGATAAGAGGAAAACAAGTAAAACCAGACTTCATTACTCTGAAATGTTCCATGTTTCGAGAGATTTCATTTAATTTAATCCCCAAATTACCTAACCAAACACATAGTTTGTGTTCCCTTCATTCTTATTTTTAAATGTTTACATCATGAAACTAAGGTTACAGAAAGCATTGTTTATAGTAAAGGAAGGAAACTACATGCCATTTTAAGACAAGAGAGCAGGCTGGAGCTTCAGAAGGGTGGAGTGGAGGAGAGGTGAGCCCTGGAAACAGAGCTGGGTGAGGAATGGGTGCTAACATTTGGATTTGGGTAAAAGCAGGAGCTGCAGCCTCAGCTTCATAGCACATCACGATCTACTTCCTTGTAGTTGTGGAGAAATAAGGCAGAATCTGGTGTTTTTTAAACAAATACTTTGGTAGGAAGTCACCTAAAAAAAGCAAACAAAAATATCCATCCCAATGTTTTGATCTTAGAGGTGATGAAAGAGGACAGAAGAGCAGAAATGGCTTGTTTGTGGCTTTTTAAATCAAAGGATGGTACTAAGTTGTGAGCTGTTATAAACACTGTGAGGATAGAGAACAGACCAGTGGCGTAACAGAGATGTTATAAAATTGGATAAAATAAAATGTATCTGGAAAAACTGACCTAGCAAATCCGTACTAATTCACTCAGGGAAAATTAATCCAAAGGAACTGGTGTTCAATAGAAGAGACAAACCTGGAAAAGAGAACATAAAAACAATAATCAAAGAGGGACAGTGGTCAGCAAAATGTTCTATGCTTGTAATATGATATGTTGACATAAACAAGGAATCCAAGTGTGGATTTTGGTCTGTTTGCCCAGAGGCAGCATGTCACTACACAGGAAGGTTATAATCCCTCTCTGCATGAGACCAGCATGACTCCATCTGGAATACAGCTTTCTGTTGTGGGCATCTCCTGGTCACAAGGGCATTAGTACACATTAAGGGGTGTGGAATAAACACAGGCCAGAAGTGACTTTAAAGTTGGGTGGACAAAAAAAGAAAAAGAGTGAAATTAGCTTGAATGTGTACAGTTTATATGCTTCGGCTGTTTGTCTTCATAGAAGAGAAAGACAAGAAGGGAGGAATTGCTTAGGATATTTCAGAGTGGCACAACAGAGGACCCAAGGAATGATGGCTGAAATTTAACTTGAATATCACGCAAAACATATTTGTAATAAGTTCTGTTTGGCTATCTGATATTCCTAAAATTGATGCAGTGGGGATTCATGACATTGAAATTTGTGATCTATTACACACAGGCATGTGTGTGTTTTGTTTAAAAGCCTGTTCTGTGAGTTTTAAGGAAGTTAAGCTTAAATTCTGTATTTTTAAAAAGTGCTTGTAAGAATGCTGTTTGCCATTTTTAAAAAACTGTGAATAGTGCTATTTGGCACATAATTCATATATGACATTTCAGGCAGATTTAATCCATAACAGTTCAGCAATTCCCGTAACAATTATAATTACACACCTTCAACAGTGCCAGCGTTTTCTAGACATACTCGTTTACTTACCACTAGGTGTCCTTTCAGTAGCTACCCTGCGATACTCGGTGTGTAGCACAAATATTGTATTTATAAAGATCAATAGCCAATTGAAAGGCATGGAGTGACCTCACCATACTGATTACAAATATGAAAATCATTTTGCAGAGAATTAGGTGTTAGGGGATAGGGAATATTCATCAGTCATCTGTTCCCTCTTTGGTCACCATTACAGATTAGTACCCTGAAGCGTGTGGCCAGTTCATGTTTAAGTTGTTTAAGCAAAGCCTTGATTCTTTTCCAAAATTTAGATCTGGTTATTGAGATGGATTTTTCTAGTATTTGGTTTAAGTCACTATGGTGGATTCCCTCCCTCATTCTCAGAAATGTTTTCCTTTGGCTTCAGAACAATTCTGTCTACTTGGTTTACAGTCTTTGTATCTCTGTTATCAGTTGGCAGTGGCTCTATTAATAGCCCCACTCTCCCCAAGCTATATGCATGTAGTCATTTTGCATTTTCCTGATAAGCACTTCAAAATGGCTCGCAGCGGTAACCTTCCAGTCTCACCAGATCTCTTGTATCAAGTGGCACGGATCTGAACCAGTGCTTAGACTGAGACGTCAACTGCTACAGGAAGCCATGCTGGTCATTCGGCCCTGACCAAAATTTGCCATGGGTGGGGCTCCTGTGGAAGTGGAGTGCTACTTAGCGGCTGTGACCACTTGAGCTTGCTGGCCCCCTGTCTTGGCCATATTCCATCTTGGTTCATTGTAGTCTGTCTTCCTTTACTACTCTTGACAGTACATCTTTAGTACCTCTTATTTCTCAGTTTTTCCACTGGTGGAAAAATGGTGGTCTTGCTCCACTTCGAAACCAACTCTCTTTTGTTAATCATTTAAATTGTTCTCTTCTAGTATACGCATTAATTCTGTAAATTTATGGAATCACAGAATCACAGAATCATATGGGGTTGGAAGGGACCTCTGGAGATCATCTAGTCCAACCCCCCCGCCAGAGCGGGTCTACCTAGAACACGTTGCCCAGGAACTTGTCCAGGCGGGTTTTGAATGTCTCCAGAGAAGGAGATTCCACCACCTCTCTGGGAAATGGAAAAAGAATAGCACTTTGTTCTTTTAGCATCTCAGATCCTTTCTGAGAGACAGCTAACTTAAGCTCCCCAGTACCTGAAAGATAGTTATGACAATTTAGATAGACCATAAGAGTTACAACTAGGGCTTCTCATCTTTCAGTTCTTGGTGTAACTAACCTTGTACCAGGAGGCTGCTCAAACTTTCCTTCAACATACTATTCATTAATGTTAGTCCTTTTAGCCATAAGTATTCCTTATAAATGATAACTGATGTTGTTGAGTACAGTCTTACATGGCAAACATAGACTGGGGGTATTTTAAATCCTTTACTTCATAATTTATGCAAAAAGTAATTTGATTTAAAAGCTTGTTATTTTTCCCATCTGGTCATTTTATGCATGCAGAAATGTGTATTTTGTTTTTATACACAAATACACATAGGCAAACACAGAGACATGCATGCACACACAAAAACAGTATCATCCCCCCAAAAAACTCCCTTGCAGTATTATTTTGACTCTCTGTGTTTATTTCAGACTTCAGTGCTTTCTCTGTAGTTTCTTACTTCCAGACTTCATTTCATTTTGAAAGCTGAAAATCTGACAGATTTAAGGATGACAAAATAAGGAATGTAGAGAATCATGGATTGACTCTATGAATGAATATATTCAAAGTTTCTGTAAATTTATATTTAGATTGTAATCCGGTTCTTTCCAAAATTAGTGACAGTCAAGCCTGGAGATGTTGTTTGACCTGCCATTATACATGGATTTTAAACTGAATTACAGTAGAGTCTAGGAAGTTTGTCTACAAATATTAGTTCATCTGTTTCCACACAGAATTTAAGATTTTAGGAAACAGGCCTGTAATGGACTTTCCTGAGTAAAGAATCCACTGTGCCTAAAGCTGAGGATCGTTTGTCTAATGCTTTTGTAGATCTGTAGCATGAGTGATTTCACATCTTCCTTGGCAATCCGCAACATCCAAGCCGGAGCTCTCTTACTGAGTTTAAGCCCTCCTTCTATGGAAGAACAATTTATTCCCTTTTCTCATGGCACCCAGGCTTTTACAGCTGTGAAGGTGTTCCATGTTTCCCTCAGTCTTTTCTTCTTTAGACAAAACAGCCCTGCCCCGCTCCTTCATTTTTTTCTTAAGGGCTATATTTTCTTTAATCATTCTTGTTCTGCTTTTGTCTTGTTTTCAAAATTAATCCAGGGTATGTGCAATGCATCCTTCCATTGTACAGCAAATGACTGATATCTTTTCTCAGACTATGGTTTCCTTAGTAAGCTTGGATGCCCTTCCAGGAAGATTCTTCAATTTATTTATGAAAACATTGTGAGACAGTAGGAATAGCTTTTTAAAAGTTATGAAGACATGTAATGTCTATTCTTCCCATTCACATGTCCGGTTGTAGATGGTAATTAATCAGTGTAACATGGCAACATATCGTTGAGAGATCTGTTGATTTCTACTTCTGTTTTGTTACCTTTATGTCTCTACAAAAAGGCTGTTTGATATTTTTCTTCAGTAATTTTCCTAGGGATTGAAGCTCAGCTTAGTGGTCCTACTATTTTATGGTTTCCTCTTCCCATGCTTTCTAAGGATAAGCTCCATGTTTGCCCTCTTCTAGTCTTTCAAAATCTCCCCTTTCTGTCATGATTTCTCATAGCCTAATAGCTCTGAGTGCGCTTCAGCTCATTCCCAGAATATGCTGCAATGAGTCTCACCAGACACAACTAACTTGCAAATATTAAACTCATCCAAGCACCAGAGGGGCTAGTCTTGATGCTGATGTTTAGTGGCAGTATCTGTCTGATCCCAGCTGATGGAAGCAAAAAGACGCAATAAACACGAAACCTTTTTTCTGCATTATCTGTAGCTTCCCCTCTGCTGAGTAGCAGAAAACTCTTTTCCCAACCTTGTATGGGCAAAGGACTTCCAGTGTGCTTTTTATAACGTTCCCTTTCTACATTTTATTTTATGCATTAGCTTTTCTATTTCTCTTCTTATACACTTGTGCTCTGTTTTATTAATTTTAAAATATATTTTCTGTGAGCTTCCAGTCATTGAAGAACTCAAGATTTTGTTAAGATGGTCATTTCTTGTATTTCCCACTCCTCACTGCCACCAAGATAGTTTATGCTTAAACCCTACACATTGGTTTGGTGTCTTCATGTTGCTGTGCCTTGGATTGCTGCTGTGGAAGAACCATTGGTTTCAGGAGTTCCTGGTCACTTTCATCAAGCTGTCCCCCCTCATTTTAATCCATTTCTCTCCTTCAATTAAATCTCTTTTATATATATATTTTTCCCCAGTTCTGTCAGGATAGCACACACTGTGTGATTTCTGTCTTTCTTCTGATTTAGCATGTATATTAGCAGGTCACTTCCTTTTACTCATTTATGTGTTTGGTGTCATCCAATTCCCACCAATGTTTATCTTTAATGGAAATTGGATTTATCCCTTTTAAGAAGAAAGAAACAAAGGATTCCTCCCAGCTGGCCTGATTTTCAGTATCCTCAATTACTTGCAGTCTGTTCCAGCTTTCATCTCCTCCTACTGTATCCATGGCCGTTGATCTCATTGCTCGATAACAAAAATGCACTTCTTGCTACATTGATTCAGATTCCTTAGGTTCATTCATTAGATTCTTTAGATTAGGCTGTCCTAAGGAAGGACAGCCATTATTATTGTAGTATTTGAGTATTTCGTGCAGCAGTTCACGCTCCATGGCTTGCAGATATGTTTCTGATGTGGCACGCCTGTCACTCCAGTGACACTCACAGAAAATTAAGAAATTAAAATTTGAGGTGGGTAGGGAAGCGAAGAATGATCTTGCTTTCAGTTTATTATTGGCACCAGAATGCTATTCAACACTGCTTGAGGAGTACTGCTTGCCTGAACCAAAGCTCCTGGTCTGAGGATCCAGGATTCCACTGTGGTGCAAGCAGAGGAGTTATCAGGCATCCTTACCCCCACCCCGTTGTCTCTCCCTGCATTTCTGTTTTTCCAGAGTTTTCTTTTCAAAATCTCTCAGCTAAAGGTTTTTTTCTGGATTGACAAGTTCTGCTCTTTTAGTATAAGTATGTTTTTCAGATTTTACTTTATGTAAGCAAGGAAAATTTTTCCACAACAAGATTTAACTGATTTTGAAACTAAACTCATACATTTGAGTTTATTGTTACAATTATGGCCTATACTGGATACATTTCCATGGGAAAATTTCTTCTTTCATTTGTTAGCTGGTTCCAGTAGCCTGAAGCTTTCCCTTAAATTTAAAACCATTGTCTTAGTGAATCACAGAAGGGTTGAAGTGGGGAGGGACCTCTGGAGGTCATCTGGTACAACTCAGGCAGGGCCACCTAGCGCCAGTTTCCCATGGCGCTATGGGATGGTCCAAGCATTTGGACCATGTCCAAATTGCTTTTGAATATCTCCAAGGATGGAGACTCCACAACCTCTCTGGTCAACCTGTGCCAGTGCTCAGTCACCTTCACAGTGCAAAACTGTTTCCTGATGTTCAGACAGAGCCTCCTGTGTTTCAGTTTGTGCCCATTGCTTCTGATCCTGTCACTGGACACCACTGAAAAGAGCCTGGCTCCCTCTTCTTTGCACCCTTTCTTCAGGTATCTATACATGCTGATGAGATGCCATCTAAGCCTTCTCTTTTCCAGGCTCTCAGCTTCTCCTTATAGGAGAGATGCCCCAGTGCATTCATCATCTTTGTGTCCTTTCATTGGACTCTCTTCACATCCTTTGTACTGGATATATTTAGAACAGATATAGGAAAAGTAAAATAATAAAATATCTGAAATACAGTAAAGATTATAAGAGAGGCTACACTGAGAACAGGATAAAATGCCTAAATCAAAAATCATGGAATTATACCTCCTTGACTCCCTCTCTTCACTCCCACTTATCTTTTCTTGGTATGATTTATATATTGGGTTCCATTATGGAAATAATAAGAGGTTTTCAGATTATCAGCAAGCCTCTAGTTTTTGATGAAACCTGTACTTTGAATTATAAATCTAGCATTCCAGTTGTGGCTCTCTGCTTAACTAGCATTGAAGTTGTTGCCTTGAGTCAAGAAATCCCCAACATAACTGAACAGTTTAAGAAATTTGTTTTTTAAAGATGTATTCTACTGATTTAGAGCACTCCCAGTGTTGTCCTCTGAAATGCCTGAATGAATTATTTCCTGAAAGAGAAATAAGGACTTTTCTTTTTGCATGCACACAAAATGTCTTTAGGGTATATGTTGCTGTAGTGCACAGTCATAGCTTATTAGATTGTCTATAAGTATTTCGGCTATTTAAGTTTCTTAGGGCAGCATATTCAACAACTTGCATTGAGAAGGAACCTTCATGGTCAGAGTGGGTAACAGGTAGGGTTATTCCTGCGGTTGAATTGAATCCTTGTATCCAAATTACCACAGAATTCAAAGTGTTTCAGCCAAAAAGGGAGTGTTCATGAAAGAAACATTTTCCACTCTCTATTGCTCTCTAATTTTACCGTCTTCATAACAACATGGCAATTGAAAAGAGGAAAAAGTGTTCTGCTGCATAAGTGGTACGTAAGTAAATCTCTGAAGGAAGACTTACTGTCTGCAAGTCATTATCTAATCAAATGTTAAAATACTACATCAGTGAAATTTTTGTACAAGTGTCAAGACTTTAGGCAGGCTAGCTGCATATATTCATTCCTAGGATCTCGCAGGACTCATTTCTGGAGAAGCAGCTGCACATGGACTCTCCCCTACATTACCCATTTTCCAATAGTGGATTATTTTCACTAGATTTTTTTGACATTTTAAATTGCCAGAAAGACTATTTTATTGTGCCATATTCCTTATACCAATGCTTAATTTTTTTCTTTTCCCTTGTTTCTTGGGGACACCATTCACTCCATGTAACAAATGCCTGAGGCTGTTTTGAGCTACATGTCTTTTTGGATAACCTGGAGATCTCTCTAACCCTGGGGACACCTTTGCTGACTCTTGGAAGAGGACCATATCTCCTCTTTGTGCCTTGTTGTAATAGGATGGACCTCCTTCTGCTAGCTGGCTTTCTCTTTCGTATCACAGAATCACAGAATGATACGGGGTTGGAAGAGACCTCTGGAAATCATCTAGTCCACCCCCCCACCAAAGCAGGTCCCTCTAGAGCAGGTTGCATAGGAACATGTCCAGGCAGGCTTTGAATGTCTCCAGAGACAGAGATCCACCACCGCTCTGGGCAGCCTGTTTCAGTGCTCTGCCACCCTCAAAGTAAAGAAGTTCTTCTTCATGTTTAGATGGAACTTCCTATGTTCAAGTTTGTGCCCATTACCTCTTGTCCTGTCACTGGGCAGGGTACTCATTCCTTGGGTACTCATGCCATGTGCGGTGGTTGTTCATATCATCAGAACTTGCAAGCTCAGATCTGTTAGGCTGAGTCAGTCATCTGCATGAAGGGGGCTGGACTCAATAGACTTTGTGCTGTCTTTGGGAAATACACCATCATGATGTTCTTGCAGAACTTCCTCTTGTGACTCTGGGTCTATATTTTATACCACTTTTCTATTGTTGGATGCCATTCAAGTGAACATCCCTGTAAGTCTCAGTGTTTCTCTTGGGATTGACAAGACTGATTATAAAACCAGGGAGTTGGAAATGACAAGTGATGGGGGAGGAATCTTTGACTGTTAGATTTCTCCTGTGGGCATTTGGCACTGGAAGAGTTCCACTGTTTCAAGCAATAGTAGAAGAACACTCAGAACCAGACAACATGGTCACAGACACACACAGTGACTGGTTTTATAGGTGTTCCCACAAACCACAGCTGCTACATTTGTCCAATGCTAGGGGAAGTCCCCAAAATACTTCGAGTCATTAAGTGCGGGTCTTTAGCTTTCTACAGCTTACTTAGTCATTTTTAACCATCCTGATTTGGTAGGCTTTTATGCTGGGTTGCATTTGGTTAGCTCACACTATGCATCTCACGTAGCATTAATGTAAATAAACGCGGGTATGTGGCAAGGAAAAAACTGGGCCCATCTAATGCAGTAGACTGATATATGTACTGTCTTTTGTATTCAGTGATGTTGATCTTGCTTGAGCACAGTGCTTCCTCAGTCCTTCCTCTGCAGCTAAGACCCTCCTCGGCCCAGCCTGGTACCAGCTGTTGAAATGCCTTTATACTCCCCTGTGGATCAAATTCTATTATCTTACATTATAATGAATGAACTTTTACTGACCTCATTTTCTTGAGTTAAATTGTGTTTGGATGCTGGAGACTGAGGAAGAACTTAGCATAAAGTTTAGTTCGACTGCAACTCAAGTTTTCCTTGGATATGGAAACAAGATTGGTTTTCATCATAGGAAAGATTGCATTTTTACTCTAGAAGTTGCTAGCAATTGCAGTGATTGTAGTCCTAGCAACAATTCTGTCCTAAGCACTGCTGCAGTGGATGGGAAGTAGGAAAGCATTCCCTCAGACATGAACTTTGGCTTGGTTTACACTTGTTCTCAGCTTCATGAGTGATTACCATCTCTGGGAGGAAACGTGTTTCTTTACTGTCAAGAAAATGATTTACTTTGTTTCTTATTTTAAACATAGATACGTTTTAAAGGAAAGGCAATGCCTCTTATCCAACACAACAAGGAATTTAGGTGGGCATAATATAATTGCATAGGGCTTTGAAGACAAATAGGAGAAACAGTTCTAAGCTACAGAACAGTGTGGGAGACTGTTCTGGTTTCTCTTCTCACTTTGCCACTGCCTCAGTTTTGGCTTACAGCACATAGTGAAGTTCTCTTCAGAAAACTCTGAAACAATGCAGATGTTAGAGTAGGTGCTATAGCAGGAAGCAGAGTGACTATCTCACTCCAGGGATAAGCCCACATGAATTAGTCCTTCTGAGAGACAAGGTTTATTAGAGTATGTGCCTTGCCATCCCAATAAACCACACCTTTTTCCAAGCTCCTGTTATCTCCATGTAGCAGCATAAGACATGGTGTGCCCATACCAATAGCCTTAGAGCTAGCTCAAAGGCCTCTGCACAACACTCTATCACGTCCAGTGCAGACATACCTCTCTGGTGCTTGCCAGAACAGGTAACTCTAATCTTTTGAATCTGTACAATTATATTTGCCATGACAAAGTAGAGCTCAAGATGACACTTGTGGTCCATGGAGATGGAAAGTTGCAAGTGTAGGCTCAGACCAAGTAAGAGCACATGTTTCAGTTCATATAGGTCCCTCCTGCTTGTCATTTATCACATTTTCAGGCAAAACTCAGCAAGCTGTCCTAAGACCATTTGCCAGTTAGCAGCATGGATGTAGACGGGTGAGAATCATACGACAGTATTGTCACAGCTCCTTTGAAGACAACTCTTCCAAAGTAGTGTAAATATAGCCAGGAATTATTTCTGATGAGACTTTTGGGAAGGCAAATCCGTTAATATCTTGAATTAAGAGCCTGCTATTCAGATGTAAATCTAAACCACTACTTTCTTTCTAAGACTTAAAAAAAAATTGAATTACAAGACTACTATTTAGCTTTCGGACTTTGTAGTACTTTTATAGAGTCAGTTTGTGAAGTTCTGAAATGCTGTCTCATATGCCTCACTAGCAGTGCAGGGTGGTTGCTGGGACCCTGAGAAGTTCTTGAGATACAGTCTGAAGGCTAAACATGGTGGAGGTTGCAAAGATGTATCAAGACTAGACAAAATGATACTATTTTTAATTGCACTTACCAGCACTTTTCCCTATTATGATTTTCAATTGGATTTCATACCTAATATAGATCAAGTCATGTGTAAAGGTAAGTTTACTGGAGGTAATCAAGCTGGATGGGTGGAGGGGGTAGGAAGGTGCAGGGTAGGCTGGAGGGGAGAGGATAAAGATTAATAGCCAGATCCTTAACTGGCTTCCATCATCTACTTACTAGATTTTCATACAAATGCTCTTTTGCTTCTGTCTATTAACCACTCACAGATGTGTTTCATTATCTACTTTCAAGAGTTTCATTTCAAAAAATGTCTGTCTTGTTCTACTCCCCAAAGTCCTGCTAATTGTTAGGCCATTGAAGCCCTGGACCACTGCCTGCCATGTGCATCAGTGTTACCTCATTGGGTTTTTGTATTGCTCCCTCTGCATTGTCCGTGTGTGTCTGTTATTTCCTGTCTCATACTAGGTAGATACATGCTTTGTCAGTGAGCGATCAGTTTTTTATTCTGACGGGCCATGAGCGTTTCCATCAATCCATAGTCTTAAAGATCCACTGGAACGACTAAACCCAGGGACAAGAGGATGCCAAGACAAGGAGGAGGGCAAGTCTAAGTGGCCTGAGGATTTTCTGTAATTCATTCTGTCTTTTCAAGATTTTATTTAATCTCTGATAAATTCAGCTTAAATTTTGTTTACTGATAGCATTTTATTGACTTTTTTGACTTTTTGTACTTGGGGTGCATGGGTTTTTTTTGCATACTGTGCTTGGAGTTTTAAATTCTTTCAAAACAAGCAAATGAACTATAAATTAAATGCTAGCAGTAAAAAAACCAGCTCATTAGAATTGAGGTAGGCAGCCCTAGTTAACCTGGTTACTACTCCAGAAAATGTGTGCCAGTGACTGGAAGCTCTTATTTTATGTCATGCAACACTCAATGGTGACATCTTCTCTGAGTAGCAGCCTGAGACATTTTTTCAGTGTTCACATGGAAAGAAGAACATTATCAGATGACCCACAGACACGATTTCTCAGGATTTCTCTAATAATTGATTGTCCACATTCTGATCAGTCGTCACAGTCTTGGAGAAGACTGAAGTCTTTTCAGTTCATGCCTTTCAGTCTTCCTTGTTGCATAATTTCCAAAACAGCTTGGCATAACTTTGTCTGAGGGTTGCCCGTGGACAAGATTGGTGCTTTGTTCCTTTTCTCTCAAATCTCTGTCTGTTTGGTTGCTGACATTGCCACTGCTCCAGCAGCCCCTGTCAGAATCACCTGTCAGGGTGCCTTGAGCGATGGCTGCTCCAAAAGGGATGGAGGCTTCCCATGGTGTCCATCAGGTCCTCCCAGCCAGGGCCTGTCCCACCACCACAGCCAGAAGCAAAGAAGCCAGGGTGCACTGGGGACAGCCCCAGCCCTGGGCATCAGGCATGGCCCTGGGAATCATCTGGGGCCACACTCTGCCTTCTCTCTCTGTCTTGCCTCTATAGCTGGGGACATCTTGTCCCCCTCCACCATTTCTGGACAGTAACTTCATTTCTGAAAATGATGCAAAGACTGTTGTCCAAATCTTGTATCTTCCTCATTTTGTAACCTGTGTATTGCAGGCCTTCCTGACATCACTGGCATTTGTGCTCCACTGAAATCATAGCTAATAACTTCTCTTTCTTGCCCATTTCTCGGAATGAGCAACTTGCTCTACCACCTCTATGGCCATCTCTATGCCCAGATTTTTCCCATTAAGGACATGTAATTGTAATAATCCTTGCCTATTAAGTCTATATTCTTATCAGTCGTCTCTCCCCTTCCCGTAGCTTTGATTCTTTCTCCTACATCCTGTCTTCATTTTCTTCATGTTGCCCTTTATGGATGAAATGCCCTTCTTGAAATCACACCTGGATGACCCACCAATTCCTCCTGCACAAAAATATTCTTGGTTGTAACCAGAGCTGCAGATGGCTGGGAGATTTATAGAAATATGGAAGTATACATTGATGATTTTGTCAAACCCAAAAGTTTATGATTTATCACAAGATTTATACAGCTGAATCTGTGCAAGACATCTGTCTTTCTAAGCTGTGACTAGATCTTATTTAGATGCTTGGCAATCATAAAACATGAGATGGGAACTGGTATCTGCAAAGCTTACCTCATTTTGCTATATGATTAATCCTACAGTTTGGTTCAATGGTTTACTATAAAGGACTTGTTTGCATGTAATTATATTTGGTCTAGTGTCTTTTTTATGTTATTGGAAAAAAAAATCCCAACTGACTAACAGAGAGGCTTTTCTTCTCTATCTAGTGTAGCAGTAGCAAATTAGTGCTCTGAACATTCACCACCATGAAATGAAGTAATTTTTTTAGATGAGGCACAGAAGATTTCCCTTTATAAATCCAGTTTTAATTTGATTATAATTTTTGGTGCAATCATGTAGATAGCACAATTGATACATTTTCTAAAATCTTGACATCTATATGACTACAGGTGGAAGCAGAATGCATATCAATAAGCTAAATTAAATGCTTATTAAGAAAAGTTAAAACATACTTTAAAACTTCCTTCAAATCAGCTCATAATTTCTTCTGTGAAAGTTCGATGCTATGTAACAGTCTTGCCAAACACATCTCACTGGATTTACAAATGTGGATTTACTGTGTCCCTAAAATTTCATTGAAATCCCCTCAATGCATTCCCTTTTTATATCTGTATGGAGTATATCAAGTTGAAGGTATATATAGGAAGTAAATCTCTGTCTGTAGTTTTTTGTCATAGTAAATAAAGTGTCCACTATTCCCATTTACCTCTGAACCTGCAACATGAATTGGCTACTTACGTATTGGAAACAGCTGAAAGAAGCTGAGAGAGGAGGATTGAAAACAAGCAAAGATCAGACCTAAATCAAAACCCAACATATTTTAAGTTTTCTTTTTCTAGTCCATTAACAATTTCATAACCACTTTACTAATTTTATAGTTGCAAAATATATGCCGCCTTATATTAATTTTACATATTCCCCTGAGTGTTTCAACATCTGTACAGAAAATGCTATCTTCTCTGTGTTAATATTATGCCGTATATCAGTGTCACTGAAAACTTGTCACAAAACCTCTGTATTTTTTCCCAAATAATTTATTAAAATGATGCTGTACCATCAAATGACCTCTATAAACCTTGTATGGGAAAATGGCCCAATAAGTAATACTTTATGAAAACATTTCTTGAGAGAAAAAGTAATCTAACCTAGATAATACATCTTGAACTGATGAATGTTAAGGATTGTGAAAAATATTCCATTATGTTATTATGAGGGCTAAGGCAGTAAAGTGGAGAAAAATGGAATTGCATTTCTTCTTTCTATACCTTTTTATGTCTTAATTTACATCGCTGCATATAAATAACAGCTGTACATCTGAAAATAACTAATATTTATGTGAAGAAATTAGAGATGTTTAGAATTGCAGGAATTACTTTAGTAGTTACTAAAGGTTCAGTCATGCAAGGTGCAGAGTGCTCTCAAACAGCTATGTCTTCAACTGGAATTGATTGTTTTCAACACTTCAGAACCACCAGAACTGTATAATAATTAAACTCTAGCAATATAGCTCTATACACCTGTTTAAGGGAAGAGTTCTTTCTTGGAAGCCAAACATATACTTGGTGACATGGCACATGGCAGAGAGTTTGAAGGTATAATGCATTGCAATGTTCAGTCCATTCTTACTGATGCTAGCAAGCACTTTAGAAATATTTAATATGTTTGGCAGTAAGTGGCATATTATTTGGGGACAGTGGTCCACCCCGCATTTGTTGCTGCCGACTTATGTCTAGGAAAGAAGACATAATGTCAGTTTGAAGGTTTGCTTTGCGATCACACCTTGTAAGTATGATGGAGGTAACTGATAATGTCTTCAAAACCAGTAGTGTGACTGAGATAATCACCTCTGGCAGGATGTGGTGGGAAGAGAGGTCAGTTTCTGGACAGAGGATGTGGCCCTTGCAGCAACACTGCAGGGGTACCAAGTTCAAAGAGATCATTAGAAAAAGAGGAGTTTCTTTATTGTTTCTTTGTTGTCTTTATCTGGTCAAGTCACTATCTCCAGAGACAGGTCTGGAGTGTGCTTACTTTAGATATTCTAGCTTCAGCAGATATTCCATCTTCTGAATCTTTGAACTTAGAACCATAGAATGGTTAGAGTTGGAAGGGACCTTAAAGATCATCTCACTCCAACCCCCTGCCATGGGCAGGGACACCTCCCACTAGAGCAGGTTGCTCAAAGCCCCACCTAGCCTGTTCTTGAACACTTCCAGGGATGGGGCACCCACAACTAATGTTCAACTAACATAATGTTCAACTAACTTAGTTTTAGTCCTGGAAATAAAGTAGAATGGTTTTTCCAGCTAGAAAGGAGCTGCAATGGCAAACTACGATGTTTTAACTCTCTGTCGCTCTCTTGCCAAATGATACATACAGCAGCATATGAAAAACATGTCGGCGAAGACTTTTAAGCCCTGAAATGCCTGTAGTGGAGACTGAGAAATGCAACAGAAACTTTCCAATGATGAAGAGGACAGTGGGAAACCTAATCTTCTTCCCACTGTGACAATCTGCCAGGAGACACCTACTCTAGGCAGAATCCAGACAAAAAGCCTGTTATCCGAAAACAACAGGTTTGGTTGGAGGGGAAAGGTAAAGACAACTGGTCAAGTCTTTGATTCCTTATTATGTTTCACTTAATTTTGGCATTAGTAGAGTAATACAAGCCTTCAGAAGCTGGCCCAGTGTTTTGAAAACTGCATTGTATATGAAGTTAAATGTATTTTTAGGAATCAAAGCAAAAATTCCACTGAAAAGGCTGAAGCCTGGGAGGGGTGAGCTCACACCTTCACCACTCCAGTAATTTGGCTGGAGAGTGTTTTGTAAATTGGGCACCAGCTAGCCATATTGCAGCCAGACTCACAGTGGTAGCAGGCTGCTGAAGGGAAAGAACACTGAAAAGTGAACTCAGATCTACACAGACATAATGGGATACATGTGAACAATTGGGGTGATTTTATCAGTGTACTTTCATGTCAAGCTTTCAATTAAATCTGCCAATTTTATTTTTTCTGAATGCGCTTTTGCTGTTTACCATGGGGACTTTCCGTCCCTGTTTCAGTGTCTGTAGTTTGCTAATCTCTTTTCTTCTGAAACCTTTGAGAAATACTTTCCACCTATTTTTCTCTAATGGCCTTTCTAGAGATAACCCACCTCACCTCTTTTTAAATGCTTTTCTTTCTTGCATCTTCTTCATCTGTAGGTTTTCTTGTTACCTCCATATAGGTTATTTTCCCCCTTTTCCCATCTTTGCTACAATATTCTCCGTTTTCCCTGTATTCTTCACTTCATCCCCAAGCTTTTTCTTACATCTGCCCTCTGCCGTTCCAGAGCTAGATCTCCATCTCTTCTCTCTGCTAACAGACCGACTTTGGTGGGAAAGCGATGCTCTTTCTCTTTTTTTTGCTAGTAAGACATTGTTCTCGTCTCCTGTTGGGTGAAAGAAGGACCAGGCAAACCTCTTTTCCATTCCCCTCCATGAGGCCCTTTTGCCCTATGTGGTCTGGGTGTGGTGAGCCCAGATAGCCCGCTGATGCTTTCATTGCATGGGCCACAGGGAGGGGATGTACCTTTCATTCCCTCCCCTACACAGAGCCCTACCACAGCGTCAAGATGATGAGAATCACTGCAGCGGAGGGATGAAGCCTTAGGGCGGGAGGGGGGAATAAATAATGGATTGTTGTCAACCCTCCCTACTGCATTAGGCTGCCAGATGATTGCTTATTCCTTTGCTCCCACCCACACGCTTCATGCCACCACCAGCATTCTTGGTCCTTTGTGGCTGATGTTGTGGGCTAGTCAGCTGATGAGTCAGCTCTGCTAACCAGTGCTTTTCCAGTTCCCCATGGCAGGGACAGCTTTGGCGTAAGAGTTTCAGCCAGGATTATCTGTGTGGAAGGGGCGACCACTTGGGCACATTAATTGATTTATTTGGAAGTTTACCATTCTGCATATAAAGAGCAGGTTTCCAGGGGTGTGCAGTTCAGCTCATCTTGTTCTCTTTGCATACGCTCCGATGCAGGGAGTTTTGGAACGACACCCTGTATACCATCTGTTAGGATGGGAGTGTGGAGTTAATGGGAAATTCAAACTTTGAATAGGTCAGGAAATTCTAAGTTTTGTTCTCACAGCAATTAACTACATGTTGGTCTCAGATGGTATTTTAGCTCATTGGGTTAATGTACGAAACAAATCTTGCACCACAGCTGAGTTCCTGCACCACAGCTGAACTTGGCACGGGGACCTAGTGGGAGAAGAGACGATCAGAGCTTCAAAATACCTTTGTGCCTCAGCGATGCCAGGCAAGCCTGGGCCTTTTTAGCGCTTCCCAGGGGTCAAAACACCCTCCGGGACTGGCGCATCCAGTGTCTCACAGCTCATGTCAACTGGGGAACATCTGGGCAGTGGAAAATACATCAGGCGTCAGAATGTTCCCAGCCTGCCCCATCCTCCCTTCACTCCATTGACTCCTGGCTGCATTGCCTTGGCTGGGGGGCTACGTTTAGGGACTGCAGATCCTTTTCTCATCCTGCAAAGGCTGCACCGTGCTGGAAGAGGTTGTATGGACCACCACATGTGGAAGGCTCAGTCACAACAATTTGCTTTACTCTAATTTCTGCAGCTGCACTATTTGCTGTCCTCTTTAATCTGCCTTCTACTTGGATAGTGCCAGGTATCCTTCAGGAGTCCTCGCCAAGTGAGAATTTCATTTATGTTGCAGTAACAGAACACTTCTTTCCTCCACTTCCAGACAAAAACTGTCTGGAAAGCACTGGGCCATTGTAGAAAAGTAGCTGAACTTCAAGTATGTTGGGGCAGCAGGAAGAGGGTGAAGGTAGAAAGGTTTTTTTGAGTATGCTTGCTATAATTTTTTTAACTGAGTTACTGAAGAATCCTTAAAGCTTGATCGTAGTTACTGTAATTTCTCACAGTACTTAAACTTATTTCTAATGAAAGAATATCTCTTAGCAGCCATTTAAAGTAAATTCATTTATTAAACAATGATTTGTATTACACTAATCTGAAATTATTTTATTTTGGATTATTAGTTGGAGTATAAGTGAGTTGGATTACATTTCTCTGGGTAATCTTGAAATTAAATAAACTTCACAAAAAGAGTAAAAAAAATAATGCAAAGGCAGATTTACAGCTAATCCAAATTACTGTCTGCAGTAATGTTCTCATATATATAGGTGGTGTACAGATCTTTGACTGTCAAATGCAGGTTTTTAGAGCTGGGGGGGAACAAGCAAAGCTTGTAGTAATTATTTGGAAACTGGCATATCAGAGGTCATTGTTTGTCCCGATTTCACTATACTAAAGTACTGACCAATTCTTTCTCTAGACTTGCAGATCCAATGACACTTAGGGACATGTATTAGATGCCTTATTGGATCTCCTTAGAAAATGGAGCAACTGACCACACTGTCTTTGAGCAGAAGAGATCATATTCTTGAAAAAAAGATCACAAATATTTTATCTTCATATGATAAGGAATATAAAACAGACTCTCAGTAAGGCAAGACATTTTACGTACCAGCTCTGTGGCCAGACTGCCATGAAGAAGAGAGCTGAGCAGCAAGTATTCTAGCAGCTGTTTACCCTGATACACCCATATGTAAACTCATTCCTGCTGTTACCAGTGACTTTTCTGCCAACTGCCTCCAGAAGAACAGTATATTTTGTTTCTAAAGGTAAAGTAGCACAACAGTATTCTCTTGTATCTCTTTCCATAACCAGAAAGGAAAAATTACCGTGTTAATTAAATACTTGCATTAGCACCCAATGCTCTTTCACTTTGGATAAACTTCTTGTCGTTTAGCCAAAGTTCATAAATAGGGACAAAGTCATGTCTCTGTTTAAGCAGGAGTTGAGCTTGTATGTTTTTCATTTCCATGGGAAGTTGTAGTGGTAAGTGAATGGGCACAAGTCAGTTACTTCAGACTTAGGACAACATCTTCAGAAATTTCAGAAATCTTTGAAACTATGGCCTATCTTCAAAAATGCCTGCGGCCTTGTCTACACTGGTACTGTTACCCTCAAGGTCACTCTGGAGACTGTCAACACCCTCCCTTTATAGATCAGCATCTCTTCTCACCACCTCCACCAGCACTTTGTCCAAGCTGAGAAACTGTGGTGATGCTTGGCGTCTGAGGTTGAGCCGGCCTTGCTGCCCTGACTTTCCATTCACGATGTGAGTGCACCAGGCTGTGACAGTGAGGGCCACCAGCAGTAACCTCATAATCCCTTGTCCAGTTTCCAGCCTAATTCCCCTCCATAAATATAGGCAAGACCTGGAGCAGAGACAAGGCTGATTTTGGGGTGTCGTTAGTTGCATATCAAAGATAGATTAGGAGGTCATCTTCTGTGTAAATGGCAAACTGCAGTGCAGATGGGAGGGGACATCTCCCATGGCTTGAGCTGGGTGAAGATAAACATCAAGGTCAAAAGTGAATATCCCTTTGGATGAAGTCAAGGGCACTTCACAACCTGTGGGTGCATCTCAAGAGTCCCTGAAGCTGTTTGTAGCATATGTGGGCGCACCTGAACGAGCTTTCACCTGGCTAGCATGGCTAATAATAACAATGAACTTGCGGGACAGTGTGCAAACGAGTCATCTCGGCCCACACTGTGAGTCCTCGACTGCCTTAACGCTGTGTCCTCATTGCTATTGTTACTTATTTAAGCTGGATTATAAAGCTGGTTTGGGCAAGCCTGTTTGTGCTGCCTTTAAATGAAATGTGTCTGTATACTAATCCTCTTGAAAAGTCAATGAGCAATACAGCCAACTTAATTTTTTAAATTGTAGGCTCCACAGTAATTTAACAGCTTTTGGAAACTTTATTTCAGGTAATTAGTGCAAATAATTCATGATGGAACAGCAACGGTTGCTTTCATAGTGCTAACTGCTTGTGAAAATAGGCTCCACACCCCCCTTCACTAGGCAGAGTTGACTTATGAGAGGAAAGATATTTTTAACTTTTTTCTTTAAATTCCCACCTACCCCCCATCAACCAACAGCCATTCCAGCTACCACCTACAAGGCACGTCCATACAACAGATTAATATGTGGCTCATTTGTGGGACACTGTCAGCTAAAATATAAAATAGGCATGTCTGTCCTAGAAACAAGCTGTAACTAGTAGTCATTATTCTTCAGAATAAATTTTTGATAGTAAACCCATTTCCTGATCTACCATTTCTCTGTCGTTGGTGTTTCTAGCACTGCAGCAGGGGAGTGTTGAATTCAGGGAAATCGTATCTGTTGTTTACTGAATCTAATGTTTGTTTGACTGTTTACCATGGCTTTTAAATATCTTAATTAGCATAATTCACAGTAGCACATGGTTGGCAGACACGGACCTTTAAGATAATAAAAAGGAATGGGCTGAATAAATATTTGAAAAAGGTGCCAGTATAGCTTAAAAGAATTTTAGAGCTATTTATCTTAACTTTTTATTTGATTCCACTCAGGCAACATGACTCCATCCAGATAAAACTCCAAGCTGTACATTTCTTCCCTGCTCCGACTGAAATAAAATAGTCCCATGACATGTCTGGGGGAAGCCTGTGCATTGACACGCATGTGCCTTCTTTCTGCGTGGGTCGAAAGGATGGGCTGCCTCTTTAAAAGGTTTCCGTGAACCTGTATTGTTATAGTAAGCTCTGGTAGGCGAGGGGTTGCGTGACTGCAGCAGACTCATTTGTGACCTCAGAAAAGTGGTTATGAAAGTGATCTCTTGATCAGAGGAATAGAGCTCTGCTGCCTGCCAGACCAGCAAGGCAGAAATGAGCCTCCTCCCTGCAAATCTGCCCCGGCAGGAGAAAAAATGTTCCTCTTTCGGATGCAGCCTTCATAGATAAACTCTTTAAAAGATTCCTCTGAAAAATACTCGGCTTAAAACAAAGTAGGGTCTAGAATATACATTTTCTCCAGTTAACTTGCACATTTTTAAAGAATATGTGCAAAAGCGTCTTTGCTTTTGCTTTTTGCAATTTGCAGTGCTCGTTTTCTGCCTTAGACATTTTCCTGTTTTCCTTAACATAGCGCTAGTAAGTTTTGTTTCAGTGGTTATTGGACTGACTCTGGCAGCAAGTTGCAGTGTATATCCAATGAAGATCATATTATATATATGTAATATATATATGTAATACTTATAATATATATTGATAAAAAAACAATATAAATCGATATTTATGTCACATAATGAGTGTAAAACAGATCTGATCAGTCAGTAGGTAAGAAATCACCAGTTTTCATCCAGAAGACCTTCACAGAATAAGAAGCATGGGAAGTCATTTATTTATCATAATTCTCTTTATACATACTATTCACCTAGTATTGATCACTTGGTGAAAGCTGTAATTAACTCTAATTGCCTGGAATGTTGAGGCCACAATCCCGTATGTTTCATGAGTGGGAGACAAGTTCCCTGCCCTTATCCCATAAGGAATACTTGTTATTTCTTTAGTAGCTTGCTATGAGTCAAGGTAGCAGGCACCTCCACAGGAGTCAAGACTTGCCTGTTCAAGTCAATGACACATATGCAGAAAGGTCGAAACTGGAGAAAAGGTTATATTTTATTAGCTAGAACTTTGTTTCTGAAATACAAAACATTGTTTGGTTGTTCCTTGTCTTCACATGGGACAAGTCTGATAAGAACTCTGTGGCTGCCTTTTAATTTTATCACTGTATCTAAGTAGTTTCTGTTTTTAAAAATTGAAAAGCAAATCAAAGCAGGGCCACAATTTACATTCTTAGAACTTTAAATATTATCCTTCCTGCCTTTTATAAAGATAGTGTTTTTCATTATGCTTAGAAATTTTGAAGCTCCAAATTCTGGTTGTTGACCTAGGGACTGTGGCGTTTTTTAAAAATCCAATCTCTCTAGTGCTAAGGGGGAGAGAACGTGGAGCCCCATTACTGACCTGCTTAGGGTCTTTAGGATGCGCTTGGGATCTTTTTCTGGGCATGGAACCTGTCTGCGAAAAAAGGCAAAGCAAAACAGTTGTGAGGAAGTGAAAAATGAAGGTTCTTGTAGTAATTGAACACATCACGTGCATGTGTTTTCTAATTCTGCAGAAGGTTCCTGTTCTGCAAAGCAATTTATTTTTGGACAAACTGTAACGTCTTCCCTGCAGGCCTTCTGACTTACAAGGGATTCCAGTTGGGAGCAAGGTCTGTCTATTTGAACAGCTTTTTAGGACTAGTCTTTAAATGCATCATTAAAAAATTAATGTGTACGAAAACACATTAAGCATATCCAAGGATAGTAACATTATCAATTTAGGGTTCTGGTATTTCAATTTTTGACTTCTGTTGATGGCTTGTACTTCATTCTGAGCTTTTAGGTAAGATTTTCCTGTTACTAGTTTTCTTCAGTATTCAAAAAAGTTCTGGAATATAGTTCAGTGTTTTAAAATTATCCTGAAAATCGATTCTGAATTTTTTTTTTAAAACTTTTAGATACTGTTGCTGATGTTTCATTTGCCAGTATTTTGTCTCGGCACGTTCTTTTATTTCCTGAAGTAGAAAGGCCAAAGCTCAAGGACATCCTCTCAGGCATATTTTTCCCACAGCTCGTTAGGTTCATTTGACCTCTCAAGGCAGCTCTTCATACGGTCAATCTCATCATAGAAGTCTCCACAGATAGCAGAAAAGACCAAAGCAAAGCATCTCTGCCTCAGAAAGAAAGTGCCGCGTTCTGTGGGGTGTGTGTATTTACTGGTGATTGTGCAGCAGTGTGCTGCGGTATCCATCTGACTCAAAGGTGGAGACCCTTGCATTTACCCTGTCAAGTGTATTTGCTTATTTAAAGTACACTGGAAAGCAAATGTGGCTGTGTCTTTGCCTTTAATAGCAGATACAGTATAGCTGCTATGTAAAGCAGATATTAAGGAATTGCTCTACGGATATTTCTAACTCTGAAACTGGTGAAACCAGATTTGGTTTTCTGGGTAACATATGCACATCCTGTGCACTAAGGTCTCAGCGTGAATATTTTAGATGCAATGTTTATTTCATCTTAAAGGTTTCCTTTATCCTCTCCAGATCGTGTGCTTTGGCTATTTTTAAACAGTCTCTTGGGTGATATACTGGCCTACTGACACATGCTCTTTCAACTCAACAACTGACTTAAATTCCCTCCTGGAGCTAGCAGGTATGATTTCATCCTGTGCCATTCCATGCAGAGTGGTGCAAATGAAATTCTAAAGGGACAAGAGTGTTATAGGAGCAGTAGAAATTGAGAAGTGGAAGCTCAGGAGATAATCTATTTGAAAAACAGGCCTGGAAAAGAGGTTATCAAATCCAAAAAGGAAGAAAAAATCATGTAAATCTCACATAACTCAGTCATTGTCAGGTTGATTTAATCAGGAAGGGGGAGAGATGCTTTCTTGTTCACTTTCCTAGTTGCGTTTATTTTCACGCTTGGTCTTTGATTTGATTTCAGTCTCCAGGGATTGATTTACTAAATGTTCTAAAGTGTAGATCTAAATTGAAGAGAGTAAAATGGTGCACATATTCTGCAGCCAATAAAGACTAAACATGTTCTGATATTCTCAGGATAAATCTGTTATCAGGACTTCATTGTGTTTCTTCTGTGAGATGCAATTCTTAAACTCGCCTTTTTTAAAGTGGCGAAGATTCCAGTAGACTGTAGTTGCTTACTTATCAACACACATAGCTTTTCTCTTAGCTGTCTTTTCAGTAAAAATGGATTTTGGTGTCATTACTTGCATTTCTGAAAAATATTACAGACACAAATTTATTTCAATAGGCTGTTTATCATAAAATAGGTTTTTTTTGTTTGTTTAGATGCAATTATTAGTCACAAGCTGGTCTTTCACCATATGCTTAAATTTAGTCACACACAGGCTTTCTCATAAGGTTCCCATTTTTCTTATTGTCGCTTCTGTGATATACTTTGTTTCGCGTCACAGATGCTGTTCTTCCTCATCTGTTGTTTATTTTCTGTCTGCAACAAATTTTGTGGACAAGGTCGTGGCATTGCAATGAGAATACAACAACATAAGAAATACACTACTGTGTCACACCAGTGGTCCATCTAGTCTGGTACTCTCATCTCCAAAATTGCTTTCTTTTGTCTGCTTTAAAGCATTCCTGTACTGGTGTCGTTGAGCACTTCACTGTCCTTGTATTGCGGGGTTGGTTCTGCACTCAGTTTATTCACTGCCTTTACAATTTTGTAAACCTCTGTTACGTCTCCCCTCGTCCTTCTTGCCCCAGTAAACAGTCACAGCCATTTCAGCCTCTTCTCAAAGGGCAGCTGCCTCTGCTGTGGACCCCAATGGCCGTCGTTGTATTATTTTCATTGGGAGAATAAAATGGCCTCAGGAAAATGAAATAATATGAGTCATATCAAAAGAGGACTACATTCTTGGACCATAGAGAGATGAAGTGCTAGGAATTCAGAGGATGTAGAGAACGTAAATTTTATTTTGCCTGTACAGATTTTTTAAAATATCAGGACAAGGGCAAAGATATAGAGCTACTCGGCCAACAAGCCATCAGGAAGGACACATGGAAGAACTGGAAAACTCTGCAAGTTCTTTTGATAGGCCCATCTTCTTTTGATAGGCCCATCTTCTTTTGATAGGCCCATCTGCTCCATAGATCCCAGAATCAATGTGTCCTGATGTGCTATTCCTCTGAAATGTGTGTATACCGTGATCAGTGGGATTTGTTGAGCTCCCACTCAAACAATCAGGATGTGGCAGGTCAGAACACACTACAGTACACTTAAGGTTAATGTGGATTAGTTTGGTGAAGTCTGAATCCCTCTACATTGGCTTAACATGTGGTGTTACAGAGTCTAGTACACAGGAAGATGGAAACTAGAGTAAAACAAACAAAACTACATTGGTTGTACATTCTGAGGTCCTGAACTCCAAAACTAACCAATGTTAAGCAAGATTCTAAATAAAGTTCTCTTAAATTCCTTTTTTTTAATATACTAAACTTAGGCTGTAGATCTTGATTCTGATTAATGGACATGTAATTTACAAGCTCACGACTTAAGGGGCAAGGAATTTGTTGGAATCATCATAATTTTTATGAGGCATGTGGGTATTGATTTGAAAGTAGACTAAGTGGTTTGCAGATTTCTTACTCGAGGTTGCCAATAATTCAGGGTTGCAATCCATTTTGTAGTTTGACAGAATAACCAGTTTGTATTTATCTTTTATGGATTTATTCAAAAGGGTGTGCAAGCAAATACACACCCAGACAAGCTAATGTATTACAGCTTAATTAAACTAAGACTTGAATAATACAAGGATAAAATTAAGGCCCCAGGACTGAATCTATAAATCAATAGGTTCCCATCATCAAATCATCATACTTAAAGTAGTAGGTAATCAAATGGAATTATGAAGATGAAACATAATACCATTACTTGGAATAAGTCTTATATCTTGGGATAATTTAGGAGGACTGTCTTCGGCAGTCTTATAGCCAATATAGTCTACCAGACCAACTGATAACTCAAATATTTACTCACAGTGATGCAAACGGATCTCTAAAATGTCTTCTTTGCCAATGCATAATGTGGGATTGTCTGTTGGGGAGATCATCTGTTGAGTCATACGAAGAGGGAAAGGTTGCAACAGTAATCTGCAGAGAGGAAATGTACTTTCTAGACAAGTTCTTTTGAGTCTGTTATTTGTATAATTAGTGCACAATCCAGTTTCACATGGAGGCACAGCTTTTCTTTGGATCTGTGATCCCTCAGAAGTCATGGGATAAGGGAGATGTTACAGTCCCAAGCTACATAAAAACGTGACATACACGTGTGGTTTCTTGCGAGCCAGTTGTGTGAGATATAGATAGAATAAACCATCAAAAAACATTATAAAAATAGCTAATAACTTAATTCACACATTCTCCATATATACACACTTTTAATGACAGCCATTTAACCATTCTCAGCATTTCTTAAATTATTCTGCACATTTTAGAGAGCAAGAATTGTGGAAACGGGAAGTGTCCCTCCAGAACTTTTCCTAATGCCCATTCACCTAAATCCATAAGCAGCTCTTACCTTACAAAATTAATCCTCTTTGTAATTAAATAATGAAAGTTTTCCTAGAGGGAATATGAAATATCCATTACTGGGGATACTCAACAAAAACCCTGAGCAACCTGCCTGCCTGAAGTCAGGTCTGTTTTGATCAGGATGGGTTAGATCAGATGACCTTAAAAGGTCCCTTCCAGCCTACAACTTCCTAAGTTTGCGTGATTCCCTATCCCAACTCAATAAACAGGCCTGGGTTCCCCACAGGTAAAACATTTTCCTGAAGCTTCACAGAACACATTGCACCACAGCACAACTGAATGTGAGCCGGTAATTGTTTTCAGCTTCTCAGCTTGCCTCATCTAAATTGTATTCCCTAAAGGCACACAGGCCTCTTTCTCACAGGCAAGAGAAAATTCTTGGGGTGTTGCCACCCCAAGAACTCCTCGGTCTGTGTTTCTTCTCTTTCACCTGCACCCTGGCTCTGATGCTGCCATTTTGCTGGACTCCCCAGTACTGCCTGCCCTGGCTAGGACGTCAGCTCCATCCCAAAGACTTGGTCTGTCCATCATGACCTCCTACCCTGAACTGATTCCCTTCCTGACACAACCTTGCTCAACAGTTAGGGCAAGAGGGAAAAGATAGGACTGAAAGATTTTAGAGGACATCGTGAGGAAGAGGGGGAATTTGTTCTGGGAATGGGGGGACAGTGTATCAGGAGTTGTCCAAGGCAAGGAGCTCACCCTTCTCCCTTTCTCACCTGCTGGAAACCCTCTCTGAGATCTCATCCTTATTATCTTGTCCGATCACCACTAAATCTTTTAACGAGCCAGATCTCTCAGGGCTGATGTAGAAAAACTAGAAGAATGTGAGCTTTCTCCATCTTTTCTGTTTTTCTGTCGAAATATTATCTGTGTGTACCCTTACACACATAGACAGCAGTGGCGGCCGGATCGCTGTTTTAGAAAGTTTCTCATCTGCAATAATTTCTAAAACCACGAAACCGGTTGTCCAGTGGAATACAGCAAAACCAATCATTTTTACAATCGCTCCAGCAGCATTTTTTACCATTTGCAGAAGGATTTGACTTCGGGGAAACACCCCTCACCTCTCACACTGCGGGTTTTCTCCCCTCTCCCCGCTGCACGAGAGCTATTTTCTGATCCTTTCCTTTAAGCCCCTTTGCTTTTTTTAGGCGACTTCCAGATATGTGATACAGTCTATAATGAGGAATTAGGTTCCATTACACGAAAGCTTAACCTTCTCGAAAAGCATTCAGCGCTTGCCAGGAGTCATCAATATTTAACAGCTGTTGTTATTATGAAATACTTCATAGGGTAATGCGGCTCCGCTGCTCGCACGCAAGGGTTTGAACGGGCGCCAGGCCCCTGTCAGAGCCGCCGGGGAGATTGACAGGCGGCCAGGCTTGCGTGACAGCGCGGCCGGGGTTAGTCAGCAGTCTGCCTCCTCCGCACCGGGGACTTCTCCTCCCCTTCGCCTCCCCTTCAAAAGGGCTCCTGCGGGCGGGGGTCCCCGGGGGAGGAGGAGGGAGGGGGCCCCGAGGTGGCCCCACCAGCTCCCAGCGAGGGCGGTGGGGAGGGGAGGGCTGCCGGGCGGGGGCGTCTCTTTGATGCCCCTCTCTCAGCGCGCCCGCGCCTGGAAAAACGGAGGAGGCGCTGGGAAAGGGGGAAAGTGGTTCTGAGAGAAAGAGGGGACGGGATCTGGGAAGCAAACAGTTCGGGTTGTACCTTAAATAAATGTCATGCTGTACTCGAGAGAGACTTCAAAGGGCAGTAGGATTTCAAAGCATCTCTTAAGAAGAAGCAGACTGAGAAAACCGCTAAGTTTAGAAGAAAAACTTTGCATTATTGCAAGCATAATTTCATCTGGCATTCTGGTAGCCTCCGCAACAGGACTGAGCACCATACATCTTTTATTCAGAGGGTGCATTTTGGTGCTGATGTCTTTCCCGAAGCGTTTGTGCAACCTGTATATTGTGGTATTTCAGAGTGCAAACATCCTTTTTATATCATTCAGCGATATATAATAACTGTTCTTTATGTTGCATATTGTTTAAGTTCAGTATGCGTCTAATGAGCCCGGTCCTTATTGTCACTCAGTGTTCTCTGTAAGACAGCAAGAGGAAACAGACCATTTCAGTTCATGGCTGTAGGTTTGTTAAGCAGAATTGCTCCTGCTGAGTGTTTCCTAGCTGTTTTGTTTTGTTTTGTTTTCTTAGCATTCAGGGTAACAGGCATAGCTGATCCTTCCTGCAGCTAGAAGATCCAGGAAGAAAGACCCTGTTTTCACTTCCTTTCAACTAACAGTTACCAAAAGTAAGACTTACATTCATAAAGCGGTATCTCTGAACCTGCAAGCTAGATTCGGATATTTTCATCTGCCCATTTTAAGAAACAATTTATCCCCTGGGTATCACTGGAGAGATGTGGTCTCACAGCTACTCCTTGTAGAGGGACTTGAAACTGATATGCCTGCAGCATACCGAGTGTGAAAAAGACAGTACTGTCCCCTTCTTACACCTCAAATGAAACCCAGGCAAAGTGTTCAGATAAGAAACAGCATCCCTTCACTGCTCATTTCTCCCCTGTGCTCTTGCCTGACTCGGGCAGCCTGAGCAGTGGAAGGTCACTGGGGTTGCTGGGGTACATACAGTTTTACCGTGTGTTAGTTTGTTACAGAGCTGAGCATGGCAGGTAGTTTTGCTAATTATTTTCTGAAGAAAGAAGGTTGTGCTTGCGTGGTAAGAAGTACAGAAACATGTTGGAGACTGTAATCCCATGGGTTTAAAAAGTACAGTTTTATGACAGTCCTGAAATTTCCATCCCTCTGAACTAAAGAGTACTCTGCAACGAATAAATGTTCTGTTGTTTCTGAGGAAAAGAGAACAACTGGTTTCATGATACTTCTATAGACTTTAAAGCGTCAGGCACCTTTTCTCTTTACAACATTCCAGATTTGATTTTCAAGCCAAGAGCTTTGCAAATGCAGATAGCGATGCTCATATCAGAACAGGAGGCTCAAAAGAGATCTCAGCTTTTTACAGTGTTCTGGGGAGAGACAGTGCAGCTGTGAGGGGCTCAGCAGCACCGTCTGAGACCGTCCCGTACTCCAGTCAGCCAAACGTATCATCCCTTTTGTAGACTTTTTTCCCTTGCATTAATTAGCTGTCAATACCAATTCTACATTATTTTTTGTTTCAACTCCTTTCCCTGCTTTCAGATCAGAAAGTGGAGCAATGTCCTCAGATCTTTGACCTTTCCTTCAGGAAATCTGATTGGCCACGTTTCTTCATTTTTTCTCCTTGTTCTTATTCCTCCTAGCCTCCTTTCGCCCCTATCTTGTATATTTCCACAGTAGGAAATATACTTCTGTAGGACCCAGCGTTTCCAAAACTGGGGGCTTTTAATGTTGCCTGGGATTGTACCATGGTCACTAGATCGGATGACCATGCAAAACCGTCAGCCCTGGTACTTGTATATCTTGTATTTATCACCCTATGTTATCAATACGCTCATTCATCTTCTTTGGCAGAACAGCTCCATCTTCTGTTTTATTTCGTTTTCTGGAAGTGCAGGCTAGATAAGTTGTGCTCAGAAAAAGGTCTCTGCTGTTCCTGTTTCCTATCTCTTCAGCTTGCCATTTTTGAACCTAGTAGGCGAGGGCTCTATGCTGAATTGCTGACAATCTAGTCCAAAGAGTTGCCTCTCCCATAGAAAGCAGTCCAAGGCTCCACAAAGCTGAAACTTTCCAGTTTTTTACAGCCAGCAGCATTCATCAGACTGCCTGAAATATCAGTTCTTTTCTTGCTCCATTCTTGATATATGGGAACTCCAGCAGCCAGAAGTTTTCCCCTCAGGTGACTGAGTCATGCTTTGCTGTTTGTTGTTCTTTATCTTTCCACACTTTGCTCCTCCCTGCCCACTAGACACAGTACTCCTGCATTCTCCCATCTTTTGTTTGTTCTCATCATCATGGGCTTCACCTTTGCTCCAGAAGGCTACCATTTAATGTAATGTCTATGCTTGATCATAGAATCATAGAATCATAGAATCACAGAATCATCTAGGTTGGAAGGGACCTTCAAGATCATCTAGTCCAACCATCAAACTAACTCTGACAAAAAAACATCACCAAACCATGTCCCCCAGCACCATGTCAACCTGTCTTTTGAACACCTCCAGGGATGGTGGCTCAACCACTTCCCTGGGCAGCCCATTCCAACGCTTGATAACCCTTTCAGTGTAAAAATTCTTCCTAATATCCAACCTGAACCTCCGCTGGTGCAACTCCTCTAGTCCTGTCGCCTGTGACTTGGGAGAAGAGACCGACCCCCACCTCTCTACACCCTCCTTTCAGGTAGTTGTAGAGAGCGATAAGGT
>JAOXNO010000013.1:95501836-95588603 GCA_028565335.1 Limnodromus scolopaceus | reverse complement strand
CCTCACCAGCTTTGTTGCCCTTCTCTGGACCCGCTCCAGCACCTCAATGTCTTTTTTGTGGTAAGGGACCCAAAACTTGACACAGTACTCAAGGTACTCACAGCTGCCTTGGCATCAGGGCCTTGCTATCAAGCCACCCATCATAACTGATGCTTACTTTCCTTCAGTTCCCTCTCTTGATTCTTGCTGGTGACAGAGGCATCGTAAGGCTGCTCTGTCTTCTTTCCCCTATTTCTCTGCCTACTCGGATAACATCTTGCTAGTTTCCCTCCTCACCCTGCCAATTCTTGCTTTTCTTCCTCCTCCTCCTCGTGCATTTTGGGGATCTGTGTGGTTTTCTGCCTGTCTTGCTCTGCTTTCCCCAGGTGACAGGCCATCAGCAGCAGCGGTATCTCCTCTGAGCCGTCCCTGCAGTATCAGCCAAGCCCTGGGTGGATTAATGGAGTATTTCCAGGGAGGCAGAACAAGAGTGAACAGTGAGCAGCGGCTTTGCTGCCTCAGGTGCAAGGAACAAACATCCCTGTCTCTGAGGAGCCCTTGCTTCTTGGCACGGAAGGGTATCACTGGTCTTTGATGGTGCAATGGGTGTCCTTGCAGTCCAGGCCAGTGAGTAGGGTATGTTATGAAATGGATGTGTGTGGCCTAACATACGGGTAACTCTAGCTGGCAAAATAACATTAAAATACTTTCCGTTTGGAGATGGAATTTATAGTAGCCAGACAAGCCGCGGAACAAACATCTCTTGTGCTTCTGCTGCTGTGTTTGTGTGAGCCTGAAGGCTAACAAACAGGCAGGGAGCTCTGGCCCGCTCAGTCGGGTAAAATAATAGTTTCCACTAATGATGAAGTTCGAACTGGCGGAATTTTCGCAACACCAGAAGAACGCATCAAAAAAATAAACCTTCGTTTCCTCTCACCCCTCCCTGTCTGTCCTTTAACCTGTGCAAAGACTGCAAACCATTGTGTCAATAATTATAAAAACATCTTTTCTGAGGGGGGAAACTCTGGAAAAGACCATTGGAATAGGAATTGGTCTTTTAAAAATTATTGTCACGTGTGCCCATATGTCTGTTCTTATGGGCAGGTGTAGCAGAAGTCTTGGCTGGTCAAGGGGGAAAAAAAGTGACCTCTTCCAATTAGTTCAAAAGGTATACCAAAATGAAAATGCAGATTGAGGAATCTGTGTATCCTGTGTTCATACCAGCCTAGCTTACAAGACTGAAATTACAGAACTGTTTTGCTGGAAAACATGGATAGGGATCTGGTTTAGGCAGCTTGGGATTTTCCTGATGTGTTTTCCCATGCCCAGGGGAGGGATTTATTACATCTAATTATACATTTGAGATTATTGCTTTGAGGTAATGACCAACATTACCACTGGCGGCAAATATTTACAATGTAAGCTAAAAAACATCACGGATATTTAGTCAGTGTGGTTCTGTGTTGCCGTCATCTGTTGTAAAATGCTGATGTATCTTGCAACAGTCCCTCACCAGGCTGTTAAATTGATAAGGGACTCTTGCACAGACCTTTGGAAAGGAAGTGAGTCGATTTAGATCATATCCTTGCTCATTTGCAACAAATATTATTCAAGCCATTTAAAAATGTCGACCTTTTTCTTAATTTGGTATCTTACTAAAAATTTAAATCCCATTCTCATGGCTTTTATGAACAAGCTCAGAACCATTAGAGTCTTGCTGGCTGTCTCCTCTTCTTATTCTGATTTGGTATAAACTATTCCTGTCCGTCTCAGCCCTTCTTTTTTCGGATTATTGACCATCTCTGGCTGTGGCTGCTCCAGCTCTCCTTTAGCTGGAAGGGACAATGTGTATCAGATGTCCCAGCTAATCTCGCTGGTATGTTCTCCTCTCTCCTTCTCTCCGTGGAAAGGAGAATAAACAGAAAACAGAATCTCTGTTTGTTACCAGGATATTTGTATGACCCATCTCTGGGTGAAGCTGACTATTTAAATTTTACTGACCAAATGATAAAGACAGGTTCCTGTCATACTCCCTCAAGAATACAGAAGTTCTCAGAAATTCTTTCATTATCCCCAGAGATGGGACTGTATCACAGGGTTTTTTCTATGGGATATATCAATACGAAGACTTTAATTAGAGTATTCAAAGATATTTCAAATCAAGCAATGATAACCCGTGTGCAGGAAGAGCACTCACCAGTTTTGACTCCTGTGAAGGTTTTCACTATTATTAGGAAAAATATATGCAGTTTCAGTCTATAATGAGAGAGTTTCATGGATTTCATGTAGTAAAACCTGCTAAAAAAAAATCTTTAAACTTCTGTTTAAAACTGAAACAGTTTAAGAACATTCCCTTGAATCTTACAATCAGGCTCAGACTTGTAGAAGTGAATTGGGTAAAGTGAGACTGAAAACAATCTGCTGCCAAGGTCGGCACTGAAAACAAGAAACTTATTTCAGTCCCTTGTCTTCTGAGCTATACAGGCATTTCTTTATATTGTCATAATACATATTTTTATAAACAAAACAACTTGCTAACTTTCTTTTCTTTCTTTCCTGTGGGTTTTGGATGTTGCTTTATGTAGAGTACACTAATGGAAAAAATGTGTTCAATAAAAAATGTGATAGATATTTCATATAAAAAACATCTGGACTGCCAAATATGTATCTATCTCCCTCACAGCAAAAGAAAGTTGTCAGTAACTGAGATCCAGACCACAAAGACAGTAACTCCCAATTAAATCAATGCATGTTAAATGCCTAAATAAGAATTTTAATCTAGCAGCCCTAGTCGTTATGATTGCTAAATTGATAATAACTCTTTCCAACAGCCATTCAAGAAAAGCACTTTAAGAAGCAAGTTGGCCCAACGATAAAAGAAGACAATATATCTAACAAGACTGCTGTACAAGAAGGTGGACTTCTACTAGAAGTGAGTGAAAAAATGCTATCTTTTCCAGCTCTAACTTACTCAGTTTGATGATATATTCGGGTTAATGCTTTGTGGGAATTTGGAAAAAACGATTGGTCTTGGTGTAAGTCATTCAAGAATCACACTTGTGAGTGCTTCTTGCAAGAGCAAAACTGGCAGTCGTGGTAGACCCGCTCAGTCTCCATTTGGGCAACTGCACCTTGCACCCTTACGTCCTCGAAATTACTGGTGAACTCCAGTGCGCCAGTTCACAGTTCTTTTTCACTTGGAGTGACAGCAGAGCTTTATTTTACTTGGCCCATATTCCAATGGTACCAACAGGCGCTTGCCTGCTTACTGATCTGAGTTAAGAGTATTCTGGGATATTTTAATGTATCCTATTTCCTCAACTCTGTGCTCTGAGGGAAGAGGTGTGTGCAGAAGTTATTCCTTCTATGTATTTTTATCCCCTTACGATGACTTTATATTGGCAGAGCAGCATAAAGGGGCCATAATGTTACTGACAATTGGATCCATTAATCTGTATGAAGAATTAATACTGCTGTGAACTACTGAACCAGCTAGAGCACAGCAGTCCATCCCAGATACATCTGCATTTCAAACGCATGATGTAATAATGCCTTTTATACACTGAGGTCGTTGGAAATTCCTGTGTCATTAAGAATACATATGTACCGTTGTTTTGGATAGGATAATATTCATGGTATAAAACCTGTGTTTTAATGCCAGCTCTGAAATACATGCAAATGTAAATTAAAAAGTAGCCTCCAGCAAATAAAAGCTGTATACTATTAAAGAAAAAGGACATTTTATCATATCATAAGTCATTCAAATCTATGGAATGGAAACTGGCACTCTGCTTTCCTTCCTCTTAATGCTTTAGAAGATTTTAATTTTGTATTTCAAAACAAGTAACACAGGGAAATCTGGTTAGTTTGTGCTACTGCAAAAATGAGATGTTTGGCTCTCAGGTATCATTTGCAATCATTGTCATTCTCAATGAACAGGGAGTACAGGGCATACAATAAATTATAAATATAGTGAGTATCTAATTTTTAATGAGGCTTTCCCATCAGTAGTTAGTGTTTTGTTGGGTGTACATTACATGCCCACAAGTTGTAATCATTAAGGATCTTCAAACAGTAGCCCTCCTGCTACGAGCACATGGAGAGAACACTGATATGTAATTTCAGGTAGGTTACAAGAGACTAATAGTACTGTATATGCTAGTGGCCTGCTCACTACCAGATCTATAGTAGTCACATTCCTTTTGAATATATGGGAGATAGTATCTTTTTTTATCCTGGATCATACATAGGCTGGATCATTAACTAGATGATTAAGCGCATTTTAACATGAATGTATTCACTAGGCTTTGCTTATAGGCATGTTTGACCTAGAGTAAGAGGGTGAATTTTCCTTAGGCCTTGCTGGGAATGTTTCCTGGGGACTGAGTTTGGCTCAGATGCTCATTCAACGGCCATAACGTGAAGAAAAGTAGGTTTTTCAGTTGTTCAACCAAATGCACCACGTTGGTTATTAGGGACTCTGGGATTCTAACTAAATAGATGCATTTGTGATTCCTTCCAAGGAGAAGCAAACAATCTTGCTTTGCATATTAACTTTTGAATCTGGCCACTTTACTGGCTCTCAAAAGATATTTTTCAGCTGTCAAAAGCCGCTTTCCTTCTTGTGACACCACCTTGCACTGTGTAACCTCTCCTAGATGCTTTATAAAATACAAACCAGAATAATCTGAATCTCCAAAATATGTGAACAATACTGTCCTTGACTGCAATGTTAATGAAAAACCAGGGATAATTGCATTTTTTTTTCCTAGTGGGCATGATCACTAGTGGGCTCCATGTATAGATAGAAATATGGAATAACAAGAAATCTAGTTAATGGTAAATAATGTATCTGCGACTCTCCAGTCTTGCAATAATGCAGCACTTCCCCTTTCAGCTTAAAAGAAAACAGTGGAATTAGGCTGTCTTCGAAGTATGTTTAAAATGTTTTTTATTTCTAAAGGCCTCTGCCACAACATGTGTTTTCTATTTAAGATTTTATAGAGATTTTTTACAGCTATAATCAAATAGCTTTCATCAGCAATGATAGAATAAACAATGATACCAGTTTATCAAAGACTTTTTAGTGGAGCACAGCAGGTAACTAAATAAATAATTTCTTCCAGTGTTTTAACGTTTAAGATCACTTCGTTTGGAGAAGAGAGCTTTTTCTTGCCATCTTTCTGTTTCCTTTCGGAGGGAAGGCAGTCAAAGCTCTGACAGCCAAAGTCCAATTGGAGACTTCAGAACTGTTTGACTGCAGTAATGATTTTTAACTTTGCAATTTCAAAACATTTTCCAAGACAGGTGGTAATTCAACACTTGTGCCACATGCCTTCTGGCAGAAAATGGCCACATTCAGTTTCTGAAGCCTGTTACTGAACACTTAAGGAACACTGGGCCAAACCCGTAACCAGAAAAGTGGGAAAATAAATTGTATTGGCAGTCAATAAATCCAGACAGAATTTATGGGGTGATGGGGTGGAGAAACACAATAAAATGGTGACTTGGAAAAATAAGAATGAATCACTGGTGGGTATCTAGGCAATAGCCTTGATTGCAACAATCATCTCATGGCTGTTAGCCACCTCCTACTCTTCCCCCCAGCTATGCTGCACTCACAGTCTCAAGTCCAGACTCAGAGCCTACACTGTTGTACAGGTAATTTCTCATCATGCATATGTAATTTCCACGTGTTATACTATCCTATCTGAGGAATTAAATGTCCCTTGTTGAGAAGGAGGCCCTCTCTGGACTTGTTTTCTCAATGACATCCAGTCAGGCAGTGGCTCCATCATCATCACTGACATTGCTTCTTGTGTAATCATCACCCATATACAAAGCAGTGCCCTGCTAAAATTGTCGCTTGACCACCTCACAGTTGCTCCTGCAGTTGCTCTGCTTGTTATGGAAAAATCACTGGTGTTCAGATTTCCATCTCAGTCCTTGCTGCTGAAGGAGATGTCTTGATGGTCTTTCCTTCCTTCTTTGTTTTGTCTGTTGGTCTTTTATTCCACTATTGTAGGCTGCAGCATAGGATTTATTTTATTTCTGTCTCCAGATGTTCTGGACATAATTCTTTTCAGGTGTGAAAATAGTGTTTTATACCCAAAATGTCACAAAAATTAGAATGAAACCTGGGTGAACCAGGCAGCTCTCAAACAGATGCTAATGGAGTAAGAATGCCTGGTTCTGTCATGCCACATCTCACTGATGAATACTGATAAAGGCCAGACCTGGCCTGTTTTGTCATTTCACTGCTCACCGGCAGCTCATGCTCTTTCAGGGAAGGTCCATGTTGTTTTCGGGATATTCCAAGCCACTCTTGCCCAGTTCACAGACAGATTTCCACATAAGTCCTTTTCTCTTAAGGCTTCAGGGCACAAGAATCACATTTCTGTGATTTCGTCTCATGTTTTTCTTTATGGCTGCACTAAAGATGCCAGTCTATACTGGCACTATACCACTATACTGGTATTTCTTATTCAGTGACACTGTACACTTACTCTTCGTGAGCAGAGGTACCTGAGTTACCTTTTTCCTGCTAAAAACAAATAATGATATATGGTTGAATAAAAAGGTATTGGATTTGGTTGTTCTTTCACTATAAAACCATGCTTCACCCATGCATAGGAGCAAGAAATATAAGGACCTTTCAGGCATAATTTAAATTACAACCCAAAATGGTGGCTGCAGGCTCAATATGTCTGTGTGCTGAAGAAAAAAACCCCATAGCCTATTTTTCTGTAAGTAGTTCAGAGTGATAACAGGTTTCCTTACGAAAGCCTCCACAACATTGCTCAGATGCTGAAATCACCTGCTCTTTCAGTGAGAACATCTGCACTTCCCTGGTTCTGCAGCCCACCCCACCCTTCCGGAGCATCTGGTGGTAACTACTCCAATCTTTATTCATTTTAGCCTGTCAGGAGACTATGCCCAGGAGACTATGCCCAGAAGACCCATGCACTCAGTGTACATCCTTAGCAGCAGGCTGTTGAATGCTTTGGAATCTCCTCGTACATGTGAAAGAGACTTCATTTCTTTTGGCCAAACACAAGACAAACCTCCTGGTTTTCACCAATGGCAGAAAAATCAAATTATTGACATTGTGTATGTTAATCTATGGCAAAGATCTCATTCTCCACCCTTCCTAAACAGTACTACAGTTATAACTTACTTACTTAAATTTTCAGGCAAAGACTGTCAGATGCCTGGCATCTTGAAAAGTATCTTAAAAGTAAAGAAATTACTTCTTCGAAATCACGTCTGTCTTCAGAAGTGGAGAAAACCAGTCAAAGCTAGTTTTGATGGTGCAGCCCTTATAATTCTCCACTGGTATCAATAATCTTAGCTTCATTACATTAACCACTTAATCATCTGAAGTTGGATTTTTTAAACTGAGCTTCTGTTTTTTAGTAGGCATACTTTTGTTCTACCATTTAGCAGATGAATTTTGCTGATTTACATGTAGCTAACATGTTGTAAGTGAAGCAATTCAGGTATCTAGCTACTGAACCAGCAGCATTTGTGCTTGGAATTGACTGATGGTGCAAAACGGTACCATAATCACGTATAGGCACTTTATCACACAGATAAGTCCTTTATATATCATTTCTTAACTACATATCACAGATTTGGGCACTATTGTGAATAGGAAATTTTGATACTTGCTTGATAGTTCCCACTGAAGTCAGTGAGACTTTTTTTCATTAGCTTTAATACCAAATAGAGCCCAAGACGTCTTAATCAAAAACAATGAAAGTCAGACTTTTTATCTAAGTAAAGGATTCAGGATTTGATACAATGCCAGCTTGAAGCATATTGTTTAAAATTATGTCGTTACCTTAAAAGTGGCTGCAAATAATAAGCTTTCTGGGAGTTACTTTGAACAGAGAGGTGCATGTGCACATTTTGGCACTGAAAGGTATTTCCAGGTGGCCTCTACTAACAGTTTGAACTAGAGTTCAAGTTTCATTCCAAGGGAGTTGGAAAATGATACATTAGAAAACATCCTATTGGTGGTGTTCTTCACTCTGCATAAGGAAATAACATAGGAAACCCTTTTCCCAGTTGGTTTCCTGTAATTTTTTTAAACTTGTTAGTGTAATTCCACTTCCTCCTTCCAAACTGATTTATGTAATCAGTACTTGATAAAACTGTGCTCTTGAAAAAGGTACTCTAGTTTGAATTTCAGTCTGAGAGCAAGAGATTTTACTCTTCCTGTTATTTTTTAATTTAAACTTGAAAAGGAAAATTGGGAGTCAGACAAAGTGCATTGTTGACCAAGGCACAGACTTCAGAAATCAAAAGCTGGTAGAGAGAGACTTTTTGATTTATTCTGGTCTTGAATTCCTTTTCAGCAATGGTGCTGACTCTCTTAGCACAATCCTCCTAAAGTAAATCCTGTTAGAACTTGGTACCATGCTTTAACTTTTAATCTACTGGTTTGAAAGGGGGCCATCAAAATAGGAAGCTCTTATAAAGAGCTCATAGTCTCAGTACGTTTTTTTTTTCAGTTAATACAACTTTTAAAAGTTACCCAAACAACTCTTTTGCTTTCCTTTGTTTTCAAACGTGAACCTTCTCCCAGTAATTCAGATGACATGATTTAAGCTGACATTAGTCACTTGGGATGACTTACAGAGAATTTAGCCATGAAAAAAAAGAGCCATAAATAGGGTCAGGAGTAACTTGCCATTTTATCACATGCGTACATTCACTTTCTGCTTGCCAGGCGCAGGCAAAACACAAAGAAACATTTCAGAGGCCCTGGTCTGTCTTTTTTTTTCTTTGCAAATAGGCATATTTCTAAAATCCAGACTTGAAATTTGGCATGGCCACAACTTTGTGCAAAAAATATCCTTTCTGTTGCCCTTTAAACAAATAACTAATGTTCTCGCTTATTCCTTTCTTCTTTTTTTTTTTTTTTCTTCTTCTCAAACAAATCCAGACAGAGAAGCCTGTGACCTCTAAATACCACTTGCTCTCTCCTCCAGTCCTTAGTGCTCCTGTTAGGACTGTAACGATCACGGTGCTGCTACAGCGCTGAAAGTTCTGAAACACAGGCGGTGGCACCCTCCAGCTTGACAGAGGGACAGAGCAAAACAAAAAGAGGTGATCTTCTCCCTTCAGATTTGCAGCCTAAATACGAGACAAGTGATGAAAGATGCATTTTGATGGGCAACAGAGCGCATGGAAATTATGAACGAAGTGGTAACCACAATTGCCAGTGCTCATAGTTTATGAGCAGCTTGATCTTCATCAGGACTTTTGCAAGCATTTTAACGAGGCATTTGAAGGAGAGAAGTCAGGTACCCCTGCAGAGGTTTGCAGGGAGGCTTTTAGCAAAATGGGAAGCAGCATTAAGACCTTGTTTTCAAATCTCACATATGGATGAGGGGAACATGTTGGACTGATGGGAGTTAGTACTTAGCTTCTCCAAGATGAAATGACAGATGATAATTGAGGGGGCAGCAAGCTGTGAGTAGTTCGGAAACAGGACAAGCAACTTATGGTTAATGTAATAGAGAAGGGGGAGCCGCTGCCAGCACAGGTGTGCAGCAACGAGAGACAGTTGGCGTCCTCTCTGGCTTGCACTGGCATTGGAAAAATTGGCTTCCGTTTGTCAGGGCAGAGACAAACCTGCTGTCATATGAGAAGGCCTCGCTGAGAAATTTTAGGCATACCGATGAATGGAGAAGCTGTCCATCAGCAGCATTAAGGTAAAGAACCAATAAGCTGTGCCAGTCTGGCACAGACCAGATGTGGATCCCAATTTGAGGCTGCTGTTGCTGTCTCCAGACTGTTCATCACAGCCAACTCCACCCGAGCTCACTTTTCACAGCCACTTCCTCTGTTTCTGCTTGGGCTATTTCAGTGCCTCTGGAGACGGTCCAGCGGCCACGTGACTTCCTCCCCAAAAAAACATATTCTCCCATTTCAGCTCAGGGTTTTTTTTTCTCTCACTGACTTCAGAGCTAACCCTTGGCTTCCACCCTCGCCAATCAATAGGTTCAATATCTGTATGTGAGCACCGTGTCGTACAGATGCACCGGGACTTAGTCTGCTACTAGAACTGGACTTCTTGCATTCAAGTAACAAAGGCATTCATAACATGCTGTTCCTTCCATACAAGTTTCTGAATATGCATTCACTTTTGAGGAAATGTCCTGTTTTTGAAGATGGCAAAGTCATGTATTGAAAAAAAAAACCCAAAGAAATAGAAATACACTTTAAGTAATGCCTATTATCATAGATAATTGCAATCTTACATTGTTCAACTAATCTTCAACTGGTTGAAGTGAAATTATAAATTAGTAGCCTAATCTGTATTTACAGCTGACACTTGCTTCTGGTATAGTCCTCATTGTCAACTCAGAAAAGCTAATGAGCTGCAGCCTTGCTATCTTCTCAGTAAAGTGAAGTGATGAGCAAGAAAGCAGGTCCAGGCAAGACTGTGTGTTGTCTTAAGAATTGCTGGAAATTTGCAGTGATTTTGTCTTGTGTTTAGGAAAGTTTCAAAAGAAAAACTTCCATATTTTTCTAGAAATATTGAGTACATTTCAATTTTACTTTTTGCCTACCTCAGTTAATAAAACTTGAAAATACTGTTTGACAGGTTTGAACTGAAAAGAAAACGGCTATTAAAAAGCATGATGCTGACCATTAAGTATACTGTTTCCTATTAGCAAGGTTCTAGTATTGATTTGGAGACAGGAGGACAGACAGGCACCCTTCAAATAGTTCTGTTCCTATTCTAAGAACTTCAAGAGAAAACACCATTATTCTGATTTTAACAGTTCCTGACATTTTATGAGTAGACAAAAGGAAAACGACATAGTTTTTGTATCCCATTGCAATTGCTGCAAAAACTGATGGCGGAACACAGCAGGCATTTTCCCCAACGTGTTTTGCACCTCCCAGCCTCCTCCCAGGACTGCAATGCCCCCAGAATTCTTCAGTAACTGAGACTGGGCTTTTTTAGCAATAAGAAAACAAATGTCTGCTCAACCTAAAGCAGGGGCTTGCAGAAGGGCCTTGGCGAAGGGCTCATCCAGTCTGTAACTCAGCCCAGGATCTGCAGTTGTTGCTGCTGGTTAGAGGAGTTGTTTCTAACTTTCCATTCTCACCTCTTTCCAGATGATCCACTGGCATCCACTTGATATCTAAATTAGAGAGAAGGTGTTGGTTGCCTCTTTGGGTCAGCATAACACAATAGCAGAACTCACTCCTGCTGCCAGTGTGGGACAGGGTGTATTTTATACAGGATACTTACAGGATACAAAACATGTATAAGATGATAACTAGCACAGTAAGATAGTTCCCAAAGTCAAATTCAGGAATGCCACACTCCCTAAAATCTCCACTGACCTGAAATGGTGTTTTAAAAAGCTGTTTTAGCATATATTATTGAAGAGAATGTGAAATACAGATTGTTTTGCTCTTCTCCCCACCCCCAGATATAGTTCCATGTTAGAAAATGTAACATATATTGCTAAATACAGAGAAAAATAGTACTCTGAAATTAGGACATCACATTCTGTTTACAGTATATAGACTACAACATTGTGTCTTTTAGATTTTGATTCTTTACAGTAAGAGATGTCTGCCATTCATAATTGTAAACAGTTTGCAAGTACAAATAAAAGTCAGCTGTGGATGGAATATTATGATGGCTTCTTCTCTTCAGGACTTGATGCACTTACATGTAAATAACGCCAGGAAAAAAAATCCAGACATTTGGTGCTTACATATGTCTAATTGTCCAACATGTTGGATAAATATTACTCAAGATCCTTTTCAGTAAGTTATTTCTGTGGAAGATAATGGGTAATCTTACTACATTTGTTATTGCAAAGGCTACCTAACTAAATTTGTTATTACAAGTGCAGAATAGCGAGCAATTAATGCTTCATTTTGAGTCTTCTTAAATGGAATTAATCAGACTTGCATTTTCTATATTGAAATTGTTAAAGAGGAGACTTAAAAGCCCCGAGCAGCTGCAGAACTCCGAAAGAATGAAGGGCTGAACTTGCACTGAAGATAAGATACTGCCCCAGCTTTGCTTCCATCTGTGAATACAACATCTGCTTTTGAGGAAGTGAAATGAGAAACTGCATAAATCAATATAAAGATTGTTTCTATTTCCAAGTGTAGTCCAGGGCATAGTATTTGTGAAAGAGCATTGACAGTAGGGTTCCATTGCTGGTAGAGAACAATTTTAAATTCAGCATCATGATTAATGAGGAGGCTAAAGAAAAGATATGCAAGATTATGTCATACTTTAGTATCCTTTCATGATAATTGCTAAGGTAAATGACACGATACTCATCCAAGCACTCACTAGCATATCCAGCAATCCTGATAGATACATCTATGTATTAATAAGAAAGTGCTTTTTTTCTGACAATTTTAGAACTAATGATTTGAATATTCTTCTTCTTTGGATTACTATAAAAAGTCTCCAGAACTTCTGTAATTTCCATTAATCTCAGGCAGTATTCATGTACTCACTTCCCGTATGAAAACCCAATTGGTGATGCAAAGAAAAGAATAACAGACTTTTTACAATTAGGCATGAAAAAATCCACCAAACCTGGCCATCAATAGCAAGCATTCTTGGTGTTAATAATTTATTAAATTCTCATTTCCACTGTTTAGTATTTGTGAAGACAATAGGGTTCAATTGGCATGCATCTCTTTCAAGAGAGCACCACATAACTTTCTGCACGGACAAAGTCAAATGATGCTTCAGCTCTTCTGTCTCACTACCACCTTGGGCAGAGTGGTTGGCTTTGAGGCGGTGGGCTCATCGGAGGCCAGCCGTTCATGCACACAGTAAAGGAGAGAGGCCCTACCCCAAGGACTTGAGACAGACTGAGCAAACTTTGTTACAAAAGCTTAGCTCGGAAGGAAAGTATAAGGGAAGAAAAACTACATTTACAATTTTGCATCATGCAATCAAAACAACTTTAAAGGCAAAGCTGTTCTTGGTTGTGTCCAATACTTATTACATATCAAGCATATAAAAAACAACATCACCATGGTTTAAAACGCATTTACTTGTGTGCACACATTACAGTCTCACCCTCCAGGGAACTACTATGTTTTCTTGAAAGTTTATAGCGCACAATTACCAGAGCCCAGTGACTTACATTTTCCTAACTGATTTCCAGGAGGCCAGTTTTGTCTGCTGCCTCTTGATGAGCCACAGCACTCCAGCTCCCTTGTTAGACTGAAGACACATACATAAACAAGTATTTCCAAAGTTGCCCTGATTCTTTGGTGGAAGTGGTGGGATACTGAAAAATGAAGTAACAAGAAAATGCACCAGTTGAATGGCTCATAATCATCCATGATTTTCACATGGCACAGCCGTTCTCTCCAACAGAAAACGGGAGGGCCAGGGCTCAAATTCTTCTGGCAAAGTGAATGATCTTTGAAAATTTTGCCAGGCCCTGCTCTAGGAAGCGTGGCAGTCAATGCTGAATTTCCATACTGTCTTTAAGGAGCCTGAAGTGATATCCAGGCTTGAGGAGATAGGCAGGAAAGTGAAATTCATTTTATCTGGGAACAGAAGAAGAGTGAGATGGACAAAATGATCATCTATACATATTCCTTTGTACTTGAAATGAAACATTTCTCTTATGAAAACCAATCAGTTAGATCAAACACTTTCCCTCCAAAAAGCTTCCCGTATAAACCCACGGCTGTAGGCTTCAGCCTGTAGGATTTACTTCCTCCTCTGGCTCAAATGATGGGAATTCATCTTCTGTTTTGTTTCTCTTGCCTGAAAACTAAGCAGTACACACAAGCCTTTGATCAAAACTGAATGCTAAAAACAATTCTACCACTCCCCTTTTGCACGAAATAGTGCTTACTCACAGAAATATTCCTTTTGAAGTTGCTTTGTAGATACCAGAGAAATACACAAGAGTCCGGAGGGCTAAGAGATACTGTACTTGTTGAGCAAAGGCCATATTCTGATGTCACCAGATATGGTATTTCTGAATAGTCTTTTATGCAGGGTTTTATTTCAGGGTTCTGTAAGAGTTCTTTTTTTTTTTTTTCCGGTTTATAAAGAGAACCTCAGGGATTCCAGAGGGATTTTTGAGAAAGGCAATTATGAGTCCTAAAAACACCAGTGGAAAGAAATACTGATTCACTAAACAATACAGTTAAAGACAGAAGACATATTAACTGTCTGCATTTTCCTCCTAATATGCATAAGACAAGAACGAGTATATCTTTTCCAGAGTTTTTAAATAGCTACGTATTTAGATCACCAGAAAATGGCCCCATCCCACATAGGATGCAACAACCCAGTGATCCACTATTAAATGAAACTGTTCCAGATAAACTGCGAGCCAACTGACCCTGGAAATTTAGTACCCAAGTTGCGTGACTCGAAAATCTGTTCAAAGCAAGGCATGGCTGCAGGCCTTGACTGTTGTACTTTAGTAACCATAGTAACATGGTCTCTGGAGACCTAATGCTAGTGAATTTTCCTTTATTTCAAGGAAGAGTAATAAGAGAAATGTGGCTTGGAACTTGTTCTCTCTCTCTCTCTTTTTTTTTTTTACCCCCCCTCATTTTTACTATGCCATGACCTTGACCAAAATACCTTTGAAGTATTTGCTGGCTGATTTTCTGCTATGGGACCAGAAAAAAAAAATCAGGATATATAAAGGTTCTTGCCAAAGGAAGTCCTATCTTCCTCAAAATATTTGCCTTCATTCCCAAAGAGAACCTCTTGACTAATAATGTTTCAAAAACTTCTTAATGGAAGGAACTGATAACTTTCATCTCACAGCTACTATGGGCACCAGAATAATGTTGTACTTTCTTTGAACTGACAGATTAATTGTTTTTTGTTTCAGTAGCAGGTGCAGCTTTTCGTGAGTACATAATTGGATGTACATGTTTTTTCAAAAGAACACAGGCCCCTGTCTGGTGCCAAGCTCTTTTTTAATTTTTTTTTTCCATTTGGGAAAAAAAAAAACCAAATTTCATTTTTTAAGTACAATGTAGAAAACTCATGTAAGTGTTTTCAAAAAGCCAAATACAAACAAACAAATGTTCACAATACATACTTAAGTCTGTCTCACATGTTTCAGCTATTATCCTGGATTAGAAATTCCATCTGTCATTGAATCCATATGGTTTACCAAATGGCAGTTTACAACCATGTATTTTTTGCAGATTCGAACTTAGTTGTTTTTTGTTGCAAAACTTTTAATGTCCACGCTAATATCTGTGTGTGTATGTTTCTATGTGTGTGTGTCCCTGTATGCTTGTATAAGCATATGCAAATTGCTAAAAATTCCAATAGGATGCAAATGGACTTTGTTCATTAGAACCCACCAGTTGTACACAAAGCAAATAACATCAACACTGAGCCACAGAGCTTGGTTATTCCCATCTCTAAATCTAAGAGCTCTGTTTTGGACTTTCCATTATTTCTACTGAAAATAATAAAGTGAAATGAGGAGAGCTGCCTTTACTTTTCTCTGTGCTGCCCTCTCTGCGTTTTGGGCAGACACGTGGCTATGTTAGGGAGTGCAAACTGCACAAATATGAGGCTGGTCCAAGTCCTCTTTCCCTTTTCCTCCCCCCAGGTTATCAATAACCCGGGCAGATGGCTGCTGTGGTTCTGACACAGCAGACCAGTGGAGCCTCCTGTTCACTGGGAACGAGAGAATGCTATCACCAAAAATTTTATTTCAATAACTGGGAATGTTTAAAGTCATAAGTGGAGCCATATACTTTGTTGTCCTGTTTACTGCAACACCCAGTAACTCAGAACAAAAAAGCTGGGAATAGTTTTCGTTTGTTCTCATGGAATTAAGTTGTCTCTCTCTTCCACTCAGTCTAACAAATCACTAGGATTCTGGCCAGAATAATGTAAAATCTCTATGCAGTGTTACTCTAAAGGGCTTGAGTATAGAGTGGTATATGATAGTTGAGAGATTTATCTGAGAGGTCAGAAGATGTCTTCTCCTACTCAGTTCCTACTCCTACTACTCAGTTCTGGGGTGCCAGACTTGTGCTAGCAAACACCCTCCTCTTTTTCCCCAGCTGTGGTAAGTAGGTAAGAAAAGTATAAATCTCAGCCCAGCTCTGACTCTATTCAGAGTCCTCTGTGCTACAGATGTCAGATTTCACACTGAACTGCACTTTAGGGTAATATAGCAAAAACAGAAAAATTTGCAGTCATGGGTTAGACTCGCTGGTTATGAAGTTTTACTCCACGTCCAGTTTGTCTCAGTGTGGTTGAAGCAGCAGGTTTCCCAGATAAAATGAGGTTTAGACAACCAGAATTTGTGTTAATCCTCAATAGCTTCATGTGGCTCCATAAAAGTTGTTGTTGCATCAAAGTGGGTTTTGCTTTCCCTGCCTGCAGGGCAGAGCATCTGATGGCTGTTTGGGGTCATGAAAACCAGACAATGCTTACTTAAGAGATCTTAACTCAGAAAAGGACATCAGCATTCTGAGAACAAAACAAAAAAAAAGCACGGCAAGTTTGTGATTCTCTTCTTTTACATGCTTCCCTCAAATCCATACTTGTTTCTGTCTTAACTTAAACACATGGCTCATTGAACTTTTCCTCCACTTCTTTGCTCTTGCTCTCTTCCACCCTTCCTTAACACCTCCTCCAACCTCACAGATGTAGTTGCCAGTCCACTGATCTGAACCCTTAGAAATACACATGGTCCCATTTCCCCTTCCCATTTTCACAAAATGCTGCACCTGGTCCAGCCCAACTTTGGATTTGTAAAAGAAAAACTTGTGGAAAGAAAAAGCTGCCTGTCTTCCACTGTGGGGGAGAAAGCTTTATATCTTAAAGGTAGAAACTGATCTCTTAGGGTAGGTGTCTGGACCTAAGGAGTATGTAACCATATGTTGGATGAAGAAAATTCATTTTTGCATAGGAGTATTTATTTCTTGGTTCATAAAAACAATTCTTGGCAAAGGCAGGTGCTCCCCATTCTATTACCTACAGGGGCTGAACAAGCCCAGCTTGCCTGCAGGACAACAGAAGGCACATTTTAAGGATGTTCGGCATAATACTGTGTGAGATTCTTTGATCATATTCAGATCTTGTGGTCATTATCTAGGCCTTCCCAGATAGGGCTTGGTGCATGAATTTGCCTAGGTTACGAACATTTCTTTAATGTTCTTCATTTTTGCTTGCCACGGCTGCACGGGCAGGACCAGAAGTCTTTTGGAACGTGCACAGTAACAGCTCCAGATATCTGCATGAAGGAGCTCCCTTAAATGTCCTATCTTTGTGGAAATTTTTTAGTCTGCTCAAATTAATAGGCCTGCCAGATGTTCAAAATGTAATAGAATTCCTAACATCACATCACTGATGGTTTCATCACTGTGAAGATGAGTCCAAAGAGACAAGATGCCAAAAATGCTTTCTTGTCTCTGTTCGACACTGGAAATGGGTATGACAGATACCATCTATGGAGGCTCCTCTCAGCACAGTGAAAGGCACAGATGTGAAGACGTAGAAATCTTGAAACATCTTCTGGTTGGTGAGGTGCTGGGATGAATTTGGGCATTATTTAGAGCAGAAAATAGCATCAGTCCAGCAACTCCTTGTGCTTGAGAGTCAACAGGGATAACTAGTCTTCAACACGAACCCAACTAGGCAGAGATAATGCTTATTCTGGAAAGGATCTGTATCTATGGAGCTGACCTGGTGTTGAACATGGTTTGTACTTGACTATTCTTAGCGATGACTCATGGTTAGCATTGACCTGATTGAATCAGTTGCTGCTACAGCACTTTCCAAGTGTAGGTGATCCATTGCAGTCTCTCCACTCAATTTCTTCAGTCACCGTTTCATAGGTTCTTTGAGGTGCAGAGCCCCTGGCTACATATGGTCCCCTTGGGCCACGTTTCCAAAGGTGCTCCACATTTATGATTGGGGCCAAATCTTCTGAGGAGGTCGGTCTATTGTGCACTGAACTCTTGAAATTCTGCCCACCATTGTCACAGTGGGAACAGGCTTCGAGCAGTCTTGGAAATCTGGTCCTTATTTAGGAACCGAAAAGAGAACCAAGCTCACAAAAATATGTCAGTGTATCTGGTTACTGAGCAATTGAAAATCTGCCCTCATTGTGCTTGAGGATTAACTCAGGATTAATAGGCACATCACTACAACAGTCAGTTGAGAGAAAGGTGAAGGAAGGATAATAATAATATAGCAGTATTTCATCAGCAGCTATTTGAACTGTAATCTCAAAAGACCTCAAAACCATCACATGAAAGGATCATCTAAACTACCTTGGAATGCAAGCCTGCTGGAGTGAAGATACATTACTGAATCTTTATCAAGGGAAGAGAGGCAAAATTAGTCAGTCTGCACGCAGCTTGGTGGATCTTAGTGTTTATGTCATGCATTTCATTTAATCCTTGCTTTTATTTTTCTCTGGTTGCTTTCCTTGCATCACTGAGTCTATGAGAATTAATTTAGATTTTTTCTAGACTAAACATTGGTCTATATCAATGAAGTATTTATTGCCTACTTTTTATATTCATTGTATTTATGCAATTATGCTATGTATGTATTTTTATAGAAGCTTAAGAAAATAGCCATACCTTAAAATATATGTCCAGTTTTAAAGTCACAGCTACAACAGCACATGTATTTAATTTTCTTGTTGGGAGGTCATTATATTACCTATATGTATCAATGCATATACATTCAAAGCAATTATTATAAAATGTAATATCTTAAAAGCAAAAAGAAGTAGTCAACACTAGTTATTAAATGTTTAATTATATGAATTAATGACAAAACAAAATTTAAAGTGATAATAAACTAGTAATATAATATGGTAGTTACACTGTAATTAGCTATCCTAACTTTTTTTAAAAAAGGAAAAAAGCATATTCCAGACTGTTGTTCATTTTTCATGTTAGGAAAAAAAGACTTCTGTAAAAATGTGATGTCCGAATTTTTTGCGTGATTTTTTTGTATCTAGAATGTTCTTAAAATTATTACATTGTATACCCATTTTACTCTTTACTTTCTGATTATATTTTTAATTATTTTCTTTTCTCTTCTGTAGTCACTGAATGGTTTTGCATTGGTGGTGAGTGCAGATGGAATGATATTTTATGCCTCATCAACGATTGTGGACTATCTAGGATTTCATCAGGTAAATATATTAACAAATATTTAGAATACTTAGTCACTGTCATTGTAATGACTTTCTTGTAGTTAGTCCTACTAACTGGCTTTGTAAAATGCAGCACGTTACATTGTTTTGCCTTATCCTTCTACTGCTGATTAGACATACACTATTGCTGAAATTAAGCTATTTCACTATGCCATTTCAGACTAATCATCTTCTTTTTTTCCTGATCTGATGGAATTCCTTGTAATATCGACCCGTTTGTAAAGTTTTTGTTAACAGAAACATGATCCATTATAAAAACAATAAACTAAAAGTTTCTTTTCGACTTCAGTATAAGAAGCTGTTATTCTAGACTGGTTGCCTATGTATAATAAATATACTGTAAAGTCACAGAATGACAGGACCATGTAGTTGAAAAGTCATGTTGTCCAACTTCCATCTCAAAGCAGACCCAGTTAGAACAGGTTGATCTGGGACCCCTCTAGTCAAATTTAGAATTTCTATGACCCCTCTGAAAGATGTGTTCCGGTGTTTAACTAACTTGACTGTAATTCTTTGTTGCTTATATCAAGTCCCGGTTTCCCATGTTACAACTTCTGTCTGTTGCTTCTTGTCTTCCCACTTTGTTCTTCTGAGTCAGGTTTTGTCTTCTCTACACCCGCTCGTTCAGTTGATGTAGACAGCAGTAAGTTCTACCTGAAATTTTCTCTTCATAAGGCAGAACAAACCCTGTTATTCTCTCCTCATATCTCGTGAGCTCCAGCCCTGTTAAGTGGCTTGGTAGCACTCTCTTGGGCTGATATCTTTCTTTCCTGGGGTACCCAAAATTAGAACTTTGCCTTTGTTGAACTTCCTGAGGTTCCTGTCACCCCACTTGTAGCCTGCGAAGGTACAAATAGCTGTTCTGCTCTCCCCAGTTGGTACCCTCCTCAAACCTGCTGAGAGCGTGCTCTATTCCATCTTTCACTAATCAAGAAATTAAACAGGGTTGGTCCCAGCATCGCTCCCCGGGGGATGCCACTAGTCACTGGCTGCCAATTGGACTTTTCCATGACTCATGTTTGCATATGCATAAAAGACTTCAGAATAAAAAAAATCATCTTAGGATGTGAAGTCAAAAAGCAGATGTGAAAAACTGCTGAAATAACTTTCCTCAATCAATCTTTGCTCTCAAGGTATCTCACTTTTAAGGAGAATATCAACCTAAAGATAAGTGCCTGCCCCACTACACTTGCAAATTAAACATTTCTTGTTGTAATTGTTTCAGACTGATGTAATGCACCAAAACATATACGATTACATTCATGTGGATGATCGCCAGGATTTCTGTAGACAACTGCACTGGGCCATGAATCCTCCCCAGATGTTGTCTGGACAGCAACTACAGACAGAAACAGGTGGGATTGTATATGTTGATTGGAAACATAGGCACCACTGCATAAAGTTAGAATTGCGCTCCACCTACGTCCATGCCTGTTCCACATCAAGTCTTCACTGGAAAGCTGCATAGTGGCCATTTATAAGGTTTTCATCCCATAGAAGACAATTTTTCCCAATCCTTGACATGTGTAAGGTAGTATGTAATATTGAGGTTAGAAAGTTGATGTTTCCCATATTATACCTATGGATATTCTTATCCATGCAGAATGAACAACATTGTTGTTCATGCTACCAACCTTTTGTTCCTACCTATCAGGACATTAGTATTGCTATCATTAATGCAAAAACCCCCACGCAAAACTTTTCTGTACAGCTTCACAGCACCCATGTCAGTTTTTGCCATTTGTTTTCTCATGCAAGGTTATGCAGATAGTTTTCAGAAGAACAAGTAGGTTTAGCAATGTATTTTTTCCTCTGAGGCTGTGAAATCTTAAGGTTTCTCCCACGTGAGGTGTTAAGCTGAAATCATGAGTACAGAAAATACAATGGGGTTGAAATGGTAAACTTTATAAAGAATTATTGATCACAGCAAAAATGTATGCATTTCACCAGAAGGTGAGGAAGTATCTGAGGAAAGAAATTGAGAAAGCACAGTCTCCAGAAGGGTGGGGAGAAACTTGGAAGCAATCCTTCAGCAGCCTTTATGAAGTCCTCAGGAACACAATCACGAAACTTTGGCAGAATTTCTTGCAGTTTCTGTGTTTTGCAAGAGTCTTAGACATATCTGAGGAAATTTGCAAGATTTTGTAGGAAGTACACAGAAAACTATACAATGTGCATGAATATTTCAAACTACTAAAAGTTACAAACATTTGGAATTTTTGTCCTAATATATACAGTGGATAATTTAAGTTCCCGAGTTCATACTTCTGCACAAATACTTGGGTCTTTTGGGAAGTATTTCAAAAGCTATGCACTTGTCCAAAACTGGAAAATGCTTCATTAAAAATCAAGGAGGCAACAGCTGAACTTTAGCTAATCAGCCAGTGTTCATTTGTTTGTTGTTTTTTTTTTCTTGCATTAGCATTTTTCCTTATTTTGTTCCTTTTTCTAATGTATCTTCTGTGATCTCTGAACTCAAAACCAGCAACATCTGTTACCCTGCTTTGCAGCATTAAAAATCACAAAAACTCAGGAAATAAAAAAGTCCAAGTTTCTGAATAAACTCACCTGAATCCCATTGTAGAGCTTTTCTTTTTTCTTTTGGTAGAGCATGTGCAGATATATCTATACATGACACAATTTAATATTTGCCCTTCCATAAAGTAATTTTTAGCGATTTCCGTAACAGCTTCTTCAATTGGCTGCAGAACATTTTCATTCTTTCTTAGTGTGATCTGATATATATATTGCTTCCACTGTTGTTCCTAGGAGAAGAATATATCCTCAGTAAATTGTTTAAAGCACAGGAGAACGACAGCACGACAGCAGATTATTCTTCTTTCTTAACTCGTTGTTTCATCTGTCGAGTTCGCTGCTTGTTGGACAGTACTTCTGGCTTCCTTGTAAGTATAATTTCACTTAGAGAACTGTAGCCATGACATACTATATTTTAATTACTTCACATGAAAAATATTTCAACATAAATACTGTGGACAGCCATGGACAGGATACACTTTTCATTTGATGTGCACTAAAGAAGAAACACCTAAGGACAATTATTAATATGTATAATATTAATAAATATGTATAAAAATAGTATGTATAAAGAGTGATGGTAGAAAAGAAGGGTGTAATATTTGAAACTGAAAGAATCTATGAACATCTATGTTTTAAGCTCTTTTGGACAACATCTGTCCTTGTTTTTGTACTGTGCCTAGCACAAGGGTGGCAAACCTGAGTTTCAATGACTAACATTTAAGCACAAAGTATTTGCTTTACGTAACAGGAATAATAATGAACTGTTTTCCCCTTTTGTAAAGGGTCCTTTAATAATAAAAACCAGAATTAGAAAGTCTCCCACACGCTTCTCAAATATCCTTACTAGGAGAGGTTCATTTCTAGAAATTGCTTCCCCATTTACTTAGTACAGACCAATACAGTTTCTCCATATGACAAAATACCACGTTTGCGAAGAAAATGAGAGGATCAGCACGAGACAGGGAAATGCAACTTCTGTCTCAGATGCTCATTTGCTGGAAGACTATGGGTCTGAACAGCCGTATCAGTTAGTCATTTCTGCATCCCTGTTTTAATCTTGTAGCTCTGGAAAATGCCCAACTGAAATGGACTGATTTTTCTCTGGTCATTTTGTGGTAGGTAATCTTTTCAGCAAGAGGCAGCAGCTTGCTATTAACTTGATCTCTGCCTTCTGATTATATGGAGATTTGAGGCAGGGATGGATGGTTCCTTCCAAGCTATGTACTTTGAATCTGGCTGTCTTGGGTATATCTTTTCCCTTGGCGTCTGCCTGCACAGCCCTTGGGTTGTGCCAATCCATATACTTCCTACAGAAAGAGCAGGGCAAGAGGAAAGAAACTCAGGAACCATCTCACTGGCAAGAACAGAGCATGGAAAAAATAATAGTTCCAGCTTCAGAGTAAGGCATAGAGGAAATAGCTGCACCACCATACGCTGCCTGTCTCAGCAAACAGAACATAACGCAGAACTTCTGCTTTAAGTACACAGGAGAGAAAAAACCAAAAACCAGCCTCAAATGTCTCATTTTACTGTGTGTAGTACCTCCACTCCCATGTCTCTGAAATGGTATGGTTTTAATTATATGAAGATAATGAAATTCCTAGGGTTTTTTCCTTATTTTAAAGCTGATTTTTTTTGTGTGTGAAACAACATGCTCCTAGGTTGCATTTGTATTTTTAACGTTTATACACTAAATGCTTAAGATAATTCTATTGGTTTTTTTTTTTTGTATAACAGACAATGCAGTTCCAAGGCAAACTAAAGTTTCTTTTTGGACAAAGGAAGAAGTCCTCATCAGGAACAGTATTGCCACCTCAGCTGTCCTTATTCTGCATAGTGGTACCACTTCTGCTCCCTTCCGTGACAGAGATGAAGATGAAAAACCTGCTTGTGAAAGCAAAACACAAAGCTGATGATGCAGCAGCAGTGAATACAAAGTATTTTCAAATTAATCTTTTATCAGTTAGTAAAGTATGCTACGGGCTTTATGTTTATTAAGCATGTAAAAAGTACAAATTAGGCTAAATAACCCTCCATTTTAAAACTCTTTCTTAGAAAAGTGAATAATTTATCTGGTTTTAATGATATAATACATCATAACTATGATGATATAACACAACATAACATATATATAGTACTTTATGTATAATACATATTAAATATTATATTATCTTATATATCATTTTACAGAAAAACTGGAAAGTTAGGATATCTTCCTAACCTTCAGAAGTTACCAACACAATAAGTCACTCTACTAGTTGTAAAAGTGGAAAAGAAAAAGTAGTTTTACTGAGAGTTTTCAAATTTCAGTATCTTCAGGTAGCACAGTTATTTGGACTAGGGCATTTGGTAGCAAATGAAGGAAAAGAAAAATTTTAGAAAGCTGAATGTGCATGTGGGTGGGTGTTCATATAGAGTCAAATGAGATGTATTTGGTGTATGTATTTATCTTACAACAGAAGGCTTATGAACACAGAAGTCTACGATTGCACTAAATGGCCTAGAACTGATCACTCGGTAGCAATCACAGAAGATCAGGACAGATTGTGTTCAGACTCATTTCCTTCCTAACACTTTTTTCGTTACTCTTCCATGATTGGACTTTAGTTGATGTTTGGAGCTAGGGCTATGTTTTCCCTTATATGGTTAAATATAACCTTGCAGCAACGAGGTCTGTTGGTATGAAGCAAAATGCTCATCAGTGTGACTGACAGCATCATGATTCGGCTTTTAATTAGAATATGTTTGTGTATGTGTGGATTTACTATCCAGACGTGTAATGTGGTTCTAGCACATACATCCTTTTGACAAGAATGAAATTACTGGAAGGCTGATACAATGGACTACGCGGGCTTTTGGAACGGAGTTGGAAATTCATTTCCACTTGCTAGTTTTTAGTGGCCTGAGATTAGTTGATGATCAGACTTCAGCTCCTAGAAAAGAGGTGCTTTACTTAAATTTTATTAACTGACTGGACAGTGGCCAAGGATTTGACAAGAATTAAGCGGGCATTTAACTTGAGCATTTCCTTTGGTTCAGTCCTGAAGCATGCTGGCCAGGGATATATAGTCATTTCTTTTCTGAAGGTCTTAATAAAAGAAAAAATTTGTAAAGCGGTGTTATCGACTTTGCACCCTTTCCAAGCCCTAATATACATTTCAAACTAAAGACTGGAAGAAATTAATTCAAATCATATGATGATTATTGGAAATTGAAGACATGCTATCCCTTAAGTACATTGCTGCTTGATGTGATGTACGTACCTTGAATGTACCTTGAACAGGGCGAGCAGACTATACACAGTGTTTGTCTCAATTTAAGCTGAAACTTGAACCAGATATAGTTGTCATGAGCAGAATATTCCTAAACATAAATATTCCTCTTAACTGAATGCAGAATTCCAGTCATACACTAGTTTGACCAAATTAACGATGCAGGAAACATAGATAATTATTTAGTGTTGGTTACTATATATTTAAACCGTAAATCTTTGCTAATGGTCAACAGTTTGAAGATCCCATCATTCAGAGTTTGTCACTTTACTGTGTTGTCATTCACTAACAAGGAATTTTCTGTCCTCTACAGCTCCAGTTCCAAAGGTAATTCAGGTCTGTGTGAAGTGGCAGAATTATATGGAAGAAACAGTCATCATGAAGCTGCAACTTTCACTAATGTGTTACAGATTGCTGAAAACCAAATCAAAGGTGTGCCTGCTAAGTACTTCTGGATTATATACAATTTATGGAGAAAGAATCTTGTCTTTTCTTTTCTCCTGTTAGGTTTTCCAGATTTTGGTCCAATGACCTCTTTTTTCTTTTCTCTAAAACCACTTCTATAAAAAAACACCAAAAAAAAAAAATTGACTACCTCAAAAGACAGTACTGGATTAGTCTGCTATTTTGGAGTGATCAGAAATATTGTGATGCCGAGTTTACAGATATATAAACAATCATAGTAAATAAGAATACTCAAAGTATGCTTTCCTAAATATGGCAGCACTGAATTTAACAAGATTATGTGAAAGTCTTAATAATAAATGACTGTATCTATCCCTCTCTGAGGAAAAGTGGAAAATATTTTACAAATGTTATTTTTTCCCAAAGATCAGAAAACGGAGGAAAATTAGACTATATTGTTTTTAAAAATCATGAGTTGCTTTTCCCCTGTTTGCTGTGTCAGTACTATGAGAGTCTATGCTGTATTACAGATTTTACAATGGATAAAATTTTGATGGTGAGTTTACCCCAATGGGCAACTTCTTCAACAGAGTTGTACTCAGCCGTCTGTCACACCCGCCAGAAACAATTAACTTCTTTAAAACTGTTCCTCTGTCATAGCCCCATTTTTCATGAACATTTTTTTGTTAGTATAGTACTATTACTGAGAGGAAAAAATTATAATGAACTAATAATACTGAAAAATCCTTGGTTGCAGTTTAAGTACCTCATTAAGCTTTTCAAGTTTTATTTTTTAAATGTAATTTGCCTAGTTTTGTGACATACTTTGGCCTGTACTTTCCTATGCTGATGATTCCAGGGCAGCAAACAAACCTGTGAACATGCACCTGTAGCTCAGGTAAGAAAAAATAATAATTACTGCTTGTATTAAAATAGATTTTCTTTTAAATTGTACAGCAAAGAATAATGGAGAAAATGGCATTTCTCTGGTGAAAGTACAAACAAATGAAGATCACTGGGTCTGGGTTCAAGCTAACACTCAACTTCTGTATCGAAGTGGTTGTTCAGAGTATGTTCTTGCCCAACAGCAAATGTTAAAGTAAGTATATTTTTCAATACTAAAAAAAATTTCTGTATTTCAGAAAAATGGATGTATTCTTTATGTATGAGATCTTTAAAAGGACTGTAGTGACCCAAGAGAAGAGCTGAATGAGAAGGATTTAGTTTACTTACAAAACGTAAATCCATTTTTGTCTTGGATCATATGAAATGGCTGTTATTATCCTAAACAATATTTATTTCTTCAGTCTGAAGTTGAGTGCACTTACATACTAAAACTGAATATTTCAAAACCAAAATGCCTGATTATTAATATGCTTTGACTTTCTTGCATGAAAATGTATTTTGGGGGTTCACTTTACTTTGCAGCTGAAACTCTTCACTGGTTTAGCGTTGTGGTTTTTTTTATTTTTTTAACACTTGAGTTTGTTAAGCTTTGTTTCTTTTTTCTTTATGGGTGACTGTTGAGCTCATGTTTGCAGTTGTGGATGTTCAACATAATCTAAACAGGGATGCTCATATGCATTGTATGTTTGTAGATAGATACATCTAGTTGTCTGTAGTCTCAGCCTTACAGTGGAAGCTAATCTCACAGATTTGCATTCAAAGAGGACGTCTGTGCTGGGTTTTAGCCTTTCCTCCCAAATAGGCTTTTCTTCCTTCCCCCATGGGGTTGTCTGTTTTAGTTCCTGTGGGCCTTGTTGAGGTATCTCTTCAACCTGGTCTGAGGGAAAAGATAAGAGAGTGGACTGAATGAGCAGGGCCCAGGAGGTGTACAGAGCCGCCATCTGGCCAGTGGAAAAAATGTGGCTGTTATCACTGTTTTTTATCTTTAGGGTGCCTCGCAGGTGGAAGAAATAAATGAAAAAATCTTTGAACTTCTGGAGTAGATATCCCTTTCAGGAAGTGTATCTCGCATGATCCACATGAATAACAGAGGAGCTCCCACCTGAGGGTGGTGGAACTCTTCATATTTACTGGGACAGCACAACATCATTTTGCTGCGTGAGGGAATGAACTATTAAGAAGCAGATTAAAAGGGCCTGTTTCTTGCATTCAAGTCTTCTTTCAAATTGTTTTTTGTGTAGTTAAGTGTGCTCTTTGATGTTTATTTAGTTACATTTTTACCCTCTGAGTGGCTAAAATCCTTCCTTTATGCTTGATAGTTCCTGCAGACTGAAGTCTTACAAGAGTTACCCTTGGAGATTATATTCAGTTCTCTCCTCCTGCCTGCAATAGACTTCATTTTTACTAACTATTTTTTTTTTGCTAAAATGTATGCTGTCTTCCTGGAAACATACATTCTTTTGGAGAATTTTCACTAGATACTATTTCACTGTAAAACTCTTAATTTGGGAGTCTAAGCTTTTGTGACTGTTGCATTTTGTTCAGTCCATTGCGTCCCAATTACACTATTTCTTGAGAAGCTAGTTCTACGGCAAACTTACAGCCTACCTTTTACATCTCAAGACTATAAATAATAACAGTAAATATTTAGCAGAGGACTAAAAATATTTAATACCTTCTGGGAAAAAAGAGAGAAAATATTCTCCTTTCTTGGTGTACATTTATTACAGTGGGACATTCTCTCTTTGTAACAACATGGACTCCCTCTACTGGAAAAATCCTATAGTTGCACATTGATTCCATACCCAAGGAAAAGTTCTTAATAGCTAAGAAAAAGTCTTCTAAAACCCTTACTAGCTCTCCAGGTGTTCATGCTCAGTTTCTTATTGAGATGTCCACATCTTGTTCGGGGTGGAAGGAGGGGCAGCGGGTACATAGCACTGATCCTGCCTGGTCAGTAACCAGCATGTTACTGAATTCCAGACAAATACTGAACCTGAAGATTTGGACCCCGAGTTTTGAAAACTGCTGCATCGGGCACAGAAATACTCAGGCAGCTTTCTCTGCCACAGCTCTTCACTACCATTGGGTACTTCAGCTGGATGTCATGGAAAATTAATTCACTGGCCATCTTAAAAAATGAAAGACAGCATGAATTAACTTAGACATGCAAAAAAAAAACTTATGCCCAACATGAATGTCTGTGACTATTCTGGACACACAACTTGGGCATTTTATTTCCTCTCAGCTAACTCTGCATCCTCAAAATATAAGACGCCCTTGGTTCTCCCTCAAATCACTTTGATCAGAAAGTTCTTATGTGTCCAAATAACTCCCCATTAACAAAACACATCTCATTTAAGATATTCTTTGCATTTTATCTCTAGATTTTTCTGCACACAAATTTTATTTAGATGTATTTTAAAGGAAGAACAAAAGCGCAATGTAGTTACCATACTGTACTACAGTATTTAAGGTCTCTGTGAACTGTGTCCCTGAAATGGAAGAGTAAATGCATGTCAGAATTTAAATGAAACAGTGCCACAGAAAGGTAGCTGTGCACACACATTGATTCCCAGATGCTTGTACACTTCTTTTCTCTCAAAGAAATGCAAATGGTGTATGGACAAGAGTGTGAGAGTCCCATATTAAGGTAAAGACAAAGTATTGCTTGTAATGTATGTCAAGCCACTCCATTTGTGTCCCAGAAAACATCCATTTAGAAACCTCTGATTGACTTATTTTTTTCTACTGTTATTGAAAGGGAAGAAGATGATCAACTGAAGATGCCAAGCGGTTTTGCCAGTTTGAAAGGAAACCTGGAGGGACTTTCCTATAACAGTGCCATTGAAACTCTGGGCCAGTGGAAGCATCTTAACTGGACAGCAGTAAAAAATGAACAGGATAATGTAAAAGTGAAGTTTGAGCCTCATACAAATGGTGAGTGTTTTGTGCAAGAGGAACCTCTCAGTTCTAACACATCTGTTTTAGGTGTTCAGAACAACTGCACCACAAACAGTAGCTGGACTTTAAGAAACTCAAGCTCTTGTTCTATGAGCCAGCGAATGAACACATGTTCAAACAGGAGAGCTGGACCATTCTACAATAGAGACCAAAGTTTCTTAAATTTAGCATCAACTTGCCCTTCCCACTGGGGGAATGCAGAAAGCTGCCAGTCTTACTCCAGCGTACAACAGCGTTGTGCAGAGAACTATGCGACGGACCATCTGAAACTGCAGAGACCATTAATATCCTCAGAGTCTCTCTATGACACAGCCTTTCCCTTAGAGATGCCTGTCAAAATGGAATATGATTCCGATTCCGAAAACATTGCCGATAACTACCCGACATCGCAAAACCGAGCCTGGCTGGATGAGAACGGCTCGGTGAGAAGGCAGGTGTTTAGCTATCCCAATAGAGTGCACCTCAAAACAGAACCGGACCTCTATGAGCCAGCCTCACCTTGCCAGAAGCCAAGGCACTGCCTTTACACGCCGCATAATTGGCAGTGCATCGTAGCAAATCACCCCAACAACCTAGCCCTGAACAGATCTTGCAAGGGTTTGCGCAGCAAGGAGGTGGCCCCATTTTGCCCTCAGAACTCCTCCGGGTGTTTGGAAAGCATGCCTGACCTGCCGCACATGGCATGCTACGGCCACTTCTACAGCCCCAGCCCAGGGGAGGAGAAAGAGCAGAGTAACGAGGTTTTTAAAATGTCATGTGAATTTAAAAACCCCTGCTTGGTCCAAGCAATCAAGCGTGAGCCCCTGGATTCTCCACCATTGTCCAGCAGTGGACAGAACAGAGTACATGTGAGCTTCCCTGAAAATACATTAGCAGGTCCTGTGCCTCATAAAACCACTGAATGTACATTTTTACAGTAGATTTAATAACATTTGGAATATTTATAATGTTAAAAGCAAGAAGTTGTAGATTCTCTCCCAGTTGGGTTAAAGGAGTTACTAAAATTAAAAGTCAGTGGAAAGATTTTGAGTGTGTGTCTGCACATCTGTGTGTGAGAAAAATCAGACACAGACGCACACACCCTTCACCCCCCATGCCCCTCACTGCCCTGCTCTTAGGGATGTTTGGAAAGAAAGAAAGAAAAAACTTCAGGCACAGAAAAACAATCATTACTCACTGCACAGATATACCTGCTAATTTGTCTTTATCATCTTTCCTCTCTTGTCTGCAGTTCATTACCAAGGTCTAGCTATTTCTATTTCCTGCCTTTGTTCTCTTTGTTTTTCTCAAACTGATGTGATGCCTCTGTGCAAAGAGAAAATGTTTATGGTCCTCATTGTGGGCAGTTTACCTTACGAGTTTTAGCATTTTTGGTTTTTTTGCTGCTCTAATAAGAAGCATCAGCTATTCCTTTATCTCAACATAAACAAATGGCAACAAGCAAGGGCTTTTCAACACAACTTCTTAATTTAAAAGCATAGCATTAATTAAAGCAAATGACTTCCATAAAATGCATTAGAAATTCTTTCACTTCAAACTGGAGTTCTTCCCAAGTTTCCTTGATAATACTAATGTTTTAGTTCACATATTTTTCCATTTTAAAGCCATCAGCCTTTCATGTTGCTGTTTGAAAAACTGAACAGTGGGATGTTACACACTTCTATAATGAGTGACAAAGTGCTGTTAAATGTCCATGACAGGAATATATTTCTCCAATTATTTTCCTTGCTGTTACTTGTAACATCAACAAGGGAAATGCACTTTTTAATTTGATGGTATCTCATTGACTGCTAGAAGCTCGTTAAACATGACATCGAAACCAAGTCCCACACTAAGATTAGATGTGTTGTTTTCAAAAGCATCCTAGTTTCATTCCCAAAAGAAAAGCTTAATCTCACTGAGAGCTAACTGGAGGATGTATACCTTTCAAAAGTGCTTTGGTGCACTTTGGTGCTTTTGAAAACAGATTCATATACTTTCCTTTGAACCCAGACAGTAATGTATTTTCACACAAAAATTAATCTACAACTTCTGTTTTGGTTTATGTTGTTGTTGTAGTTTGACTCCTGCACTAACTTTTATTTGAAAATTGCACTATTTCAACTTTATATCAACTTCACCTATATAAAAACCACATCATTTAAAAAAATTTAGATGTATATGTGCTTTCTGAAAGAAGCCCTATAATGAATGTTTTCTTTTTCAAAATGTTATAAATAAATATAAAGTCTTCATTTCTATATCTACTAGTCACTAAGGGCATGGCTTTACATGTCAGCAAAGTGGCATGAACTTCTCATGAATGCTATAAATAAGAAGGATAAATGTAGTTTCCAGGTAGGGGAATGGCTCTGCACCTGGGAGGCTGCTATTCTCCAGGACTGTCTGTCTTCTCCAATAGAAATTACTGCCTGTATGTTAGAGTTGGCAGATGTAAAGATATACATACTCTGCATGTCAGGTAAGTGCTTGTGAACAATGGTTTGATCTGAAATGCTGCACTTTATACTTAAATGGTTGAGATGATAACACAAGTTCTTTTTGATGACTGTCCTGCAGAAGGCAGTATTCCCAGCAGAAAGGCAAGAGTGGACAGTAAAGAAGTGCAATAATGTCTTACTGTAGCTCAAGTTGAATCTGCCGGAGTCCAGCTGACCATACCCAAGCGATGAGAACATCTCTTTTTTTTGTATTTGAGGTACATCAGCTCCCTGTTGGCTATGTGCTGCCTCTTATTTGAGACAGCCTTGATATCCTTGGTTCAATACTCTTACCAGTGGGTGCAATGCAACACCAGACCCCTTTCAGACATAAGAACTTAATGGTGGAATTTACACAGCTCTCTGGCACACCACTGTTCATGTCACTTAAATTTAATCCCAATTGCAAAAATACTTCTGGACAAGCAAACTGGGTACTCATGTAGAGTGAGACTGTCAGGTATCAGAGGTGGTGCACAAGTCTGCCTTGTTGATTCACTGTCTACAAAAATAAGAGCAGCGGTTCCTTTTATACTCTCTCAGAATAGTTCTCATAGACCATTGCTTGGCGAGCTGCAGTGGCATTGCTTACGTCCTGGTGCCAAACACTTTGCTGTGGCAGCAGAGCCACTGGTAGGGTTGTGCTACAAACCCTGTAATATTCTCCAGTCCAGCTCCCTGTGCAGCTGCCTGACAGAAATGGGATAGTGTGGAGGCGAGGCAGTGGGGGTACAAGTGGAGGACATGCCAGCATGAGTGCTGAAAAGCTTGTTTAATTCCATGCTTGGACTCCCGGTCATATCCTCTGAATGAGGGCACCCGGGCCTGGTTTCACACTACCTTGCACCTTCTCTCATCATTTACATTGATGCAACTTGACTGTAAAACACTATTATCTTCATCTGGATGTGCTGGTACCATTTCGCATGGATGTAAGTGGTCACACCAGGTGCAACTCTGCAGAGGACTGTGCCACTGAATGCCTTGTCTCTGCCTAGAAATATTTCCTGGCGTGACTACAGTAGGAGAACTATATCAGCCAGATTTCTCTCTTCAGTGCAGAAGTAACTCATACTAACAACGGAAGTTCTCTATAGATCTCTCTGTTGCAGAACAAAGGCTATTTCATTGACATAACTCTATCTACTCTAAGGTTTTACTGATTTATTTCAATTTGGATGATTTTTCTCATGTTCCAAACAGAGCCCACCCACATTTTATGCATCTTAGTTGATATTATAGAGGTAGATGAAGCATCTGCATGTAAGAGAGTCTCATCTGATATAAAAAATGTAATGGTCTTCTAGGAGGGTGATGAACGTGTGTCTCCAAAGTGAGATGTCACCTTCTGAGTACCCCCCGTGCAAATCCAGTCAGGTTTGCTTCCTTACCGTTCCATAAAGTCTGAACCCAAGAAAAACACACTTATTCTGTGCATCATGTTTGAATTTGGCCTACTTAATTTGTGGCCAAGTTGTTATTCCTGGTCTCAAATGAAAAAATGTGGTATCAGTAGAATTCTTTCTAGTCTAAGTTATCACATGCATGCAGCAATCTTGTAAGAATTGCACTTATAAAGAGATGAGCAGTTTATCTTCTTTTTGGACAATTGTTAACCATTGTTGATAGTAAACAAAGACTAGTTCCTTCTGAGTCCTTGGTATATCACACCATTTTGAAAGAAGGAAACAAGCACTAAAAATTAATCTCTTGCTATCTGCTTTTAAGGCACATATATTCCTTCCATCTCTTGGCACATATGCCATGGATTGAGTCTGGACTGAAATCTGACATTGTACTGTAACCTGTTAAATTGCCACTGGTTTAATCTTATGAATCCTTTTTGTATGTAGACATTAACGAACACCTGACACTGATCACTAAGTAGCATGAAAGACAGAGCAGTTGTTTTAAATGGTTACATTTTCTTAGTGGTTGTTATTGCTTTGGTATTATTTGAAAAACTAGCACTGAGAAGTGAGGTTCAAGATGTTTTCAGTCACTGGTGTTTAGCTTTTATCCTTAATGAGCTGGTATTTGTATTCCCTAAGCACAGCCCTAAAGTCTCTTTTAGGAGCCTCCCAATGCATTTATTGGAACAACAACAACAAAAACTATTCTTGTAGAAGAAATGCCTAATCAAACACTTGCCTGATACGAACTAGGAGCACTCAGACTGAAAGAAATGCCTTTCTTTTTCCAGTGTGTGCCTCTAACACCTGAATGATGATAACATTCAAACTTCTTCAGCCATAAACTCTCCAGAGGCTGAGACAGAATGACCTCATGAATTCTAGTGTTTGGGGAGGGTATTTTGTGCATGGAAGGTAAGAAATTCTAAAAGCTCTGAGAATGTGTCTTCCTCTGAGATGTTAGTTGGTGTACAGACAGCAGAGACGATTATTGATGCTAAAGCTGCTGATTAAAGTCATCTTTACTGAGAATGTGGCTTGATTTTAGCTATCACCAGACTGCTGTTGAGCACTATACAAGTGCTAGTCCAACTGAAGTACACCATCGTTAGCCACTATTTTTACTAAAAAACAACCTGATTTGAGCTAGGGGCAAACTTGTACACCAAAAATTTTCCTGCTGCTTCTAAGGTTTGCTCAGATGCAGTTATACCAGTGGCAGACTTCCACTGTGTAAAACACTACCAATAATTGATATTAACTTTTGATTCTTTGGATACCAAAGTAGACCTTTGTTTTGAAAATCTGAAGTTGAGGGCTTACGCTCATTCCAGTTGGGCCTCAGTTTGGAGATTTGACTAGTGAAATGAAAGATCAAGGGACTGTACCTAAGTTCTCCGTAGGAAAGACTGACTTACTGCTCCTTGATTGTAACATGAAGTATATCTCTTTGGTTTAATCACCCTTCATTAGAACACAGTGATGTAGTCTTAAAGTCCTTAGAACTGAGTCTCCTCTGGATGGCATAGGGAGGTCTGACCTTTGTGCATCAGCCAGGCTGGTAAGACTTTAGGTGCTGATCCTTTGATACAGTATTGAGATCAACAGGGCATGTGCAATTCTTCCAGAAATTCCTAGTACTTAAAATACTTAAATGGGAGACAACAAACCTGGGGCCAGGAATATCCTATGGGATAAGACCAGCTTCTGCTGTCTAGAAGCCTTAATTCTCTGTGTTGAAGCCATATTGGAACTTAAGTAGGACAGCCTCTCCCACTATAGTTATTTCAGAAAAGCCATTAATTTTTCTTTTATGTGTGATGTTTGAATTGAAATAGTTAAAAGACATCATTTCCTCTACCTATGAACACATACATTGCCTTAGATAGTGGGGAAAAAAGTTAATGTACTCATTTTCTTTCATCAGTGTCATGTAACTAAAAAACCCAACCTCATAATGATGGAGGTATAAAGCCCTTGTTCTATTTGCCTTGTATTTTCTTTCTGCTCTCTTCCTCTCTTTCTCTCTACTGTCTTAGTGTAAACATTCAATATGGAGAGACTGTTCTGAAAAGAAATTTTTTTCCTTGGAGTTTCTTCCTCTCTTTTATATCTTGTGAAGTCATGTGTCCCTACTGAAGCAGACTTCTGTAACGTGGGTAGTGAGAAAAGGGATTCTGCAGGTGGCGAAGCTCAGGTTGTAGTCACAAGGTTTTTATCTTGCTGAAGGAGACTCATACAAGAGTATGAGTACCTTATGTTCATAGACACTGCCACCCTGGCAAACAGATCTTTGTTGCATTTGAATACACGTGGCATATGTTCTTGTCATTATAAATGCACTTCCCTATCATGCTATCAGAAAAGCTTCTGAACAAAATCGTCAGTGATACGCTGAAAAAGATACTAAAACCAAAAAGTACTTTAAAAAAAAAAAACCAACACATAGAGATCCCGAGCACTTGCATGGGCTTAGGCAAAGATTTTCCTTGGATGGAGGTTTGGATAGAAATTAAAAAAAGATTGTTAAGGCAGATTTCGGTGAGAAAAAGATCACCATGGTTGTCAAGGTGTTCTTATTCTGTGACTACAGCATTAATTCTCCACCCACTGCTAATAACTCTGTGCTCTGAAATCACGTCCTTATTTTTTTCTGTAAAACTGAATTTGCAACTTTTCAGGCTGAAAATAATTTCTTGAAAACAAGGATTGAGGTAATTCAATGCTAAGCTGTATTTCTCAATCAGACCGAAAATATCATTCTAGGAGGCATGAAGCGCTCCTGTTCCTTTCCTGAGGCTAGCCTTTGAAACTCTGGCAAATTCAGTGTCTGCATCAGTTCTCTTGCAGCTGGTCACTGTAGCTCAGTCGTGCAGCTGATGCTCTAACTGTGCAGTCTGAACTCACTCAGGATTTCCTGGATGCAACAGAGCTCTAGGGAGAGCTGTACAACAGCCAAAACTTCCAGTTTCACATTGGTATTGGTAGAATTATAGTATTCCAATGACTAATACAAATATGTGGCAGAAGGTAATGGAAAGAACATCAGCTGCTTAGCTTGTCTCAGTAATTGTATTTAACTAATTAAAAAGCTATATTAAATCAGGCAAAGTTCCGGGCTAGAAGTCCCCATTTTGCGCAGGAGGGTGTCATAGGAATTACACTGCTTTTCTCCCTCTTCTTAGGTCACACCTTGGTCTCTCTATTCCTTATCCCACTAACCTCCCTTCTGAAAGTCTTTTTTTTTTTTTAAACTTTTGGACTGCATATATCCCCTCGTTGTTCATTTGAACTGTGAGATAAGGAGAGGCAACCATCAACTGTTGTGTGTGTGGGAATGAACTTCAAAAAGGCAAAAGTGATCTCAGTAACAATATTCTACTCTTATCACAGCCAAAAAGATTCTTCGTATACATGGTCAATGAACTTACCTCTTCTGAAAGGGTCCTTCCTCACACCCCTTCTCCTCTACACAGTTTCTTAGCAAAACCAAAGAACACTTTCTTCCATAAAGGCAGTTGTGTCCATCAAAAAAAACCTTTTCCTTTTTCTTCCTCTAGCTTTTCTACTTTTTTGCTTTTATAGGATGGTACATTGTTGCCTCTACCCTTTCTGTTTTCTGCGTCTGTAACTTTATTTCCACTTCAGGTGTACTTCAAAAGCTTTGCCAAAAGAACAGTGTTAGGCAGAAGAGCAATCCCCCTTTCCCCCCTGCCCTCCTTAATAAGCCGTGGTACTCACTAATCACAGCTGTACTCCTAAAAAAGAAAAAAAAGGACACTTTGCTGGTGAAACATCCTCTCTTCAGGAGACTGTACTGCCAAGAAACTCTGAGCTACCACCAACAGTTTAGTTCTACAAGTACATGTACTGCCAAATCCTTTTGTGTTTAGACCTGGTCTCTCTTTCAAAAAATCAAGGAACCCGTTTTCTCCATTTTTGCTTCTCTCATTTTTTCTACACGTTTATTCTTTCACTGTGCAATTGCACTTTTAATTTGTAAATTTTTCTTTTTAAAAAGAAGGCTATGGAAGCATTATGCAACATATACATTTCAGTGTTTTCAATTAGTCCATTTTGGGTTTTGAGATGAGAACCATAAAGAATTATCAAGCATTGTAATGTGGTGCCATATAAAGGCCTCCGACTGTTACAGAAATGCCCATGAAAAATACTAGTACAAAACATATCATTTGTCTTGAAAAAGTGTATAATCTGCCATCGAACTCCACTAATAATCCTGTACTGAAAGTGCCATTCCTGCTCCTCCTAAGGAAACACCGTGGAGGACAAGATTAGAAAAAACAAAGGTGCACGGAGATCTACCAACAGTTCTGCCCAAACTGGTACAGTGCGATCCCAGAAATTTAAGGGCGCGTTTCTGGAGGGAACACTGCAGCCACCTGAGCGCTATTTGAAAACGTTCCTGTTCGTGCACGTAAAACTTACCTGAAGTTTTCGGGCTCAAATTGGTGGCCCCAGGTGGCTCCAGCCCCGTGGGGCCAAAATACCCTTGGTAAACACGTAACCTAACCAGTATCGACTCTGCTGCTTCATATATGAGTATAATAGACTTTAAGATATATCACTAGCAGGCTAATTAAAAACGTGGATTTGATATTTTGGAATTTTGTTAAAACCGGTGCACTTTTCTGTTGGGTTTTTTTTTTGTACTGTTTTCTGTCTGCTTTTAGAAGGAACCTTCAAGTGTATTTCTTAAATTATATTTTACATTTATTAACAGTTGGAAGCGTAAAGTTAAAACATTTTAAAATAAATATTTGCATTTAAATTAAGACCGTTGCCGTGTGTGTTTCCTGCCCTTTCTTCCTCCAAGGCCCGGAGGTTACAAACCCAGCGGCAGAACCGCCGGCCCCGGGCTGCCTGCGGCACAGGGCTCGGGCCGGGGCCGTTATTTTCCGTCCCGTTCCGTCCCGTCCCCTTCCTCGCACGGCGCTGGCAGCCCCCGCCCCGCCAGAGGCCGCCAGGAGGCCACCGGGAAGGGCGGGGCTGCCACCCCCGTGAGGGAGGGGGAGGGCCTAGCGAGCCGGAGCTGGCTTCCCATTGGTTGAGGCGGGAGGCTTCTTGCCTATTGGTTGCTTGTTACTCGTGGCGGGGGCGTGGCGCGGGGCGGTGGCTGATTTCGCCGTGGAGTAGCGGAAGTGACGAGTGTGGAGGGGGACTCCAGCTCCCGGATGGTGTTGGGCGCGAGAGCTCTCAGCTGCCGTTACCGGCCCGCCTGTGGCCGTGCCGGCGGGGCGGCAGGGGCGGCGCCGGGCCTGGGCGCCTCGCTGGAGCCAGGCGGCGGGGGGCAGCGGGTGAGAGCGACGCTGAGGTAGCGCCATGTCTCTGGCGGGGGAGGCGGGAGCAGCGGTGGGGGTGTGCGCGCCCGAAGAGCTGCCCTCCCCGGGGGGCGGGGGAGGACGGCTTCTCTGTGAAACCTCTACAGAAGGACGGACGGGGAGGGTGCCGTTACCAGAAGGCCTAAGGCTGTAAAGGTGCCTTAGTGATAAAAGATATGGTTTCATCGACTACTGTGTCCAGCTTTGGGTCCCTTACCACAAGAAAGACATTGAGATGCTGGAGCGGGTCCAGAGAAGGGCAACAAAGTTGGTGAGGGGACTGGAGAATAAGTCTTATGAGGAGAGGCTGAGGGATCTGGTGTTGTTTAGCCTAGAGAAAAGGAGGCTGAGGGGAGACCTTATTGCTCTGTACAACTACCTGAAAGGAGGGTGTAGAGAGGTGGGCGTCTGTCTCTTCTCCCAAGTCACAGGTGACAGGAGTAAAGGAAATGGCCTCAAGTTGCACCAGGGGAGGTTCAGGCTGGATATTAGGAAAAAATTCTTCACTGAAAGGGTTATCAAGCATTGGAATGGGCTGCCCAGGGAAGTAGTTGAGGCCCCGTCCCTGGGGGTGTTCAAAAGATGGGTTGCTGGGGGTACATGGTTTGGTGATTATTTTTTTTTTGGTCAGAATTAGGTTGATGGTTGGACTAAATGATCTTGAAGGTCCCTTCCAACCTAGATGATTCTATGATTCTATCTGGAAATGCATTGAAACAAAATGATCAACTTAATTAATCCGACTAGCACTTCCCTCCTGCCCCAAATTGTTTGCTGAAAAGCACCTGATAAACAAGAGTTGAATTTCATGGTTTGTTTGGTTTTTTTTTTTTTCCATTGTGTGCAGTGAATCAGTTTTGCAGGATGAGCACTGTGACTGAAGAAGTCAAGCCAGAAGATGGCAAACCCGAATCTGAAAAGAAAATATTTTACTGTGAAGTGAGTGCATTTCTTGATGGCTTTTCAGACTGTGTACTAAAATGCAGGCCCAAGGTATTAAAAACCATGCTCTTAGAAATGTAGTGTGGCAAACTTGTAAGTGAGAGAAGCTGTTAATGTGGAGAATCACATGGTCAGTCCCTGGAAGAGCTGCTTGTTTTAGGATTTGGTGAATTCAGCTTGCTCTCGAGCAGTCACAGGTGCAATATAATGGTCCTTAATTGTAGTCTTTTAAATGTCTGTTAAGTATTTCTCATAGGTGACTGCAAAGGCTCATTTATCTGTAAAGTCTGCAGCTTTGGGTCAGAACGTGTTAAATTAGTCAATCATATTGCTCTGGCAGTAATTATTTTTTTTTGTGCATTAAACTTCTGGGACAATATGTCAAGGGAATAGAAGACAATATTAGCATATATTAGTCATCGCTTTTTTAGCTAAAGATAGTAAGAAACAATTGTAGATCTGTATTGTCTTCCGTTAATTATTGTAATGGCATATATGTGTCTGTGGGATCTTAATGAAATGCAGATGTCTTCATTGGTTTTTTTTGATCCCTTTGATGTAACAGTGAATGGAGTTCCAGTTATTCTAGGGCATAATTTTTTTCTCCGTGCCTTTTTAATCACTGTATCATCATCCCTTTTTGTTGTCTTTTCAGCTTGCACAAGTTTAGAAAACTTAAGAATCCAGGAAGCGGTGGTAGGAGGGAAGGGGGAGGCTCTTAAAAGATTCATACCACCTAGTATATTTATACATGTATTTAAGTACTGCTTGAACAGACTTGCACACTGATTCTGGTCGCTTTAGTGGTGTGCAGCTCTTCTAAATGTCATGCCAATTGTACTGTTTAAGCTAAAGAAGAGCCTCTGAATTGTGCTGTAGAAATGGATGCAGTTCCAGTTTTTCTAACTCACCAACTACAGAATATCCATAGCATAACTGAAGATGTGCTTTCAATTTCTCTTTTTAGGTTTGTAAAGTTCCGTGTATGAGTTCTATAAGTCTTCAGTCACATTATCGTGGTGCAAAACATAGAAAGGTAACCTTCTTCCATATTAAGTCTGTATGCAAATTTAATCATAAATCTGGGATTCTTGTAAAAATCAGTAATTGATTTCACATTGCTTCAAGTGCTTGTCTCACTCTTTGATAGATCTGTAACAGTAATTTGCTTGGAAATTCCAATAAAAAGATGAAGATGTGAGATGAATCTCTTATCTCTGTTTTATACAACATATAACTGGAAACATCAACCGCAGGTGAAGGTAAATGTGTGTTAATTGTGAAATTAATATTTGAATTACACGGAAGTCACAGATGGTGAAAGAATACAAACTTCTGTTTTGGATACAGTTGGTAAAACTACTGCTCTGTTTTACAAGTCTGCACAAATCACCTGTACTTTTGAATAAAACGAGCTTTCCTATTACTTTGATAGTAACATCAATTCGGATATCCTGCAGGAGTTACGTAGGCTTAACTGTCAACTTATGGTTCTCTTTGTTTGAAGTGTCTCAATAGTAACTTCCTGGTTTAGTGCCTTGCCTTGTTTTGTGCTTGAATTATACTGTGTTCTGTGAGGACGTATTTAGAGCCAAGGCTTTTATAAATGTTGTTTGACTGAACTTTTGACTGTTGATTGGCTGGTGATTATCTGTTGTTTAAAATTCCACATTCTCAGTCTGTAAAGTTGAGACATACTCAGTTGCCTGTACTTTCCTCTGTTACTTATGATTGCTGTCAGCAGACTGACTGTATTGTTGTGGCACTGCAGTACCTTTTCTAATGTATTCTTAATGATATTTTATTTTTCCTGGAACACTAAAGACTAACTGCAATCTTTAAGTGTTTGTGGGCCCGTTTTCTTTCAGTTGTAGATGAGGGGAATCTCCCCACGTCTTGGTTTTCAAGACAGATTAGTAGTATTTTGTTACCTGTTTGATGATCGCTTTAATAGTGTTGACTCTTATTTGAGTCATTGCCTTCACTTTCTGCAAACACTTTTTTTCCACCCAAGGATTCAGTCTCATTCCCTGTTGATCCAGTAGAAGTGTACAGTACGGTGGTATTTCTCATGTCCTGCCAAATGTTCTTGCTAATGCAAGTTTCTTTTTGTTTTATGATTGCTTCTTTTTATTTCCTAGCTAACCTTCATAGCAATCTAATTATTGCCGTTTCTCCCTTTTGAAGTGGAAAAACTGGTGATTATTTTCTTAGAAAATCTGTGTGTAGTTTTCCTTCTGTTTCGCTCTGGGAAATCAGTATATGCTAAGCTACATCTGTCAAACTTTATTGAGTTAATGAAGGACTGCAAATTGATAGTGAACAGGAATCAGGCAGATTAAAAATTGGATGCTTGTTAGATATTGAATGTGATGGTGTGTGGAGGCCTGGTAAGTCACATGACTGCATTTCTGTAGAAATAATTCTCCAAGATTGCGTCGTCATTGTCTTCAATTACCTCTAGTTCCTCAGTTTAAATTGTGAAATCTAGTGTATGTTTTGTCAGAAAAAGAACAGAATTAAGTTATCTCAAGAAGTTTTTGTTTTACCAAGTTTGAAGTAACTGTAAAAGTTTTGAGCTTATGTTCCTTTTTGATGCAGGATAAGTCCTGATAGTGATTAGCTTAGTCTGCTCCTTGTCAGAGGAGTTCCTGTTCAAAATAATTCCAAAGGATGTCCTGACAGTGCAACAAAATGAAGAGAAGATGCTAGTTCTTTGACTACATTGCAACACTAGCCAACCCACCAGCAATTTCTTATGACTTTAGTCAGATTACTTTTTTCTTACAGCTATCCATTTGTTTTTAAAATGGCTTTGGTAAAGGTCTTTTGTGCTTGTCCTCCACCAGAGGAAGTTTCAAAAACATGAGAAATGATCCTTCATCAGGAGAAGGACAATCACTCAGAAAATTCAGTGTAAACATTTGCTACATGTGCAAAATGATTCTCATATCATTGACCTTTATTTCCCATAGCTATTCACAGTAAAATGTATTATTTTGAGTGGCTGTAGTAGTAAAGCTTGACTGTCTGACAGATTTATAGGAATTCTTAGGCTGACTTTGTGTAGTTGGTTATTGTATCTCTTTTTTTTTTGTTGTTCTTTTGGGTCACCTGGGTGGTTTGGTTATTCTGGGTTTTGGATAGGTACACAAGGTATTTATATTGGTTACTTCTGCATACCTTTACTTCTTCTCTATATGTTGGTTGATTTGCTCACCTCTGTCAGTACCATTGATTCCAAATAAATTATGCAATCAGATACTATTGTTTAGACAGAGGCCACTTCCCAAACATCAAATATACTTTTAAAGTAAATTGTATCAAATGCATAGCTTTCGTAAAACTAGGGAATTTTTTATTAGTGACCTACATATAACCAAAGAATTAAGACATCTGTTTGTTTTTTTTTTTGAGGAAATCTAATTCATACATGCTACTCTTTTCAGACTCAAGGAATATTGATTTTGATAAGTTAGATTTTTTTTTTTAGGGTGTTTTTCCTGTATTTACTATCAGCCTGGGTGTTTGAACTGACAGTGCCTAAATAATTTGCTGCTGGAGGCGAAAATGTAAATAATAGCTGTCTCTTCATGGGAGCTTAGGTAGACTACCCAGATTAGTTATAAACTGGACAGTTTTACCCCAAATTTTTTACTTCCCAAACTAAAAGAGCATAAGCCTATACCTAAAGCCTTGTGGAATTTGTTTGACTCTGTTGGAGGCTAATCTGGTACATTAGGCTGAGTCTATTCTTACAAGAAAGTGAGTCCTGAGTTGTTCCATTTGTATTTTCATTTGTATATTTTCAGGCTTCGTGTTCTGTAACCCACTGGGTTGATGGGAGAGAAATAGACTGACATATTGCATCAGAATATAAGTAAAATAGAAGTAATTTTAAAATATTTCAAGCAATTGATTAGTTGGTGCAATGACTTTCTTCCTAGTTTGTTATTAGATTAGATTTTATTTGAAGCCTTTTCTGTTTCTATTTCAAAATTTATGTGAATTTTTTTTCCAAATAAGTCTGAGTAGTTACTTTATTCAAATAATAGATGATCAATTATCTAGTTAGATAAAATTATTGCCACTTGCATTCTGTGAAACTTAAACCTAGAGGTTCTCAAGTCTTTGAATGCTTAATTTACAAAATACTATGTAAAAATTTAATTCTATATGATGTACCTCTTTAGTGTTCATTTAGTTTCTCTCCCTGAGAGTTGATACTGTGTTGTGCCAGGAGTTTCTATTTCTCACTGACTTCAGCATTTGGGTGCCTTTTGACCCTTTGCATACTGACAGGTTTTGTTGCTGAATCCATGTTGATGGGAGGCGTGGAAAAAGACAAAATAGCATTAATACATGTGCATAGAGTTCTTAGATCTTTGGAAATTGGAATTGGCTTGTATTATATACTTGGTAAAACAATTGAATGTTACTTTTAGCCATTATGGTAAAATGGTTAGAAAACAATGTTTATATAAGTTAATGCTTTTCATTGAACCAAGTCTACAAGAACAATGGGGGATATACTGCATGGAAGCTGGGTTTGGGTTTGGTAGGGTTTTTTTTTTTTTTTGACAGCTGAGTAAAAAGCTAGGCCTTTTCTAGGGAGCAGTCCTCAGATAAAATGTACCTGCTGTGCATGTGCCTGGAATATGGTTGTATGTGGTATATTGTACTCTAATTTTGCAAATACGCGTTACCTTTATTGCTCAGTTTGCTAGAGAGGAAATCCTGGAGTGAAATGTCTTTTTTTCGTGTGTTTTGAAGAATAGCCCTTTGCAGGTATGCACCAACAGAAGAGCATTGCCTCTTCTGGGAACTGTATTTGGAGCACAGATGAAGATGGTTTTGGTTTTATCATGCATTCAAGGTTCCTTGCCCTCTCCTCATATCTGGGGGTAGATAGGGTGGAAATACCTGTCATGTTCCAAAAGGAAAGGGTTCTGCAACCTCATTAGAAACAAGGAATGTTCAGATCTGTGAAGAGTTGCTAGTTTTTGTCTCTGCCACTTCAGTATTCTCATTTCTGCTATACCTCTTGCCCTGGTTGCTGTGCATCAGAACCCGCGGTTGAAAATACCTGCTGTACTTTCTGTCTTTTTGTATGGCATTAAAATCAACCACACTGGAAAAGCATTTTAATTGGACATTTTTATGTTGATGTGTGGAATGTTAACATACTAGGTTTTGATTGCAGGAAACTAGCTTATCTGTTGTATTGTTTATGTTTAGTCTCAGGAAGTAAGCTGTTATGTTCTGCAGGTCATCTTCAAAGAGGCTTAAACTGTAGAGCTTTTCTTTTGTGAAAAAAAACTTGATTTCCTTAGTATAAGCTTGAAGAGTAAAAATATATAGATTTTCTGTGTATGGGCTGCTAATCTCTACCTGATATGATTTCAAGAGTGTATGTATTTAGAAACCACTAAATTCTGTGATTCTGTATTAACATAATACTTAATTATGCATGTGAAACTCTTGTCAGATAACCTGTGAACTTGAATTTTGTGGAAAGCTAATCTGTAGCTTTTACAGATTACAGTCTGTGTGGGAGGTTTGAACCCTAAAAACCACAGGTTTTTGAGTTTTGGCTTCTCAAAGTTAGATACTTTGTTAAAAGTTACTCTGACTTTTCCTAGTCTTAACTCACAAATAGCTGTTCCAACTTGCTTGCAACACTTGACCCAGAACAGAGAATAAGTTTCTTACCTAATGTGTGAGAAACCTCATTCCTGATGTAGTTACGGGGTTTTTGCTTCTTGCTTTCTTGGTGTGTGGTTTTTTTTTTTTTTTTAAAGAAACCTCAAGAAGGGTTCACAAGCGAAATGGATCCATTAGCTTCAGTTGTGGAACTCCATTTCTAATATTAACAAAAGTAGTAATCCGAATGCAATCAAAATGAATTCACTGAATTTTTCAGTGAAAATTCAGTGAAAATGGGTTGTCTGAAAATGGTCAGGAAGAAATTCTCTTTGAGTAGCAACTCATAGTTGCTAATGTTTTCTTTGTTTGAAAAATTAGGTAGCTGTTTGTTGTCATTCTACAGAGTTTTACAAGTAATGAAAACACTTGCAGCAGCATAACTAGGAAGGGAGACTGTCTGTATTCTAAGCTTATAAAATCCTGCTGATCTCACACAACACCACCCACTATCTATGGTGATACTGGGATTTAGGTAACTTCCTTTTTTATAGCCACTGTGAAAGAACAGCTATTTGGCTTCTTTAACAATTAACTATTCTGTCAGTCTTGCTTCCCACTGAATTATCACATCGATGTGCAGCATCTCTTTCATGCCACTAAATACTAAAAACATAGGACTCAACTGCATGGACTGCTCTGTGCAGACAGCTGCCTTACTGGTAGAATGACCACACTTATTTTTTCATTCTTGTGAATGGCAATTTGTGTTTATTTGCCAAAAAGTTCTCAAAATGAGTCAAGATTTGTTTTAGCCATGTTCTGAAATGAGAATTTAAGTTTCTCTTTGCTTTTTGGCAGGATCTAAGGAAATCTTTTCTGGATTCAGCTGATGAAAGCCACTTTTCCTGTTCATGATATAAATGAACTTTCAGGAGACTTGGCTAATCTGAAGGCTTAGCCAAATCCACTTAAAATAGTGGGAGAGCTGCTTTTTGTTAGTTTATTTTTCATTTGGGGGGCAAGTTTTCTTTTTCTTTTTTTTTTTGTTGGAACCACAGCCCTTGAAAATGTAGGAGCTGCAATCATGCAGAACTCAAGGTTACATCTGGCACCCTTGAGATGCTGTGTTTCAAGCTGTAATCATCTCTTTAGACTTCATTAATAACTGGGCTTTCTTGAAATTAACCTTGTACTAACTCTACATTCACTTTTGTCAGTACTTCCAGCTTTTGCAGAAAATCATAAGGGCCTTAATTTTTCCTATTTGATAATGGAAACTTTGGTCTGTAATGTAATTCCTCTGCAAAGGCTTCTCAGGGAGTACAGGGTTTTTCCATCAAATGGTGCAGCACATTAATTTCTTTTTCTTATTTTATTTTGGGATGACTTGCATCTTCATAATTAAAGAAAGAGAAAGCCCTGAGACCCAAGACTGTCTATTGTAAGTATAACCCTTTTTATCTTTCCAGCCTCTTAGGATAGATGTTGCTTGAGGATTTTAATGTTTGTTGCTTTTCTAGTAGTTCAGGTACTTGCAAATGTAAGTTTATGTGTTTATAACTGTTTCTTTTTATATGCTGAACATTCTTCTGAGATTTCTATTTAGTTAAATGCTGAGCAAAGAAATATTTTAGAGGATGAAATCTTAATTATGCCTTTCTGTGTCTAGATATTTGTGTATCTATCTAGTAGAGGAATGGATAGCCGGTATTTTAGCTTCTTACTTTTGCAGGCTAAACCGTCTGCTTGTCTGTCACTTTTATGCACACACTGCTAAGCTTCAGACAGTATGCTAAGAAGCTGAATCAGCAGGCTAACACAGCACTGTGGCAGATGCCGCTCTGACAGTGTTGGAGTTGCCTAGCTGCATCACAGGAATGTTCTGCCCCGCTTTATTGTAGTGAACTTGGAGTAGTAAAGACCTATTAAAGGTAAATTCAGTTGCTGCGATATCTTTTCCCCCAGAGCCTGAGAATGTGAATCCAAACTGTTGTATGTCAATGAAAATAAGAGTCGTGGTGAAAGGTTGAATATGTGGGATATAACTAGCTCACAGTGGAAATAGAAATCTTGTTGTAAAGGCACTGATGATGGCATACAAGATTTTTAAAGTACAGGAGACAGACCACTTTGGCAGGTATGGGTATACTGATGAGAAAAACAATAAGAAGATTCAATCCCCAAATGTTTATACAGTCAGTCATCACAAGAAATAAGCCTTTCACTTCTACTTTATCTTCTTAGCTTGTTCTCCTAAGAAACAAAGCTTATATTCTGGCTTTGTCATCTGTTCCCCAATATCTTTTCAACCTCTCAGCCTTTTTGAACCAAGTTGATCAAGGGTTCCTGAAAATACACATCTGCACAGAGAAGAGTGATGGTGTCAATCCTCTACTGAAGGAAGTGCTGCAGGCTGAGCTCACTGCTTACTGGACCCTGAAGAGTCAACGCAAGAGGAAGATTTAAAAGAGTGCTGGACAGAGTGCATTTTCTGAGAGACTGGCCTTCATTAGCTGCTCTCATCGTTTGGCGTTGACAAGAATATCAGTGCAAGACACATCATTCAAGTGTGCAAACAATTGTGAGACATTTTGCTTCAACAGACATGAGTCCTACGTGCAAATCTTCTCTTTTTAGAAATACTGGTAATGAAGTTCCTGGAAAGAATTTCTGTGAAAGTTCTGAAAAATATAGGTCTCCTCAAAATCCTCTGTATTTGAGCAGTCCGAAATTGTATTTACACTTCAGCAACTACAACAGATTTCTTTGGCTTCGTGTTTTGACTGAAGACAATTTCTAGAGATTTATTTGTATTTCTTGTCAGAAACAGCCATTAAAAGTAATACTCATTAGCTGAAGAGATTCTTTCCTCAAGACCGTAAAATCTTGTTTTGGAGGAGTAATGTACATGGATATATGGGATAGAAAGTGAGACTTGAATAAGAGGACAGAAGATATGGCACCAAGACTGTAAGGAGGGTAGTGAAATACAGGAGCCTGTTACAAAGACTTCGTAAAGCAGTACTACAAGCTCAGTGCTCCCTGGAGAATTCAGGTTAAGAACCTATGGTCATTGTAAACACTGCATGCCTGGAAATGTTACAAGTTAGAATCTTTCAACTGTGATGTATTTTACAGAACAAGATGACATAAATCAAAATATCTGATTATTAAAGTGAAGAATCTAGACATGAAAATTTGGTAAACAAGTTAGCTCTAACTTCCAGAGGAGTCCCAGCATCACAATGTACCATCATGTGTCAAAAGTACTGCAAGATGTGCTTTAATCCAGAAAGTTCTGTGTGTCAGTAATCATTTTGAAGCAGTCAACATCTTTTATTTCTAATATGAAATTATTATTTATACTATTGATGTCTCCTTTATTCTACTTTATCCATATTGAATTCTGCTTCACTGAAGATTCAGACATGGGAGGCCAATTTGCAAGCCACTATTAGGGTTTATTTGTCCAAAAGAGACTGAAATTTGGCCTGATGAGGCTTATTTGTATGGTTTAGTTGTATCGTTTGGCTTTTTTTACAGGTAGAAAAACTTTCCACTTGTGTAACTTTTTGAAGATGGCAATTCAGGTTTCCTTTGGGGACTGCAATGCAGAATTATGTATTCAATATATATGCAGAACTTCTGGAAAGTCTCCCACGAGTATATTACCAACTATACAAATAATTCTCCCTCAAGAGCCAGCAGATTCAGGGAATTCATTGTACTCTGTCACTGAGACAAGAATAAATTCTGAATTTGCTTGGCCTGTATTTTTTCATTTAAAATAGTTGATAATCTTTTTTTCTACAGTATACAGTAAGCATGAACAAAAATTATACTGCCTTTGTGGAGTTAAGAAGTAAAGTCTCATGAATGAGTATGGAAAGTCTGGATATTCTTAAATTAGATACACTGTGTAAAGTATGAGTCTAGTATTATTTCAGGATATAAATGAATGAGATGTTCCTGTTATTTCTGCTGGATCTGCAATCTTGTTCTAATGTTCATGTTATCAGATACTCCGGTGAGAGTGAAATGTGGCAGCATGTTCACAGAGCTGGAGTTCAGTCAGGAACAAAAATATATGGAAGTTGTCAAAGCGAAGGATGAATTTTCTTGGAAATCACTTAGGACAAAACCTGACAAGTATCTGAAATGTACACTGTCTGAAGAAGAACAGGTACTTCAGAGGGTGAAGTTTAACATATTTAAAATGTTTTACACCAACATCTGCAATTTCTTCCTTGCTGCAGAAATAAAACAAAGTTCCTTTGCCAGTAGGGAGAACACCATTAATGCTGCTATCATTTGTAAACCAAAATTTAAAAAGACATTATTTGGATTCTGAGTGTTTTCTCATGAGGCATGCCATGTACAGTATCCTCTCTGAACTCATCAGAAGCATCCAGAAGTGATGAACGTGAGTAACCTGACTAACTATACAGTCTTGTTGGTTTTGAACTCAGTTAAGTCAGGAAATGCATCTGTTTCCAGATAATTGTGTTTGGAGGAGTACCACTTTCTGTAAGAAAGACACCTGGATACCATGCAAGTTTCCATATGGCAAAACTATCAGCAAGTTATTTTTGTGGTAATGACAGAATTGCATATCTGGGGTGTTTTTTTGTCTGCTCTCCAGTGGTTCAGAGGAAAGGAGCTTAGTAGAAGATGTGGGAAGATAAGATGCTGAAGTTCTAGGACTTTACTCAGGGAGTTAAATCAAAGCTCAGTTTAAGTATATACACTTCAGTTATTGTACAAAGAAATCATATATAATTGGACATATGAAAGACTTCTTTCAGCTCTAGTTGAGGCAGTTCATGTTCAGGAGTAAGGAGGGGAGGAGATTGAATTGAGGTTGCTTTTATTCCTGTGACCTTTTGTCCAAAGCAGACAGAAGTTTGAAAAATGTTTTGCTTTGAGCAAGAGGCATTAAATGATGGGGGAATACCAATATACATGTTAGGCAAATGTTTCCTGGGCAATAGCAAACTACAGTAGTTTAATACTAAATCAAGGTAGCTCATGTAGAAGGCATAGTATAGAGCGTGAGCCCTATAAAATGCATTTCTGGGCTGCCTAGCTTTATTGGTGAAATTAATTTGGCGCAGAGTGGGTTAAGGGAATTTTTTTTGCGCAGCCTGTGAAATTTTTCTAGCATTACAAGAAGATGCAGAGTTAGCTTGTCGTACTTCTCTTACACTACTACAAATGAAAAGTATTTTGAAAAGTGTAATGAGAGATGTTGTAGGTGTTTGGTTGCTCGATCTAGCACCCTGTGTCTACATTCTTCAGCTTAAAACCTTTAAGTAGCACCATGATTAAAGAAAGCATCATTATCATCATTCTATGAAGTGTGGAATCGATGGGAGGAATCAGATCTGAAGATAAACTGCATTTATTTAACAGCACTGACTACAAGTTCTTCCAGTGAAAGCACAAATGTTGTATGTTCTGCCTTGGGTTCACCAATTGCAACCTTATCAGTATCTTGATCAGCATTTCAGCTTTGATATAAGAAAAATTTTACTTATCATAATATGTCCCTCCATGCTCGGTGTCTGTCAAGCATTGATTTTGGGGTGTAAAACTACTGCTACATTTTTAGAGAAGGGAAGCCTGGAAGTTCTTTTCTGAGTTACAGACTAGAAGAGAAAGTGATTCAGAAATCATAATAGAAGTATGAAGATTGAATGCTACTCAAACTCCCATACCACCTCTCTTTTGGAGAGTTCCCCTGTACAATGGAATAGAGAGTCTTTGTGTGCTTCACCTCTTGTATTCAAAAGTGAATCTGCAATTCTGAATCCAGTACCTCTTTGTTGCCACTGAATTGACAATGTCTGAAACTGTCCTGAAGTTTTGAAACATAGCTGGTTTACTTCTGGCAGTCATTAGGAAGAATGTGTGTGCATTACAAATACATGTATCGATGTAGGAGGTGGAGAACAAAGAAACATGTTCAGGACATTCATGTGTCATTGAATACTGAAAGGAAAGGGTTTGTGGGTTTTTTTTTTCATAACTAGTATCTGGAAAATATCCCTTACTAAATAAAATCGTTATTTGAAAGGGATTTCCTGATACTGATTAGGTGATTTCTGAACTTCCTGATCGAAGCAGGACTACTGCCAGTGCTGGATCATCACTTGCTTACTGAAGCTTTGAATATCTCCAAGGGCGGAGAGCCTGCTACCTGTGTCTTACCAGTTTGTAGTTGCTCCTCTGTCTTAAAGAAGAATTTTATCCTAACATCTAATCTGTGCCTCCTAAGCAACTATTTCTGGCTGCTTGTTGTGCTGTTATCACATCCCCAAAGGGTTTGACTCATCTTTGTAGCTGCTGTTCAGGTGTCTGTGCTATTAGGGCTCATCTTAGCCTCCAATTTACCAAACTAAATAAGTCCAGCTCCCAAACCCAGTTTCATAATTTATTTGCCCTGGGTTGTTTGTCTTGATAGCCCTCCCACTGGACCTTATCTGTTTTTTCCACATCCCACTTGAACTGGAGAAGGGTGGAACTAGACAGCCCTCAAGTCCCAGATAATGGAGGATAAAATATTCTGAAGTACACAGCCTGTGCCAGTGTCTCAGTATGGAGTTTGCCTAGTTCATGGGAGATGTGCTCTTGACCAATATTTAGCTTTGCATTCATCATAGCTCTGAGGTTCTTTTTGACAGTGCAGCTGTTCAGTCAGCCATATCTCAGCCTGTACTCATGAACAGGATTATTTCAGCTGCAGAACTCTGCACCTTTTACCATATTTTTTAAGATTTCTTTAATCCTTAATGTTCCCAGGTCCTGCTCAATTGAAGCTGTGACATCGTTTGTATCCCCTAAATTACTATTGTCTGTGGATTTGCTGAGTGTGTTCTATGCATCCCCAGCTGAGTTATTGTGATGTTAATTGTTGTGTGCCCTGGAAGCAGTCTTAGGGTGCTCTGCTGCTTGCTGAACACCAGAAGGACTTGGCTGTTGGTCACTTGCCTTTGAGCCTCGGAGTCCAGCTGATTTTCAGCTCAAGATCAGTCAAGATCATGCTTTAAGGGAAAATATTGTTGTGTTTGGGATTTGAGATGCTCAGGAAATGTAACTTACACTATTAATAGTGATACAAAGCCACGTGGCTAGTGAATGTGAATTAAATGTTAGCCTGGAAACCCACTGTTGCTGAATGGATGAGTGTCTTCAAGATCGTAATTGCTTTGTTAAACTCTTGCAGGCAGCAATGATAATATTTGCTAAATGCCTTCTTTTTTTCTTTTCTTTTTCTTTTTTTATGAAAAAAAAATAAATGTCAAAACCCCAAACTGCTGCCTGTGGTGATAGCAGCAGCTACACCTTGATTTTTAACTTGACCGTATTTGTAAACCTCAACCATGTTAAGGCAGGCTGCACTGTGAATTTAACTGCTTCTGGTGCAATTCTCTGGAAATACAGTTTGTTCCTAGAAGCAGACAGAAAATAAAGCACTAAAAATCTTATTTCAGTGTCAAAAGTCTATTTGTGAGTACCTGGAGATCATCTTTTGTTCATGCTACCAAAGACTTTGAAGCTTTTTACTGAAAAAGATGGATTACTTAGCGTAACTCCCTTGATTTCTTATTATTTCTCATACCCCTCTGCTATACTGATATAGCAGAGTTGTTTACAAAATGTTTACAACTTTGATTTGATTTACAGCTTTGATGCGTATCTCTTAACTGCCTATCTTGTGCAGAAAGAGGAGAAAACCATTGATGTATACAACATGTTGTATTTGCCGTGACTATGGAAAATGACTTCACTTCAAAAATAGGAACTGCATGGACAAATATGTAGTTTAAGTTAAACTTTCACTTTTTCCGGTAAATGGGTACATCTTGTTTTAATCTTGAATGCTGCAACTTACAAAGTAGTGAGAACACTATTAAAGCATGTTTGTGGTGTGTCTGTGTCTATGGATTTGAGGGAAAAGGGGGTCAAGGGAAAGGAGTTCCAAAGGAAAGGAGTAGAAGTACCCTTATAAAAGCATGTCTAAAAATTACTTCAAAACTCTGAGTCATTAAGAATATATACAGAATCCTATGTACAAGAAGATGCAGTTTTAATGACTATGAATTGTCTCTGGTACTGTATTTAGGCTCTAAATGTTTAGACCGGAAACTTTCTGTCAGGTATCTGTAACACAGATTGACTGTAGTGTGCAATAATGAATAGTTAAAATAATTAAGCAGTATGAAAAGCACTTAAAAATCAAATAAAAATTGAATACTTTCTGTTTTTGTGACATTGTGTTTGGTATATTGTGTTTGTGGGGAAGGGGAGTGGAAATTAAGACTCTTTCTTACTTAGAGTAGTAAAGTTGCAAAAGAGAAGTGTTCTAAGATGAAATACTGCTATTACTGAGCCTATATTAAAGTGTAAAATGAAGATAACTGTTCAGATCTCTAACTTGTTTGGATGATCTACTGGGTACTTAATAAAAGCAAGTGAGAAGAAGTAGTCTGACTGTCAAACTATTATCCTAGGTCCTCCAGCTCCAGTCCGAACTCCGATGAAGTTTGAAACACAGAGACCAGGTAGCTGAATGTAACTGAGCTAATGTCCTTTTCAGGTGCAACTTTGAAATCAGTGGTTTTGTTTTTTTGGTGACCAAAGCAGGTCATTGATTATGGTTTAGGAAGAAGCCAGACAAGTTACTAAACATTTGAACCGTTGCTTTTCTTCTTGGAGTGCTATGAACTGGTTAATTTAGGAAAGAAAAGATCTTAGGAGACTGTGCAGTTTCGTATAGTTTTTATTTTCCTGGTTATCTGATATCAATTAATCTAGCTGGTGATGTTTTGCTAAAGATTTTGCAGTATGCATATGTATATCCATACAATATATCCATACAATACTGTTAAAATCTAACAAAAGAAAAGCATATAAACCAAGAACAGTATGGGTTTATTTTCAAGATGGTACTAAGACAAGAATATTTAGTTGTATTTTATGCAATGAGAAGAAAATGGTCATTACCTGGTAGAGACCTTTAACTTTTTTCAGTGTGGATCTTTCCATATTAAGCTCAAAAGATCACTTGCCTATGACTGTCAGCGTGGGAGCAGCCAGTGCGCACTGAGAGCTATTGCATAGACAAATGCATAAGAACTGCATAATACATGTAAGCTTTGGTAAAAATCTCTCTACGGAGACTCATTACATGGCACCAACTTGTTACGTGTCATCTCTGTCACACTATGCTACTGCTGCTGCATGTCACCTCAGACAAAAAACAACAGAGAGAGATTTTATCAAGACTGGAGGAGGTGCCTATGGCAGGAGGTATCCCACCAGCTATTTTCTACCACAATAAAATTAGAGATTTTCTGTATAAATTAATGCTGAAACTTTGTGAATATTTTTTTTTTATGTGCAGCCCTCGAGTTTAGCTTGATGGCAACACGAGCATATTTCTAATGGAACAAGGATGGAAGTCCCTATCCTTCAGAAGTTTTGTTAGTTTTTTAAACCATAATCTGGCATCCTAGAAGGAAAGAATGCAGTAACATACTATTCAGTGCTTGTGGTATTTCTTCTTGTTTGCTCTGATTTGAAGAAACCAGCAGTGTTTATGACTCATGAAATTCATCAGTCAGTTAAAATACAGCTGTATGTAATTAGGAAAATGAGTTCTATTTCTGTGCACTTTTTTTCTCAGATTAAAAATACATATTTTAATATGCTCTTTTATACACTTGAGTACGCTGACTGCCTCTTTCAGATTATTTTGCAGATACACTTAGCTCAACTCTGCCGGTGCTCCGAGTTGACCAGGAATACTTTAAAAGTGTTTTAGTAGTGCAAAAAACAAGCTATTAAAACCCAGTGAGGAGCTAGACACAGCCCTGATTGAAACACTTTTAGTTCAGGCTTAGGAGCACACTAACTGTGGTTGTGCAGCTTCTGGTCTGCTCAGGGTACAAGAGGAATGTGTTATATTGGTGAAGGTTATAGGGTCTTCTTTATTAGACTTAAGGCAATATGATTCTTGAACTTCAGTTTTCAAACAAGCAGTCTCAGTATGCTATATGAGTATTAGGGTTTTAGGAGAAGGAGGTGGCTGGTGACTTGGCTTTTCTTCTTTTCCCCCCTGTTTCCCCCCCGCTTTTTTTCCCCTTATTTTTTCCTTTTTCTCACACCGCCCCCCCCCCATTTTTTTCCTTTTTTTTCCTTTTTATTAATGAGAACTGACATAGACTGTGGCGTGCTATGAACGTGAACCTGGTATCTTTCCTCAGTAAAGTAGATTGCGTTAGAAGGTCTGTTTTGCTTATTTAGTTGTCTTCTTGAAGACATTAATTCCTTGCGTGTAAAATTGTTATGGAAAACAGAGAGTGTTGGAATCTTTTTGTGACTGACTGAGATCTTGCCCATTTTCCTTACGTATTTTAGTGTGAAAATTAATATTTTCCCCCCGAAGTCTCCCTTAGAAACTCCTTTAAGATCATGGAAATTATGTGCAAACTGTCTAATGTCTAATATTTCTTTGTATATGTTTTATGCTTTAGTGAAGAGAGGACTCACAAAGGACATAACCTGTCTGAAGGATTTTATGAACGATCCCAAGAGAGAAGAACCTCTAGTTGGTATGTGTCTTGTTTTCTAAATGGTATGTCTTTTAATTTGTAACCAAATGGCTTTTGTTTTGAAATAAAAGGTGAAATTTTAGATATTGTTTAATTTTCTGTAAATGAGTTGAATAATTTATCGGATATATCTTATCTCTTACACCTTTTAAAATTTAGTTTATTACACTGAATGTTAGAAAGGCCACCTCTTTTATAAACCTTAATTGTTAGACAACTCATTCCTGAAGGAGCCATCTTAGTAAAGAAGCTTTTTACAGATCACAGAATGGTTGAGGTTGGTAGGGACCTCTGGAGGTCATCTGCTTTTAACCCCTTACTCAAGCAGGGTCACTCAGAGCAGGTTGCCCAGGACCATGTCCAGATGGCTTTTTAATATCTCCAAGGTGAGACGCTCCACGACCTCTCAGGGAAACCTTTGCCAGTGCTCAGTCACTGTCACAGTCAAAGGTGTTTCATGATGTTTAGGCAGCATCTCCCATGTTTGTGCCCATTGCTTCTTGTCCTGTCACTGGGCACCACTGAAAAGAGCTTGGCTCCCTCTTCTTTGCACCCTGCTTTCAGGTATTTATACGTACTGAAGAGATCCCCTCTAAGCCTTCTCTTCTTCAGACTAAATAGTTCCAGCTCTCCCAACCCTTCCTCACAGGAGAGATGCTCTAGTGCCTTCAGCATCTTCATGGCTCTTTGTATGTCCATGTCTTCTGCTGGGAAGGTGTGGCCCTACTAGTGCTGGGTAGAGAGGGTGGACCATCTTCAGCCTGCTGGCAACACTCCAGCCCAGGATACCATTAGCCGCCTTGGCCAGAAGGGCCCATTGCTTGGCTCATCTTCAACTTGGCGTCCACCCAGTTCCTTTTCACCCAAGCTGCTTTCCAGCTGGTCAGACCCCAGCATGTACTGGTACCTGGGCCTGTTCCTCCCTAGATATAGGACTTTGGTGATAGTTTATTTTCAGAGTTAAGATTTAGCAATATAAAGCTGTAGTGGGTCTGAGATGGAGCTGAATTTCTCCATAACAGCCTGTATGTTTTGGATCTGTGACCGTGTTGATAGTATTCCAGTGTTTTGGCAGTTGCTGAGTAGTGTGCAGCATCAAGACTCTTTTTTTCCCCTCTGGGTCCCTACCCCTCATCCCTTATGTGGGCTGGGGCAGGTGGGCGAGAGACTGGGAGGGGACGCAGCCAGGACAGTTGACCCAAACTGGCCAAAAGGATATTCTGTGCCACATAATACGCTCAGCAATCACAATGAGGTAAAGAAAGAATAAGCGAGGGGAGCAGGGTTTAGCTTCCAAGGTGGCTGTTCAGAGACTGTCTGGGTATTGGTCTGCTTGTGGGGAGTTGACTGGTTTTCTGTGGTTCTTTTTCTTGTTTCCCCCCTCTCTTTTTTTCACCAATTAAACTGTCTTTATCTCAACCCATGAGTTTTCTCTGTTTCACTCTTCCTGTTTTCTCCCGATCCTGTTGAGGGGTGTGTATGTGAGTGAGCAAAGAGCTGTGTGGTGCTTGGCTGCTGGCTGGGGTCAACCCGTCACAAATACACAGCATTGGAACTTAGGATAATAGGAAACAGCTGCAGGTTTTTCCTATTTGTTTTAAGCTGGTAATAAACTTGTTGCATTTAAGCTGTTCAGAGTAAAACTTTCCATGCTAGTTATAAGCCTCAAACTTGGAGGAGTATTTCTAGGGCATAGTCTTTCAGTGATTTCTATGAAAAATGAAGAAAAATCCCATTTTCATTCCTGTAATTCTTAAGTTTATGGAAAATTTTTAGATTATGGACTTAGTTTTGTGAAGTGATTATTGTCTTTCCTACAGGTGCTTTGTGCTATGTTGACACTGTCCAAATTGTGTTTGACTAGTTTAAATCCTGTTTTTTAATACAGACATTTGTGTGGCATTTCCTGTTCTCTATTTTGTATGCGCTTCTGCGTGAATTCTCTTACATGACTGTGCTGAATGGAAGGCTCTTTCTTAGTTTATTAAACATATTGTGAAATATTTAGCTTTGGTGGGCTTGCAAATCTGCCATAGACAGTGTTTTTCCTTTCAGAATAAATGCAGGTAGTAAGTCCTATCCTTGTGATCCTGAAGACATCTTGAAATTCTGAAAAAGGAATACTTTATTAATTTTGGCTTTTAATGAGCAACGCTGAAGAGAATACATTTGCTTATAGTACTCTATACTAAAATATAGATATTTGCAACTCTTGCTTTTACAGGTTTAGAACATGTGGTTGAAATCAGATTTGAAGGAAGAAAAGAGCCGCATTATGAGTGCAAGCTGTGTGGGTTTAATACAGAGATGGCACCTATGATAGAACATCTTAGTGGATATAAACACAGAAGAGCATACATTGTGAGTAATTTTCATGCATTTTTATCACAATTTCTTTATGATACTCCCCTTTTATTTTTTTTTTTTCCTATAAATACTTACATCAAGTTTGAAGTTTAAACCCCCATATGATAAATCACTAATGGGTCAGGTCAACATGAATAGCTATGAAGCTGTGAGCTATTGAGGAAGTGCGATCCAGCGGTGCATGTCTCTATCTGCTCAAAATCTCTTCCTAAGTGTTATGATTGGTTCTAGGATCAGGTTCCTAGAATGTTGTGGTTCTTTCTTATTCTCAGCATGCCCATAGCATTATTGGGTGTGGTACAAAGCATGTTAACTTTTGGTAGCAGGCTTTGCATAGTATCCATTTTTTGTTTTGAAGACTATTTAAACACCTTTAACACTAAAATTTACTTAGTTGTGTTACAGAGAAGAAACTAGCTCATAAGATTCAAAACAATGTTTACTAGCTTGCCCAAAAGGCGAAATGTGCCAATTTTTTGATATTGTGATGAATTTTGATATTGACCACTTGAAGCTGTTTTTGCCAACAGTCTAAAGAATTTCCAGATAAAATGAAGAGAAAGGCAACAGATGTAAAAGAATGCAAAGTCTCATTTCTCAGACGAATAGCAGGAGAGCTGGAGAAGACTGAAGGATTAAAAATGTATAAGGTAAATGGAAGTAAATATTAAGTATCCAGTAATGTGCCTTTTATCAGTGTGCTTATGTTTGATCTAGTAAATTTTAAATGTACTGCTGACAAAGCTTGTAAAATTTCTGTGTGTTTCTAGCAAGTACAGTATTAAAGTGAACTAAGACTTAACTTAAAGTTGCCCTAAAAAATCTGGGGAAAAGAACAGTAGTTTTGAAATTCCTCTGAAAAACCAAAGTTATTTATTTTTAAGAAGTTAGGTTTTTTAGATAGAAAATGTCTAGTCCAAATTCAGTGGTTCAGAAATTTTATTGCTTTACTTCAGTGGTTTTTAATTTTTGCAACTTAAATTTTCTCAAATGTAATTTTTCTCTCAAATTTCATTTATATTTGCAAGATTATATGTCTATCCAGATTATGGGCTTCACTATGCTGGCATAAATAAAAGTATTTGTTCCATTTCTAAAGGCAGTTGCAGTAGAGATTAGTTAGGTAATTTTAATCAGAAAATCTAATATGAAACTATTTCTATTCCCAGATTGAAGGTTACATAAGACCAAGTACCTCACGTAAGTCTATGAATTACCTGAATATAATAGATTCAACATAACTGATATTTGACTAATTTGAATTAGTAGTTGAACTCAAAAGGGTTTGACTGATTCGAAACTTACAACTTGTAATAGAACAAAGCATTTTCAGAGATTTTCTCGTTTTTGTGAATCTGAAATGCAGGAAGAAGGTGATCACCAGACTTGCAGTGTTTCTTAGACAGTTTTTAACTGCTTGTTTCTGGAGGTATTTAAGATAAGTAATTTGCTAATTAAGGGAAGTGAAAAGGTATGGAAAAATGACATTTGATGGATTTCTCTGAATAAACTGATAAAGCCTTCTCCAACTCATTTCTGTCATCAAAAGGCATACATGCTGAATCAGTGGTAAAAGTGGAAGTTACAGTTCTTTAGCAAGTCCATTGGAACAAGCAATGGCAACAAAACCCTCAAATGTAGTAACAGCATTTTCCCTCATACAGTGCGTTTGAGTTGTTACTGTAGATGTGCTATTTAATGCTTAATGATGCCAACTTGAAGAAGTATCTGCTTGCTACCTAGTATCAGTGGGAAAGTAGGTTTGATTGCAATGAGTGAAGGTTGCATAAATCAACAGAGTTTATCCATGTGAATCCTGCTGGAGGTGCCTACTACAACAGTGCTTTTTTTTTTGATTGATCATTGATGGCTTCTGTGGATTGTACCTTTTAATGCTGACCTGCAAAACAAGGTGGCAGAGACTCTTTTTGAGCTCTGTTTGTCTCTCTTGTGAAGAAGAGGGAATGTGACCGAGTAATCTAGCTCAGTAATTCTCTGACCAGAGTAAATTGACATCAACATGACTTCTGTAGAACTAGAAGGCATGCTCAGATATCAAACCAGGACATCAAAAAGAGTGATCCCACCAATTCCTACAGGATATGAAGAATTGGAGGAATGGACAAGAATGTAGTCAGCTGCAAAAGTGTTGTGTCATTCAGTATTAAGGTTTGCTCTGGTTAGGTGGTAAGGGCCATATCAAGTGAATTCCAAAATAAAAATACTAATTCACGGATTCACGGATTTGACAGAGTTGGAAGGGACCTCTAGAGATCATCTAGTCCAACTCCCCTGCTAAAGCAGGATTGCCTAGAGCACATTACTCAGGAAATTATTTATTTAGAATTATTTAGAAGAATTTAGAATTATTTATTTAGAACTATTTAGAAGAAAATCATACTTACTACTTGCAGCCACTTTGGGACCAGTAAGTGTTCTGTTTGTGTAATGCTTCTATTGCAATTATACAGTGGAAACCCTATGATGTTGCTAATACCTCTTTTCAATTTTCTAGCCCCATCAAAGAAGAAAGCAAGGTGAGAATATAACCTCCCCAAGGGGAATCAAAAGAGATTTTTTTTTTTCTCTCTACTTACTATAAAGATCTTATTTTCTGTAACAAACATTGTCACGTATAGGGAAATATTTTATACCATCTTTCTACTGTACTTCTTTCTCCTACGTTAAGTTGTTCCTTTTTGCCAATAACCTGAAATAAAATTTGCTATTCAGTTTATAAGTAGCTATGGCTTTTGAAATACTGCACTGGTTGTGCAATTCGATACCAATCTGGTGTACTCATGCACAATAATAATTGCAATTCAAATTTCAAGGTGTTACGACTTTCTTTGGGATGTCTTTGCCCAAGTAAGTTGTAGAAAAGGCGCCCCTGTTCATGCAGGAGATAAAAACCCACCAGTACTTTAGTCATCTCCTTTAGCTGAGCTGTAAAGAAGTTAATCAGAACTACTGATCTCTGAGAGTCACTCAGAGTAAGGACCTTTAAGAAATATAGCATTGTAAATATGTCGTAGAAAAAGATATCCTCTATTGGTAAGTGATATGAATATCGAAGATGAAATATTTTTATTCTAGATACTATGAGTAAACCCAACTTCTTAGTAATCTTTAGAATGCATCTTAATATTTTCATTTCTTTTCTTTTAAGGTGGGAAGATGATTATAAGCATGAGGTATGCAGAAGTAGTAATTATTCTGAAAATGTCTTATGTTGTGACAGTTTCCTTATGCTTGCTTTGCATTTTTATAAAAAAAAAAAAAAAATTCTTACTCAGCTTCATTTGCTATTTTATTAATATTATCGCAGAAGCACAATAACTGATCTAAGGACCAGAGTTTTGTGTTGATCACAGCAGAAGGGAAATGAGTACTGTACATCGGGATGCTCATCCACCTTAGCTCTCAGAATTCCCCTTCAAAGTCACAGAGAGTCTCAGACCTGGTGTCTGCGGACCGGGTCTCCCAACCTGTGCCGCAGTCTCCACTTCTCTGTTTTGCCTCTCTTTGGTTCAAACGTATTCTATACTGAAGGTTTGGTTTAAATATAGCTTATTTTTTTTCTAACTCAAAGCTGAAACTCGAAATGCTCCCTGCTATCTCTTCTGAATAGCACTGTGCACAGACACTGAGAACTGCCTCATTTTTATCTTAGTGGCAGAGATTATTTTTATATCTAATGTATTCTGTGGTGATGTTTTGCTCTTTTAGGCCTTGGGTACTATGCTACCCAAGCATGCAGGTGGGCACTTAACTTTTTTTTAAAAAGGGGTTGGTCCCAAGAGAGGAAGGCCTGGAAAAGATTGCTCTTCCTGGTATTAGAAGTAATGCAGTTCTGTTTGTAGTAGCTGCTACCTAATTGCTATCCTAATGTTATATGTTTATGACTGTGACCTAAAAATTACTATCTTTTCTTTGTGTTGACTTTTATTGTTGGATAAAAGATTAAAAGGTCTTGCTTTGTACAAGATGGTGCAACAAATACTGTAGTATTCAGTCTTTCAATTTTTCTTCCCCTTTCTGCAATCCAACAGAATGATCCTGTTCGGAAACAGAAAGCTCTGGAGTTCTTGGTACGTACATAAAATGATTGTGGTAAGAGTCATGCAGTTTCACCAGTATGATGCAGTGAATATTGTGAAAGAGCCTCTGATTACTGGTCAAACTCATTTGACCACAACATGAATTTCTTAAGTTCTATTTTAATGGTCTCTGCCCTTTTGAGAAGCTGGTACAGCTGTAGCATAATGTCAGCTCAGAACAACTTGCTGGATTAAATGTGAGCACTCTGCCTGTTCTCTGCGTCATTCTTCCCTTTGCTGAGGAGCTACCTGACAAGCAGCGTTAGGAGCACTGATGTTGCTCATGGGCTGCTGGCTGCTCGTATCTAATGGGGTTGCTGATAGCGCTGAGCGAGAGGAGCCGGTCTGGTCTGGCTGCCTGTGGTGCTGTGGCCTGTGCTGCTGCTGCAGAACCAAACAGCCAAGTGAAACTGGCTGATACTGGAGCATAGCTGCTGGTGTTGGACTGAAGAGGTTTTATCAGTTCAGTTGCTCTTAGCAGTGGCATGGTAAGCCTCGGTTTGTCTTTTGGTTTTATGTTGTGAAAATATCTGACAGTCTGTATTCACTATTTTACTCCATTGCCTGATACTAAGGCAATTTCAGATGCTTGTTAGAGTCTGAATTGCGCTTATAGACAAGTAGAATGTTTTGAGATGTGTGCTTCATTACCAACTGGAGAGATGTTTTTCAGTTGGTTTTTTTTTTTTTTTTTTCCTTTTAGGCTGTGGTTGCTTGTGATTTTAGGAAGAGGGAGAAAAAGCAAGTCTGGGGATAATCAGTAAACTACCCAGGCTGCCTATATTCTTTTAACTTACTGTAATCACTTATAACTTTATATACTTACTTATCAGTCTCTTTGGACATTAAAAAGACAGATAGCCGTAATTGTTCTGTGCTTTAGAGAGTTATGTCAGTATCTTTTGGTATCTCTCATTCCCAAAATTATACATAGGAAAATTTTCAACATTTTGTTACTAAAATGGAGGAATCAAAAGCATTTAATGATGGTGCTGAAGCTTACTTTTTTATTCGATTTTCTACACAGACACCATAAATTTCGGACTTGTGCCTTTCTCCATTTGCAGCAAAATGTTCATGATTGACAGTGTGGGAGTGGCAAGGTTTTGTTTTACCTTCTATCAGGCCATAGTTATGTTCATAATTTTATTTTTTCATACATATGTGTATATACGTGTGTTATATATGTCTTATATATAATCTAATAGTATAAACTTGGTCATACCGAAATCGAAGTGTAACTTTGATCTGTTTGTGTATATGACCCTTCAGCATCCTAATGACCAATTCGAACCATGTTTTTCAACAGGAGACTTTTCACATCACCTCAGACTCCGAAGCAACATTTGTTGTTCATATTACACAGGAACTCACAGAAGCTTTGAAGGCCTTTTGTGAAAAGAAAGCAGCAGTAAGTAACTTAATCTTGACCAGAGTTGTTTTACCACTGGGAGGAAAGGAGTTATTGAACTCATGTGTTAACACACTGCCAAACTGTAACAATTCAGGGATAGATCAACCCCCCTCTCCCCAGTTAAATGTATTTTAATTTTTTTTACAATTTCTAAGCACCAAACACATTAATTGCATGGTGCATTTCTATTAGTTCTCCATTGTCTTCCATCTGTTTTGGTTTTCTTTTGTATGCATTCTCCCCCTGTTTTGGGCACCATTTTGCTTCATGGTGTCTGGTTGTCATCCTTCCCTTGCAGTTGCTCCTTTGCGTGATAGCTTTTCTTCTAAGATTAATCAGGCTTCAAGCGCTGCCCTAATGTGTCACTTTTTTCTTTTGTGGGCATGTGGATAAGTCTTACTTGTGACTTGTAGCTCTGCTCCCACTTGAGAGCTTTAATCTGTTCAGACTAAGGTAGACAAAATGTTCCTGTTTTTCTGTTGACCCTTACTAACCTCTGTAGCTTTTTTGCATAAAAATGGAATTCCTGTAGAAAAAAAGGGTCTGAAGAAGGACCAGAATCTGTACAAAACTGGCTCATCGCCTCTGGCAGCTACTGGTTTGCAAAATTCAGCATGTGTTTTTCTGAAAGGTATTTCATACTGGTTTCTTAGGGATTAATAATATATTATAGGTCAGCTGAGTTACAGTAACTGTCTTTGTGCAAATGCCACCACCTTTTTGAGAGCTACACTTTCAAAATGTCGTGCATTTGAGTATAATACAGTTCTCATGACCTAGTTAAAAGTTGTTGTCATAGCTTAATCTCAGGCAGTAGCTGAGCCCTCTATTCTGCATTCCCCAACTAGAAACAGGGTTTGCGTATGTACCAGTTTTATATTTTAGCCAGGTGTTGTTGAGGGATATGCGGCAATAAGATAAATACATTTGAAACAAGTACCATTGTCTTCCTGAGACACCTCATTCTGTTCTCTAGACATGTACCTCTTCCAAATAATACTTTTGAAACTTGTGGTTTAATGTCGTAATTGTGAACAACAGAACAACACATCCTTCTACGGAGTTTGCTATCATCTAAAGTTGTACTTTGCTAACTTTCCATGGGGAATTTACTATATTTTTTTTAACGCTTAAGATTTGAGTTTAAAAACAGACATTTTGATCTTTTGCTTTATCCAGGTTAATTATACTAACAGTCTGAGGCCACTGATGTCAATATCTCAAGGAGAATTTCCAGGAAGGAAAAGCATCCCAAAACACTATAAGCCATATGGAAAACCCAAAGGTAATTTAGACACTTTGTTCTTCTAGTTCAAGTCTACTCTTAACATTGCACAGATTGCACAAATTTGCTTTTGTGGCCAGCCATAATGCTTCTTTGCTAGAGTACTGTGTGTCTTTGCCCTCTGAGTCAGTTCAGGATATCATTTTCTGAAGCCTTAATGACTTCAACCTTGACAGTCTAAAAGCACTTCTGTCTCACTGGATGGTATTACAGCAGTAAAGGTTATTGTAAATCCAAGCAGTAACACCTGCCTGGCTTCAGTGTGAAGACTGGTGTGCCAGGATATCTTCAAAGGAGTATTTGCCTTTCATACATTGAAAGTGAATGTACCAGTACTGCTAAGGGATAAAATAAGAGATTTTTAGCTTATTCCCTTAGACTGCTGGCCTTCTAAGTAGTTGTCCACCCGTACTTCCCATAAATCTTATGATGAAAAGAAGCTCAGTAAGAAAGGCCATAAGATGAGCTGCAAAAGTAGAGCTTTGGCAACTTTTTGGTCAGCTGTATTTTTAAAGGATTTAAAGACTTTAATTTTGTAAAACTGTTTTTTTTTGGTTTTTTTTTTCCCCCCTGCAAACTGCATAACTGATAAGAAAACAAGCACTGACAGGGAATTTTATGATGTAAGCTTACCCATTTTATTTCATATCCACAGTGGATTAAGAGCACGTGTGCTACCACCATGTGTCAGTCAGGTGTGAACTTCTTGAGAGATGCTAACTTTACTATTTATAATGGTTCATATGTACTGTTAGTGTATCCTGTTCTCCATGAACTCTCTTAGGTACACGTTACTTTAGAGGTCTTCAAATGGCCTCGCTGGTTTTTCAAGATGCTTTGACAGTAAAGCATAATTGAATTCAGATGATGTATTAGTTCAAGTGATTAATTGGTTTGAGTCAGTTGTTCCCCTCCTATTATTCTGTAATTTCATTCAGCTTCACAAATGCAAAGAAAGAATGCTGATGTTTGCTAACACAGTAAATATGCTTTAAACATCATATATCTAGTCAGACAAAAACCAAAGGTTTATACCAAGTTAAGTTTATTTTGCAACCAGTTGCACCAGTTGCATTTAACAAATCGGTAGTGCCCTTTATTTATTTGTTTGTTTGTTCATTCAGGAAATAACTGGAATCAAGGTTTTTTGTCTCAGTATGAAGAGTGTTCTGCAGATGCTTCTTTTGCGCCTGCTAACTCATACGGTTACCAAATAGATGATGGATCATCTTCCTACGAACTGAGATCTAATGACTTTGCAATGATGTCAACACTCAGGGACTGTTTTGCTCTTCAGACTGGAAGTCCTGCCAGTGGTATCAGTGAGTGGCTGAGACAGTTCAGCCGATCTGCTTCTGGCAGTAATTCAGCTGGTGGGGCCTCTTCCTATGAGACAAGTCCAGTGAGTGAGTACTCGGCAGAATACATGTCCAACGATGTGCATGGAAATAAGCTCCCTGATAACAGAGTCTCTTTTGGTGGGGAAAGTACAAATTGGAGCAATCAGCAAGCATGTTCAAAAGAAAGGAGTATAAGTGATCAAGGAATACCCTATCCCAATTCTTCTGCCTCATATCCTTCATCTGGAAGATATTCCACAAACTATCCTTCACAAAGCTATTCCTCTTACAGGAATGATGAGTCTGTGAATACTTGTACCTCTGCAAATTCTGCTCCTTCAGGAAGAGGTGGCTCCAGGTGGAGCGAGGACTCAAGGTGGAATGAGGACTCTAGATGGGATGAGAACTCTAGGTGGAACCAGCAGTCTAGCTGGAGCAAGGAAACTAGCTGGAGCCAGGAATCTAGTTGTCAAGGATACAGGCATCAGAAGTCAAGCTACAGGAGTGACTGGGGTTCACATCAGTACTCGTTTTCCGGCAGTGGTTCGTACAGGGATTACCAGCAATTCAGAAGCTCAGATAAGATGTTTGATGAAGATGCTGTTGGTCTTACGCCCAACATTTTGAATAGACTGCGGGGAAAAGATATACCTACAATGACCAGAATGCTCAAACAGTTGGCTCCGTATTATCCAGCACTTCAAAGTAAGTTTGTGACTAGTTTTCATGTAAAATGAGTTACATCAACATAGTTGTTTTAACATAAGCAGGAGACTGCGTGTTGCAGAGATAGTGCACTCCATTTGGAAGAGTCGAGTTAATTTTACTCACCATTTGTATCAGTTGAAGAGTGCCATTAATTGGCTCTCTGAGGAGACTTTGCCTCTTGACAACTAAGCAGAGCTGTGAGTGGGAGGAAATTTTGATAGCACAAAAATTTCCTGAATTGGAAGGTTTGTCCAAGGTCATCTTGCTAGCTGGCATCTCATGTCATGATCAGAGTTTGTACCGTTTGGGTAACAGCTATGGGGAGAGCATGTATTGGCATAAAGAAAAAAATACTGGTATGTGTGCAGAACCAAACTTGGATGGCATTATAATAGTGAAAATACTCCAAATGGATCAAACACATTGGGATGATAAAAGAGAAATGTTATCAAAGAGCTGGTTTGTTATATGACAAACTGTTTTTTCCAATCATTGCAAAAGTATTCCATAGTGTTAAAAACAGTGATATACTATTCAAAATAAAAGATTCTTTTTTGGAAATAGATTATAAGAGGGATTTAAAGAGAGTTGGGCACGTGCTACTGTACAGCTGTCACTGGGTGTGAGTTTTGACAAATGTGAACTATGCTTATGGTACTAGAATAAGGACAGTTTCTTAGCAGTAAGACTTTCGTTTTAACATTCTCTCTGCTGTATTATGTGAAATAACATGAAATAGAAGTAATTTCCAATGTTTTTATCTCCCCTTTCTAGAACTAAATATTCAGACATTAGTCAATGTGCTAGTAGAAACTAGAGGAAAAGATTAAGGAGCAACAACAGCTGAACTGGAAACAGATGAAAAGATTCAAGAATCTCCATCTCTTGACTTTCAGGAAAGAGACTGCATTTAATTCTGTGTTTGACTGGTTTTGGAAGGGGAAAGGGAGGTAGGGTTTAATTTTTTTAACATGGGAAATAGAGCTGGAACAAAAACTTGCACATATCAGGGGTGACCATACTATTTTGTTTAGGCTTTTTTAATGTATTTGTTATATCTTAGTATATTATAGAAAAAAAATCTTTTGTTATTTTTTGAAAATATGTTAATGTTATTCTGTCAGCAAAAAGCTAATCACCCTTTTAGCACCCTTCCCAACTCAAGAGAAAAAAAAAAAAAAAGAAAGGTTTAATTTTGTGTTATTTACTTAGGAAGAATATTCACTGAAAATACAGGCCCATTGCATGCAAATACAGGTTTACTGTTCTTCACACAGATTTCAGGTCAGTTCAGTTATTTTAAGGCTTTATAATGAGGATATTTTTAGAAATTGATACACTACATTGCTGTTTAGACAAAGAAAGGGGAATGTCACAGCAAAGGTATTCTCTGGCTTAATGTGATGTAATATGAGAAAAATGTAATCTGTTCTAGGGGATTGGTACGTAATGGGGCATATTACTTGCTTTCGTTTTTGCAGAGTAAAAAGAGATGTGAAATATATGCACATTTATTTATCATGTTGTCCAGAACGAAATTGTTACAAATTGACTTAAAAACTCATTTGATGAATTGATCCACACTAAAATAAAAATTCTTGATTCTTTCTACTGACAAAAGCATATTAAGAAATAATAGAACGTATAAGGCAATCAGATAAAAGAAAATAAATAACCAAAATGACATACTAACTGAGAAATACCAGTTCATGATGTTTATCAATGGTCCTTGCTTATGTTTTGTTTCCCCACGCTTCCAAGCGACATGCTCGTGGATGCCTGGTTTTAGATGTCTGCTTTATCTAGTCAAATCCCGCTTACGTGGAGTTAAAGAAAAGGAGTAAAGTGAAGTGAGACAGTTCACTCCCCAAGATCCACTTCTCTTTTCACTGCTGTGCAGTGGACTGTCATTTTTCTTCTCACCCGTACCTGACATCTTTCTCTGCCTCTGTGTGTTAAATATTTGCGCTAAACCAGGATTAGTCTTCAAGAGCTGTCATATATCTTTTTGCATTACATTTGTCATGTAAACTTTAACACACAGGCAAGTTAACAGCAGTTAATGATACAGCATATAAACTCGATTCCCTGAAATTCTTCTTCCATAATTGTTTTGCTTGTGCATCAGAAAGGATCCACTTTCCTTTTTCATTCCTGTTCACTATTTCCTTTTGTCCTTCTCATACTTACTGAAGGGTTTAAGCAATTTCTAATGTCTTGGACCCAGTAGTTGTTCCATACACTTTTATACATTGTATTCCAGAGTAGACCATCTTGCTTAAAGGGGAAAAACATTATTTTCTACCCCAGGTGTCTGCCAGAATTTGATTTAAAGCTCTGTGGACTGATCAGTTATTATCTACACTTAAAAATTATCAGAAATTATTTCTACAAATGTTACTGCCATAGTTTTTTTCCACAGAAAGTGTACTGCAACGAGAATTCTGAAACTGTAGCACAGTGTTACTAGAAAATGTTATTGCTACAACTCTGTCAATTCAAATTAAGGCCTTTTTTTCCAAGGTTTTTGTAGAGAGCTTTGTTTTTCCCATTCCTGACTCCCTTTGGGATTTTAGTGCCATGATGCTAGGAAAATGAAAAGATACATCCACTCTTCTGACATTTTTGGCACCTGACCAGCAGTGTCCACAAAGGCCCCAGGTAAGAAGACCTCATGGACAAAAAAGGTAAAATGTGCCTTGGAAGTTCTGTCATCCTACCAGTTACTTCTTCCGCAGGCTTGCATGAGCCCCCACACCTCCCGTTGCTTCCGTTTTCCTTTCTTGGCCAATTTCCTTCAATCAACTTTTGGCTACTCCTTACTCCCAAGAAATCTCTTTGCGTTATCTTGCTCCCACGTAGTAGAGAACTGGAGCAGAATGAGTCCACTGCCTGTTCCTCTCTTTCTAGGCTCTGGTTCTTCTTCAGGAAACGACCTTCACAAGGCAGGCGCTGATGGCCTGCAGAGCAGCATCACTGTAAGTGCTTACCGTCTTACAGCAGTAATACAGCTGCACCGCAGCCTCTGGCACTGAGGCGAGAGCTTTCAGGCTGCACCAGAACCCCTTGAACCAATTTCACATTTCCTTAAAAAGCTATTGATAAAAATCCAGACTAAAACATGCTTGGGAGGGGGATAAACAGTCTACTTGCCAGCCAGTTTCTTGGTCTGTGGTGTACCTGCTTTCACACCTCCAGAAGCATCCGTTTCCCACTGAGACAGGAGTCATTCCAGCCCAGAGCCACTTCGGTTATTTTCCGCAGCAGTAAGACTTCTTTAGAAAGTGCTGGAGCCAGTTGTTCTACACCAAGGACGGTGAAGTATAATAAGGGTGACTGGAAAAAGGAGACATCCTTCACAGGAGACAACTTGGGAAATGTCTTGGGTTCCAGCTTTTTTTTAGTTTTGTACCTTGAACCTATTAATGATCCTCAGAATGCTTCCTGGAATGACTGGATTTCATTTGGGTGGATGCATGACCCAAAGGTAAGATTCCTTAGTGGGAAAGGAGGGGGGAATCTCTTTTGAATGGGGCCATTTAATGGAGAAGCTCTTTTGAGCACAGAACTCTGGGGCTCTTTTGTTTCTGAAGAGAACATACTTAGTGATTGTCTTGGCTTTCTGGGGAGGTGAGGTCCAAGCAGGAATTGTTGAAAGTCTTTCTCCCTTGTCTTCTTAAACATAACTTTCACAGTTCATCCAAGGCTGTTGGGTGACATGGTCTCAACATCAGTCATTATTCTTGGTCCCCCACCTCACCCAGAAGCAATCCGTTGTCCTTTGGATGCTGATGCCCAGAGTGCCCTGGGAGAGCCCCTTTCTGTGTGCTTATGCTCTGGAGACCATCAGTCTCTCCACAGATGTTTCACGCCAGAACAGCATTTAGAAAACATTGTTGAACTGTCACTAAGGGTCTGTTTGCTTATCACTTGGCAACTAGTAGCAGCTTCTCTGCGTGACAGATGTTTAGTTGTTAACTGCACTTGCCCCTTGGCCATCTGCACCCTGACACCAGCTACTATATTCTGGCTGAGACACTTGGAAATAACATTTTAACGTTGTTTTTTTTCAAGCAGGATGGCCTGTGGACCCAAACCCCCTCTGCATAATCTCTTGGAACATCTGCTTGGTATCGGTGACAGCATCGGTTTATGTGTAGGTGCTCCCATCAACCAGAGCTTACTGGCCTGGGGCTGTGTGTGATTACAAAATTTGAAAGAAAAGGGGGTTTTAGGAATAAATCAGTATTGCTACAGTTTAAGAAAAAAGTCATTGGATAAAAGCTAAAAGCCCTTGCCTGGAAATAATTAAATGAAAAGTAGCAGTTACAGGTAAGTAACAGTGCTGCTTGAGTGTTTTAAAGTGCTTTGGATAGCGCTGGCGTAAGATTTTCTTAGAGCAATCTAAGATACTTTGTTAACTTCTCACTGCTTCTTCAGCGTTACTGCAGGAGATGGTGAGTCACTACTTTTTTTGGTTCGGTTTTTCCACCAAGTCTTTCTCCATCTGCAACTGGTGAGTTGGAGGGTAAGGTTTTAAGAACGTCTGACTTAATTCAAGGCCACTTCAAGTGCTTCAGCACAAAAAGGAAGACTATGGGTGTTAAATGAGCCCACTGAGCAGAGTGAACTATATATCCATAGTGGTTTATTGTTGTGGGGAAGTCACTGAGGAAGATGCAGAATAGGACACAGGTGTGAAGAAGTTCTATTTGAAGGTGTCCCAAGGATAACCTGAAAGAAGGTGGCAGCTAGAAAATAAAAAGATAAGGCAAGGAAAGTGGGAGAGACCCCTGAGTCTTAGAAAACAAGAATACAGAAATAAAACCTCTGCCCCCTTAAATATGCTGTACAAAAATGAAGTAGACTAGGAAAGTTGATCTAATAGTTTTACTTAATTTTAAATTCTGTATTAAAAATTAATACATTAAACTCTTATAAAAGTAAGGCACATGCAAAACATGTTGTGCAACTTCTGACTTTCAACTCTTATAAACTAACAAGCATTATTTTAATTTGGCATTTCTAAAGAGTCATTTTTCCCCATGCAGGATATGTGGAAGAAGGTTATGTTTGACATTGCACCAGTTAAATCTAGAGCCTGTGCTTTCTGTACTACAGTAAGCAGAGATGGTCATATCCTAGTTATACAAAATAAAAACCAACTCAAGTACAGATTCTGAAGGTGACGACCGACATACAAAATTTTAGAATGTGAACTTATATCCGTTATAATACATCAATAATCTTATTCAGTACAGGATGATTTGGCAGCTCCAGTCTGTGTAATGCCAGTGTGCAATTCCTAGTTCTCAGTGTCATACGATGCTGAAGACCATGGAAAGATATTGCTCATAGGACACCTGAATCCAGCCATCTTGATCAGTATCGTAACGCCGGAACACATCAGTCAGCCTCTGAAAAGGGAGGAAAAAACCCATTTTTCTACATCAGGGAAGTTCAGACTGCCATGTATTTCCCTTGCCACTTAGGTTTCTATAGCTTTATGAACACTTCCATCCTATCTGTAGAGGCTTTACAACCATGTGCAAATAGAGGTAGCTGTTTGCCACGTCTCATGCCTGAGCTGTGTAGCAGAGCTGATTCTAAAACCACCTTATGATACAACACCTAAGGCTATCTAGGCACTCTTTACAGACCAGTCAGCTTTTTATAACTGGCTTTCGGGGCAGAGGTGGAGGGAGGAGACTGCCCAATTCTCATAAGACATTTGGGAGGCATCTGGAGGCAGAATCCAGTGAGTACCTTGTCCATTTCTCATCTTCTAGCCAAATAAACTTTATGTAGCATCAGTGTCCGAGTTGTGGCTTAATTACGCCAGAGCTGCCAGGCACCATGGACCGAAAGAACTACCAGCATGCTTTCACTAACACCACCTGAATGATACTCAATTTCAGAGCCCTCTTTACCAGAAGTGTATAACTAAGTATAATCGGCTCGTATTACAAGTGAACATAAAGGTAATTGATGTTTCAGCAGACTCATGGTTACAGACATAAAGCTAAAAGGAGAAGAATGAAACACCCGTCTGCGGATAACAGAGATACTACTTTCACCAGGCACTGCCTTCTCTTCATGTTGCATGTTGGATAATATCTTAAGATCCTGTTGCATTCCTGGCCAGTGTAAGAAGAGCAACCTTCTTCTATCCTACTAAACCTCAGCTTGTCCACTGCTACAGTTTCCCAACTTTTTCCCAAACTCTTACATAAATTTCAGAAAAGTCAGACACACTTAGAGAAACCTTAAGCAATGAGGTGAGGAATCATCCAGTGATTGGTCTCCAAACAAAAAAATACACCTGTAAAACTACAGTTCTCTCTCTCTCTCTTTATACATACGTATTTCTACTACCAAAAGGGTTTTTTGTTTGAGATGAGAGATCTTTTACTGACATTGCCCCTGGAGGAACAAAAGACTGAATAACTCAGCTGCTCAGTCAAATTGCTTTTCGTTTGAGCCTTAAACAGAGACATATACGAAAAACTCACAATTCGGATTATGAGAACTGTGGGCACCTCAGGACATGACACACTCCAGTTTTAACACCCACAAGATCCAGAGGAAGTGCATGTATTAAACTAATAGAAATAGTGGTGTTTTCCTTTTAAAACAGACTATTATACATTTTTTGCCCCCTCAAAATTGTATCAAATTTCCTTGTGATGCAAATAGATAACTAGTGAAGACCAATGAATGAAGCTGTTTCTAGCACCTCTCGTACATTTATTCAAATGTATTATTATAAATCCATTATAAAATTATAAAAGCCAGTTCTAGATCCAATATTATAGTTAAAATGAGAACCAGAAAAGCTTAAGAAAAGGTGATTATTATTTTTTTTTTACAATTGACATTAAAGAACATCTCCTTTCTTACCTGTAAAACAACACAGCACTGAATAAAGTCATCAAACGCAACCTGTCCTCTTCCTTGTCTGTCAAATTTCCGAATGAGGATATCATAGAATTGATCAGACAGTCGGTAACCTTGGAAAAAAGAGAAATGCTTTTAAAAGGTTTCAATTAGCACAGTCCTTCTATAGAAAGAACTAGGCTGTTTAGCAGGTGTGTATAACAAACCCAGAGAACAATAACGAGTTAGAAGAGACACTTTTTTCTTCTGCTAAATATCTCTTGTGCTTAAAACGCATGCAGTAAAACCCATGCTTAATTATAGACAGAGTCACAGTAAATGTAATTACTGATTAAAGTGACTAGCTGGTTGAGGGAATGGTTTAGGGCTGCAGCTCAAGTTTTTATAAGCGAATTCAATTGCATGAAAGTTCTTTTTCCATCAGAATGGTACCGTGGGGCAGACAGCTGCCGGCATTTTAAAGGCTGTATCAAGTACCTTGTAAGTTCAGATGTTTTCCTGTCATGTTGGTAATGCTCCCAGAGCAGCTGACAGAGGAGACTGACACTGGATGTGTCAGTACGTGTGAGGAATGTTTTAATTTCTTCCATTAAAGGAAATAGCTTAAAGAAAAGCGCTTGTGGCATGGACATCTTTAAAAGGTACCTTATACCTAACAGGAAAATGCATTTTACCTGCCTCATTTTTACTCACATTTGTCAGAGCAATACAGCCCTAACAATAAGCTCATCTGATGACATAACCCAATCATAAAAACTGTAATTACAAATGAATTACCAAAACCTGTTAGTGCTTGCTTTAGTTCATTTTTGTCTATCATTCCAGAATTGTCTCTGTCATATGTTCGAAAGACGTTCTGCCAGTCTGAGATGTACTTCCAGACTCCTGTGAATTCATTGAAGTTCACGCCGCCTTTGTTTTCTCTGTCAAACATGCCTGAAATAAAAATTGAGAAACTTATAAAGCCTTAATCATACTACTCCTCAGAAAGATCTGCTGGTATTTCAAGAAGGCAGCAAGAGTGCTTTGTGGAAGGTACTGAAGACAGAAATTACTAAAATACGAGTGGCATTTTAGAAAGTTCTGCCAAAAAAAGTAATTAGTCATCCACTGAAGGAGGAAAAGATAAAGCGAGATAAAAGAGGACCAGAATGAATCACAGAATGTTTATTTTTCCTGGGTTCATTGATCATCCAGTGACAAAAAGGGCAAGGGCGGGGGGCAGTAAATGTTCTTTTTTAAGGACACATGAAAAAGTCTGAGTCTAGCGACTGCCAAAAGCACTGGTATGTTCATCTCCATTTGACTTACTGATACTGTCATCTTTATACAAAAAGCACATCGCACAGCGATAGATTGCTGCTGAATATTTACTAAAAACAATGCAAAAAAAATAGTCCTTAGATTTATGAACTGTATGATAGAAAAGATGTTTTTTGTGCTCGAATTTTTTTCCTCTTCTGCTGCCATCTTCATCACTGGAAACTATTTTAGGACACTAAAGAATTTGGACACTTTAAATATTGAAAAGCTTCTGTTTAGTCTTTCTGGAGCAGAATATTGGATTAAAATGCAAGACAGGAAAAACTAGTTATGAAGACAAGCTATATAATATCTTTTTAGATTATTTAAGCTGACAATTTCCCCACTCATAAATGACATTTGCTGTCTGTTCAGTTGTATGGTAACGTTTTCTCAGGCTACTTTGACAAGCGCATGTGTGTGCATGCAAGGGACAGTCCTGTATTATTCAAAAGGGAAAATAATTGAGTTTTTAACTTACTGCTGAGCTGTCCGGAGGGAAAAAAACAAAAAGAGCAAAGACATGTTGAAACATACCATCTAACAGTGAAAGCCCAACTTGTTAACACTACAGCCAAAGAAGTTCAAAAGACCTTTAAAAAGGAATTTGTTATTATGGTAGAAATACATCTTGTATTATGTGTTGTAATATTTGTAACATACTCATTTCTCTAAAACGGTGCAGCAATGGGTAGCAGGCTCAATTGTCTGAACAGATTGCAAAACAGTATCTTGACTATTTCACATCACACGACTGCACTCACCCAGAATTGACCTGACTGTTGCTGGATTAAACGGAGTCCATGTGCCTGAAACAGAAAGAATGACTTAGTTCCTCAATGCTAGGCAACATTTTAAAAAAATGCAACCAACTAACAAACCAACAACAAAAAAAATCAGGTAAGAACTTAAACAGTGAATTCAGAGCTAGAAGACATTGAGCTAGCATATTATAAAATAAGGCTGCTTTGAAGTAATTATGTTCTTGACCATTCAGACATTATTTCAGACCAATGCTTTACAGATACTACACAGAAACCACCATTTTTTAGGCTGCACCAAAAAGAACCCCAAAAACTAAAACCTTGGAAGAACTAAAGGATTTTTTTTCATCCCAGGTAGTCAAGAGGTATTGGATAAAAGGCAAGATCAAAACTGAAGTCTCACTTTTTCTACTGATGGGAGAAAAAGAGTTTTAAGTTGTTACTCAAACAAAGTCTCATATCTATTACTCAGTAAAGCCCCATCTGCTTATTTCCTGTTTTAGAGGTGGATTACCACAGGTCGTTTAGTTTCTGACAAGTGAAGAGGTTGCTAATGTGGCATAACCACACAGTGCAATAAAGAGTTTAAATCCCACCTCCACTGCTAAATCAATGATGTGTTAGTTTAAATTAGTATTTTCTGACCAAGGAACGTTGCTGCTTAAAAGGGCCTGAGCACTAACCATCTAATGAAGAGCTTTGTACTTCTCTGAATATTTAGAGGCTAGGCACTTTGGAATAGTTTTCCCTTGGTTGGGAGCGTTCCAGAGTGCTAGGAAGCATTAAGCTTTCAATTAAGGGAAATACTGTGCCTCATCCAGAATTTCACTACCAATTCTCTAGAGCCTGTGAAGGAACCAGGAAGACCAAGAAGCATATATTAAATTAACTGTGGCTGAGTGCAGGGACCACAAAGGCACCAGTAAGCCTATGGGTACTGTAGAGTCATTAGCCGTGCTGTGGTTAGCTGACCACCTACACCTAATAGAGAGGCTGCGCTGGTATTAAGCGGGCTTGGTGAAGGCATGGCTGCTTTGCTGCATCAAGCTGCAGCGGTGTCAGTAACGCTTATTCTAGTGCTGAGCTTCTCCCAGAGAAGGGAAACGGTATCAGTGTAAGTCTACAGATGCAGCAACAGGGAAACAACCTATACTGTGGGCAAGCCATGTGACCATTTGCACATACAGAGAAACATAAGCAGAGAAAGAGTAAAAATGGCTCTGAAAGTGCATAAGCAGTATTTTAGACAGAGAACATCAGTACCTTAGAGTTGTATGTCTCCTGACAAAAATAAAAAATAATGGAATTATTATTAGGGTCCCAGCATCTAACTCTGAACAGAATAGAGGAAAAAGTGAAAATGCAGTTTGAAAGTTAACTTATTTCATGTTGACATTTTCAAGAGACTCATAATGCCATAGAGTGAAATTGGAGCAACTCCAGTGCTCAAGGACTGTACTGATTTCAGCCTGTTCCAATAAACAGTGAAAGACTGTTCCCTCCTCCTCCCCTGACTCTACTATTAACTTTACATGACAGAATAGAAAAAAAAAAAAAAAAAACCAAAACAAGAAGGAAGCACAGGGTTTTATTGTGGAAACAACTAGAGGAAGTGATGATTAGTCCCTCCCAGGTAAGTACTCTGTTATTTGCATGAACTTGACATATTGAAAAGCTGAATGTCAAAAACACATGAAACTTCAAATTTTGATGAGCACTATGCAGACTTTTAAAAATATTTTACAAATAAACACATAACATTATTTTAGCCCATGTTAGACTGCAGGACAGCTACACACAACCATCCACTAGAGCACTAGAGGATATATTTTGAAAAGAATATAGTGAATTGTTAGTGACTTTGGTGTACAAAATCTAGAATCTCTCAGAATGAAGGAAGCTTACAGTTCTGTAAATATTTTGTCTAATAGTGAATTCATTTGGTGTGGCTTCTTCATAACTGCAAAGCACTGAAACTGCTAATCTACACTGTAAACAAGGAAAGAAAAGAGTTCAGATAGTCATCACTGCCTATTACCCTTAAATTCAATCAGATGAGAAGATACTTAAAATATATGAAGTTTAAAACAGCAGGTAAAGCCAGTTTCCCACATTGGCATAAACAGCATTGTAATCTTAAATGAAAACAGTGACTTAATCAATTTAATTTAGCTTTTGCTGAAGTTGTTATTCAAAATAATATTTTGGTTATGGATCAGGTGCAGCACCTACAATGTATTGCTTTTAATTTATCAGATATACTATTAAACAAATATTCTAGTAAGTCCAGTTTAGTTTCAAGACCGCAATTTTACTAAATAGAGTCATCCAAATTTATTTCAAGTCAGGTGATTACTGACAAAAAGGAGCCTTTCAGTCTGTGTGCACTGCAGCTCACAACATCATTTTAAGCCCTTCTCAGTCACAAAGCACAGGAAGGATAAAGGAAATAAACCTTCGGAGAAGGAGAACTTGATACAGACTCAAAGGTGCACAAATTGCTTCAATATGCGCTTTTTCAGATTTCTAAGAGGAAAAAAAAAACAACCAACCACAAAGTACAACCCTACCCACCCCAAGTCACCAGAGAAAAGTAAAAATAGGCTACTGGAAAAATTTTTCATTTTTTATTTTGCTTCCATGAGTTAATTGACACACCCTTGTTACTCCTTAAGCATTACCACAGGGAACTGACAGACTACTAGAAAGTTTTAATACTAGATCTAGAGTGCATCTTTGTGTGGGACTAGAGAACAACTTTGTTAGGGAAAAAAATCCAAACATGCCTCATTTGGAAAAAAAATAAAAATTACCATATTCAATTCCTGCACCATACTGTATGAAAAGATTTTATATGCAGTAAAAAGGCTGGCTGTAAACATCTGATCTTTGTCCAGGTTATTCACTGATCCTGGCTAAAAAACAAAGGTTCAGTAGTCATGAGAGAGGAATACATAAATCACTACTTTTTTTCTTCTAGGGAGCAGAGCTGGAAAAAGATAAAGGGATGTGCATGCCTTCATTCCCCAGAACACAAACCAGTAATTTTTACAATAGGTACTCAGTTTATAATGCATTATTACTAACATGCACCAAATGCAGAAAACTTCCCTTGAAATTCAAAAGAAACAGGAACAATGGTATCAGCAAAAAATAAATGAGGATTGCCCACCTTTTTCCTCCCCTTCAGCCTTTTCTTGTATATTAAATAGTATTAATTGGTAGTAGGTACATTCTCCCCATCCCCAGTCAAAGAATTATGCCATCAAGTAACCAGTCGCACATGAGGTTTAACAATAAGTTTACAATGTTAGTAAACAACTAACAGTTACCTCACTGCTCATTTACAGACTTACCATTGGATAATGCCTGCTGAAGTTCATTATCAGATATTATTCCACTCCTATCTTTATCAACCCTGGGGGAAAACAAACAAACAAACAAACAAACAAACAAAAGCTTTAAATGGGTGAAATTAACAGGTTCCACTGACAGAAGACTTCCAACATTCTGGTTCTTACTCACCAGATAAGATTAATCTTTTCCTGAAAAGTCACTAATTGCATTTTACTTGGTAAACCATTCACAGTTTCTGCAAATTAAACGCTTCATTCAGAATGATGAAGACATTCCGGAACATGATAAAAGCTACAAAGAAAACTGCAAGACTTACTTAAGAGTGAAGAGACCCACACAAACACACGCTGGCAATAAAACAGTCTGGGCATAATACACACAAAAAAAGTATTTTTATGTATTTATGTTTATTTTTAAAAGAACTGCAGAGCACACCATGCTGGTTAAATCCACAAAATGCCTAATGTTGCTGCAGTAAGCGGTTTGGCTCCCAAATTGGAGCCCTAACTTTGGCACCCAGTTTCTCTCATTAAGATGCTGGCAATGGAGAGCAAACCACTAATGTGACCAGTGCCAATACTGAAAGAATTGACTGCCGGGCCTTGACCCCTTTCAAAGGGGTTCAAAAAGTGAGAAAGTGCAGGCAGGCATCAGCTTCCATTGAGCCTTCACTGTCTATTGTCTTACAGAACAGAGTTTTATCATGAAATTATTAAACTAAGTAGTTTCTGCCCAAACAAAGCAGAATTGTGCCTTCTTTAGAAGGATATCTGAAGGCAGTAGGGACTTCCTTTATTTCCCTTCAGTTACTACCATTCCAAAGCAGAGTCCTGCTTAGTTGACTCCTCTGCAGAGACTGGGCACTTATTTTCTACACCTTTTCAGTTCATTCTACTAGATTCCTTCCCCATCTCTAAACTTACATAAACGGCATACAACGTTCAGATTGCAAGCATAAGTTGCATAGATTATAGTAAGGAAAAGATACTCCCCTTTTTTTATTCTTTATTTCTTTTCTAGGTATTCTGAGCATTTTTTACCTTTTACGAGCTGCTACTAGGTGCTAAGCTGATATTTTCATAAGAATGTTTATAACTGACTTATCTTGCTCCTGAGCACCATCAGTCAGTTTAGAGCACATTCATTTTATACACAAAATGATACAAAGTTAAAGTGTGTCTTTATCACAGACATCAGGTGTCTACTCTGGATTTCACCTGACTGTCACAGAGCAATCATGATCTGGTCACAACAGGGTGATACGACCCAGTCATTCAGGGCTCCTGAGGGGCGCCTTCAAGTCTTCATAGGCCTGACTTACTGCAGGAATTGGTCAGTGTAACAAACAAACTTCATCTGATCATTCACCTTCTTTCCCTCCAGTTGTTCCTGAACATACTGAATGGAGACCTTGGAACAGCTCCATCTGTCAGTGTGGCAGATGAGCATACGCTCTTTTTTTCATCAGTTATCCAGCAAAGGACCTTCTCTTTCATTCTGTGTCTACCGCGTTTCTTCAAAGGCCTTTGACACTTTTGTATGTTGAGAGCTTCTCTGAAAATTATACAGATCATATCAATGGCACCAGTTCTACCTATATCCATACCCAATCTTTACCAATCTTTACCCAACATACTCCAAGACTCCAAGACTTACACAGTAGTTTGCCAGACAGGACTTCCAACACGGTACTTCCAACAAAGGCCGTGCAACTCTCCCTGACTAGCTACATTATTTAAAATGGTTTCTACTGGTTTGTCTGGTGTGGAAGACAGATCTGTTTCTTTACAGACACCTTTAAAAAAAGAAACAGTATCATGCATGCCTCCTCCAAGTTCGCAGATGAAGTGGTTTTCCAGAAGGCTGGATAAGTAAGCTGCCACATTCCTGAGTCACTCCTGAGTAACTAAGTAAATACTATCCAGCTTTAGCAACTTACTACTGTTTGTCTATTCCTTAACCTCTTCTTGCTGTCAGTTGAGTCAAGGTAGATCCTCTGACCCATCTCCTATAAAAATGGATCCAACGTAGGAACCTCCCAAGTTTCCTCGACATGACACAAATGTGAAAAACTCCTTTATCTTCTTTAATACTATGGTCTCCACAGCGTGCCTTTTAACACAGGCCTGCTGACTTCCTTACAGGCTCCTGCTCCTGACGTATTCAAGAGAGTATTTCTTGCTAGTTTTTAACTTTTCTATTAAGCATTTATCAGATTCCTTTTTACAAACCTTCCTGTACTGCTACATTGACCCTCCAGGTTTTACAATCCTTTATGGATTCTCAGGTCAAAAACGACTTCAGCATTTTCAAGGTTACCTTCTCGCTTCCATTAACCCCTTTCCCTTGCTCTGAAAAGCAGCGACGCTTATTCCTCCTCAAGCCTTTCTTAAAGCTTCCCCTCAAATTCCTCCTACAGGGATATAACCGCGATGTTTACCCGCCCGGCGAGGCCCTAAGGCAGCTAAGTCCTGCGCTGGATGCCCAGGGCCGGTGACAGGCTCCCCACATCAGCTGGCCGTTTCCGTGCGCCTCCCCAAGGCCCGCTGCCTCCCGCTGCCCCCTCAGGGAGCGGCAGCCCCAGGAGGGCCCGGCCCGCCCAGGAAGACTTGGCAGCGCTGCCCGGGAACGACCGAGGGTGGTGGCGGCCGCCTCAGCGCGGCGGGCCAGGCCCGGCGCGGCGAGCAGGGAGTGCCTGGGCCCACTAGGGCCCGGCGGCGGCTGCAGTATGAGGGGAGCCCCCGTCAGCCCCCCTTCCCGCGGCCGTTAGCCGTTAAGGCGGCGCGGGTCGCCCCGCCAGAACCGCCCCCGTCTCCAGGGACGCGGCGGCCTCACCTCTGGAAGACGTTCCACAGGAAAGTGGGGTCGGGTAGGGCGGCGCCGCCGCCGCCGTTGGGCCTGTACTGGTAGCCCGCCGCCATGGCCCCTCCGCCGAGCCGCCGGACAGCTCCAGCCTTCCTCTTCCTCACCGCGCTTCCGGCACCGGGCGCCCCACGCGGTGACGTCGCTGAGCCGGGCGCGCGCAGGGGCCCCGCCCCGGGGGAATCCCCGGAGAAGACACTGCGCCGCCCCCCTCGTTGCCGCGGCGACGGCTGCGGGGCTGGGCCGGGCCCGGCCCGGCCCGGTGGGGCGAGTCGCTCCCCGCCCCCCCGCGTTAGCCGGCACGCTGGGCGGTTGTCCCCGCCGGCACCGATCCTTCAGGGGCTCCCCAGGAGAGTTGTGCGGACTCCGGCGACGGGGCAGCCGCTGAGGTAACGGCCGGCCGCAGAGAGAGCTGCGGCCGCGGCTCGGGCAGGGCAGAGGAACCGGCGCTGGCAGGCCCACCCAAGGCCTCACTCATCCGCCGTAACGGGTGCTGCAAGGGCGGGAGCCTGAACAAGGGCATGAGAGACGGGTTACCGCCGCAGAGGAAGGAGGGGCTACGGGGAGAAAGGGAAGCCCAATGAACTGGCTTCCCTGGGCAAACTGAAGATCAAAAGCACGTAGTGGAAATTCAGGAAGACAAAAATTTCAGGTACATCCCAGAAAACACAGGATTGAAATTGAAGCACAACCCAAATTAGTCAGTATCACCTCAGTTCTTAACTGAGCACTGAATCACAGAATTGTCTAGGCTGGAAGGGACCTTTTAGATCAAGTCCAACCATCAACCTAACATTGACAAAAATCGCTATGTCGCTAGGCACCACATCAACCCATCTTTTAAATACCTCTAGGGATGGCAATAAGAACACAACCCTCCAAAAATCAGCCTAATTCCCCTTCCCCAAGCTGTAATTTCTAGGAATTTCTAGTGTAATGGTACTTGGAGTGCCTCCAGACCTCACTATTCTCAGGTACAACACTGTGCTCTACTGAACCATCCTCATCCTTTGGGAGATGCTCCTCCTGTCAATGAAAAAAAAGCCAGTCTGTCTTTTGCCCTTTGTCCAAACTACTGACATTGCATGTATCTCTGGGGTAAAGAGGAGCCCGTGAGAGGGGTCAAATGGCACAAGGTCTGGGTGTTCACAGGCCAAACAAGTTACATGCACAAACTCCAGAATGTTAATTAGAACAAAGTAGGCTTGTGTCTTCCTCATACTTACAACTATGTTCAGGTAGTAACAGATTATGCCTTGTGTCCTTCATCACATAATTTTAAATTCACAATTTTCTAGTAGTATTTTATAATTAGAACAAATAATACTGAAATTTAGCTTTAAGCATTGATCTGAAAATACTGTGGAAAAAACTGTATCTCATTTCCAGAAAACTATTAAATCCAGAGTTTATTCACACTTCAAACCAACCAACAAGAATTATTTAAATCTACTGTAAATCTCTAAGAATGCAAAGAATACATAGCTGAAGGTAGCAATGATTTAACATTTTATTGAACTGGTGGTGCTTAGTGTGCTGCTTTTAGTAAATCAATACAAAAAAAATAATTGTACCTTATGTGTCTATTCACCCTATAATCAAATTGCACGGTAGCAATTTCATTCAGTCCCTTAGTCAGGAAACTGATTTCATAATTAAGTTTTCTGCAATAAACTATTTTACACCAAAGGAAGTACATACACAAAGCATAATGTGAAAGTGGATTGAGGACGTTAATACATGCTCAATGCAGTGCCATACAAAGACAGTTCTAAAGGAATCTGCTTAGGTATTGTAAGAAATATGTTAGTATACCCAGCACTAATACAGCTCTGTTGGTTTTGGTATAAGTATCTTTATACGGCACTGCAGTGCACCGTGCAAACACACTCCATGAGAAAAATGTATTTGCTGACAGCAAAAATGGCTGTAACAAATGGGTCAGTAAAAAGCCCATTGGCCATTAGAAGCTTCATTCTTCAAACACGACCTCTACATCCATCTTCTTTCAGAAATCTGATTACGTTTTCCCACATCCCAGTCTTTAGAAAGAAACATGCCTAGCAAGTATCAGTGTATATTGAATTTTACTCAAAATAGCATCGCCAAATTTGCCCTCAAATATTTCAAATCTGTTGATCCCAGACCAGTAATGACACAAACACAGAGCTGTCAGTTACTTAAGAAGTTTTGGCACAGTTAGAGTAGGAACTATAATTTCTTTAAAAATTGGCACGTAGTTTGGATTCGGTTGGCTTGGACCTTGATCCAAAGTCTCAATGATAGTCTGCTTCATATCTCTGCTGGCATCGCCTCTCACTGTCAGCAAAGCTGCAATATGGTCATCCCTGCCAAAAGAAAATGGTAAAACCGGTATTAGTAGGAAACTTTGCACAAGTAAGATTTTGCCAGAAATATCACTGAGTTTCACTCAGTGTCGGTATGTAATTTAATTCTTAATCAGATCTCTAGTCACTCAGAACGGGCTTTTCCAGCTCAATACAAAGCACTATTTTGGCTGCTTTTAGGACTCTAAAACATATTTTACTCTCCCAAAACACATAATGGAAGTATTTTCATTGTTGTTTTGCCATACCACTGAGTACTGAATCACATGCACCTTCTACTCCAGCTCACGTACATTTTATATTATCATTTTTTCATAAGAAAGTAGCTACATTCTAAAATATGAAAAATATGAGCACATTCACACATTGTTTTAAAATTTGCCCAAGACTACAAAGAAACGGTGATGTTATCTTTCTATATTAACTGTGAGGGCAGAGAGAATTACCTGATATCTGGGTATTTACTGACTAATGTTGAAACTTCCAAATAGAGCAGTGAAGGATCAGTTAGCTTGATAACCTCTGCAATGGCTTCAATGATGTCACAGAGTCCTTCAGTGTCCTCACCAGAGCCCTGCGAGATGAAAAGTAAAAAAAAATAAAAACAAATAATCACCAAAACAAAAGCAGTATCTACAAACAATCCTTTAATTAGCGTTTTGTCTGGCAATGCTGTTGAATTCCCCAACAGCTGGATTTTCAGACATTAAGAAAACAAAATATTTGTGAATTGTCACCATAAGCCTCTTCCCTCTTTCCCTCTTCTTCATTCAGAGACTTGCCCTCAGAGTATCAGTAAAGTCATGTCTTACAAACAATATGTTGTATTTATCCACACAGTGATATATTCTAGTCTTTAACTTTTGCTGTTAGCCAAAGCCAGATCTCTCCTGAAACACTGCTTAAAAACTGATCCCGTGTTAGCTTCCATCTAGTCATCTGGCCAGCAAAGCAGCTTTCAACAACTCATCAGTTGACCTATAATATCTATTTAATCTCTGGACTATTTTAGTGCTTTTAGTTCCAGGTCATCTGGTCCTGCCAATCTGGTATTGTTCTCTGCATTTATTCCATAACCTCTTCTATCAATGCCTTACTCCAAAACAGATCTAGCACAAAATCCCCCATAATGAAGGACTCTCATGCAGGAGTTGCCCCAACATCTGCTACACTGAGCAGAGATGAACTTCCCCTTCCCCACCCTCCCCAGTTTTTCAGGCTTTGTCTTTCTCCACATTCTCTTTGCATACTGACACCTGTTGCCCTTCTGAACTTTCTGGCAGATTCCTGCTCCTTATGCAGTTAAAGAAAGATTTATGTATTTATTTCAGACCTCCCTCGTATGTTGTTTCTTAAAAACATTTTTTGGCTTGTCTTTTCTATTGGGGTCAACATACTTGTCTTGTTGATTCTAAATGATTCTAAATACTTACAGCTGCAAGCTTCTTAAACAGAAATCTGAACTGTTCTGCTTCTTTTATCATTCTTTCTGCACCTTCTTTTCTCTCTTCTGCATTCTTGAAAGATATACGTTTTAACATGATTGCTCTGATGTATTCCACAACCACTCTTCGATGGGCCTCCATAGTCATTGTCTGAAAGAAAAGAAAAAGGTGGATTATGCCAGTGATATCTGCAAATGTAGCCATTATTTTTAGTCTTTGAACAATTATGAGGCTTTGAAACGTGTCTTTGCGCTTAATCACCAGTACACAATTTTTGCCAATTCTACACATTTTGAGTGGCTTTAGATGTTCACAACGCTAACAGAAATGAAAACCTGTCCTTCCCTAATGAAAAGGATGTGCCAATTATGAGAACAAGATAAGATATCTCTAACGACATATCTGAATTATTTCTGAGGAGCACCAAAGATAGAACAAACATGAAATAATTTGGATGGTCTTTAGAACAGACCTGTCTTGGCCTTGCAGCCTTGCTCTTTATAGCTGGTCAAGGAATGACCCGCCATCAGAGAGGCCTCTGCTGGAGAGCTCCAGTACATTACATAAAGCATTGCGAATCTTGCTGACATTGCCTGTGCTCTATGTCGAGTCTGGTAAGAAGCCTGGAGAGCAGCAGCAATCACTTTCTCAGATGTTCCTTGACTGATTTGCTGTTCTCCACTTGTCTTTTTATAGGAAATACCCACTAGTGACTAAGTGAAGCATCTTGTATTGGTGCAAGAGTAATGCTGAGGTTTAGAAATAAAGAAAAAAAAACCCCAAACCTTTATGTGTTTTTTCAACTCTAATGTAAGGAGAAACCTCTAAATTCCACAAGTCCTCAGGCGGTGTTGGTTTTTTTATCCCCCCTCCCAGCCCC
>JAOXNO010000013.1:95485986-95501825 GCA_028565335.1 Limnodromus scolopaceus | reverse complement strand
AGCACAGTGGCTAAGTTACTTACAGTTAAGAAAAACCCTGCATATATCGAACTTTAGTTTCAATCAATATGTTCTTTAGTCATAATTTTGGAGAAAGATTTCAGAAAAGAGAGAAAAGAAAAAAATAAAAAGGAAAAAAGAGAGAGAACACAACACATTACAAAGCACTGGAAGTCTCAGCTCTCATCCGGGATGTTAAAAAAAAAATGATTTTAAGTCCTGCTTTCAAGACTGTGCAGAAATACCAGAGTTTACTGGTTGTTCAGGGATGGCTTCTCTTGCGTTGTGTAATTGGCATCAGTTCCACCAAAGGAAAATTAACTGCACAGAATAGACTGTGGGACACTGACACGTACGCCCCATCCCACTGAAAAGTAAGTGAGGAACAGCTCCACTACAACTGAGAAAAAGAACGCTCAAGAAGAGCCCACAGTGCAATGACAGGGCATTCACTTTATGTGAGAGAAAAATGACAAAGCAGAATGACTGTAAGATCCAGATCCTTCCTGTTCCAGAACAGTGTCCTTCTCACTGGGCTACAGTCTTTTTGCAGGTGCTCTGCTCGTGTGGCTTTTAAAAACTGGATTTTCAAAACAGGGCTAACCAAGATTATTTTAAAACCAGAAAACAGTCCACCCCTAACCAGGGAAGCAAAAGCTTGTCCCAGCCAGTGCTAGAACATACGGCGTCTTGTGTGGGAGATTTTTTCATGCTGGGAGACAGTGGAATAGCAGGTATGATGAATGCCAAAAAATGTGCTTGCCATCTTCTTCCCCATAAGGTGGCAATAAATGCTACATGATGAAACACATGGGATTGCGGAGATTTGCATTAACATTTAAAAAAAACCTCACGTCAAGCACTATTACCTCAGCAACAAACCAAATCTGGAAAAGAAAGCTGTTCCATGGATATAGTTCTGGGACTGACCTAACTTCCTTTGTGTACTTTTTCTGGACTGAAAACAGATATCCACTTAGATAATAAGGCCTCTGGGATCTGCAAATACTGATGGTTAAGAGGTCATTAGAGGAACTTCGAACTGTCCCCTTTATCTCTTTAAGTGTTAAGGTAAGAAAGAATAAGTATGATTTTCAGACTGTCTTTTAAGCATTTCTTAGTAAGGATTTGTTAAAAGACCTCACCTAAATCCTGATTTTGCTAGCTTCAAATATTTCCTAAATCTTAGGGAATCATTTAAGACATGCTATCTTAACTACACAAAATTGACTTTAATTCAATAAAGGATAAAACCAACTACAATAATACTGAAGATTAAAGGATAATAGAGAAATCAAGGTATCATTTGACAGACCACAGGAAAGTAAGAAAAAAAAAAGAGATGACCTAACCTAGCACATTATGTTTAAAGTGCTGTTATAGCAGCATGAGTTATGCATTTGTTAAACCTTATGGCACCACGTGAACTATAACTCATTGTACATATTAAAGTAGGAATTACAGAATGTACATTTATAAAAAAAGTAATTACAGGCCAGACTATTAAAATTAGTTTCAGAAGAGCTAGTATTATCTGACTACAAGCTTCTCGGGAGAGGTAGAAAAGTACAAGCTGGTAAAAGTACAATCTAATAACATGCCAATACATTTTCTGGACTAAATTCTGCAACTCTGATCTGTCTCTGACAATATTATATGGCTGTGAACAAAAAAGATGAGAGAACAATATTAGATTTGGGCTTTTGCAATATGATTATGAACATTTTTTCATTTCCAGTGATGAATCAATTCCAATTTCTGTATTCCAATTCTGAGTTCCATTCAGTGTTCACAAATTCCAAACCAACATGATAGTCAGATTACATTAGCACGGTATTATAGAATATTTTGCACCTACCTTTTTATAAGGCTTTTTTATTTTTGCAAAGTCATTGAAATAATCCTCTACAGTGACACAGATAGTCCCCACTGCGTTAGACCCCATCAACCACTTCTTTGTCATGAGCTCATTGAGATGTGGCTGAGAAGGTAACAAACAATTGATCAGAACAAATTTTTGACTCTTTCATCATATCAGTGCAGTTACAAAAAAACAGGAGACAATTTTAAGTGTCATATGTTTCTAAGCTATACTCCTTCAAAAGGAATAAGCAATTAGTGTAGGAAAATGATGCAATCAGTTGTCAGAATGACAGTTGCCACAAAGTGCTACCCTAACATACACACTGGGTGTTTATGTAAACCAACTGCACTAATCTGAGCACTTGTTTCGTATGAGTTCTCCAAAATCCTTTAGTGCATCCTCTATTTAAATGTCTATGCTAAATAGAAAAATTAAGGTCCAAGGACAAAATACACATAAGAGCTGATGATTCAAATTTTAAATACAAGGCAGTTTTAAACAGTTGTGATAATGCAACTTCATGTTTGATTTCTTGCACTGCTACTGGGTACTCAGTTGCTCCTCTCTAATGGCCCTGCAAACTTCCTGTGCCTACACTAAACTTGGTGGCCTATATGCTGTACTCCTTTCCTAGAACTCCACAATACATAACTGCAGTATTCTCTACATCTACATACCCATCTTGCTTTGTTCTCCCCAGAGAAAAAACTCTTCACATATTAGAGCACAGTATTTTATCAATAATAATAGTGACATGAAGCTTGAGGTTAATGAATTTCAAAGAATGGTGATTAGAGTAGATGGAGTGATTTCTCATAATCAACGAGCATAGTTAACAAGATATAAAGGTTTTGCTTAAAAGCTCCAAGTTTAAAATAAACACTGCTCCCACATCTTTCTTAATGTGAGTCATTCAAGATGTTTACATTAATTCAAAATATTATTACAAATCTAACAAGTCCCAGAGCATCTTTCTTCACCCCTGCTATTTCTCTAATTTCCTTGTCTCCCTCTCCATACTCCCAATTTCTTTTTATTACTAATTGTTTTTTCCTGAGGGATTCCTTACAAGAAGCTAGAATTCTTAAACATGGAAAATTATCAGTCAGAAAGGGTACACCTTTAGAATCAATTAACTATCTTAATTATAGAAGTAATGCATCTGTACAAAGATCATAACTTAACATAAACTTAACATTATCAGCAGTAGTTTCCCAAATATTTTTTAAAACTCAACTACGTAAGACTAAGTACAATCTGCTAGAAGATATTCACTATATACAAAGTGCCTGCCTGAAGTCATCCTGTGAAATACAATTAAGCAATCTTTCAGTCTCCTACATGTAAACTATACCAGTGAAGAACAGTACCAACATTTACTGGCATTTTGCTAGCACATCACCTATAAAATCTGTTTAGCAATCAAAAGGCTTCATAACTACTTGATTCCCGAATTATTTTTCCTTATAAAATAATATTTCTGGTTTTTTGAGGGAAAAAGCTCTAACCTCTAAATCCATGAAGACTTCATCTAGCAGGCTAGAGCATCCTTCTTTGGCAATGATGTCTAAAGTTGCATCCATGCTTGTATGGCTGCTTGACAACGCGTCTTCCATTTCAATTTTCAAGTATTTTCTTTTCAGACTGATTATAGATTCTCTGTGACAAATAACAATGCTTTTCATCATCCACTGATGCACAACTGCATTGCTACTAAATTTTTGGAGTGCATACACGGAAAGAATCATACTAGACAGTCTTATTTTTGCAAGGGGAAATAATGCCTGCAGCTAGCTTTGGAAGCCTTAATTTACTCTCCACATGATTTTAGAGTGATCAATCTAGACTACTTGTATGTTGGTAACAAACTACTGCTGATCTCTAGACCCAAGAATGGCAGCAGGTATAGATGAACATGGGGTTGGATTGCTCACCACTGAAACATAAGCAATGAGGATTTCTTTCTCCTGTTTTGATATTCTCAACAGAGCAAGCTCTACCTTTACTTTTCTCCAGTTCAGTTCACCTTGATCACACTGCTTGAAGGTGAACTGTGAGAGATCAAATGGAAGAGAAGACGGCAGGCCCCAGACAAACTAACTGAAATGACTACTTCAGATTCTGAAAGTTGAAGGACAAATTTTCCTTTGGCAATTAAATTCTTGGAATAACAAGTGGGTGTTCACCAGTGAGGGGCAATGGCTTGGCTTACCAAAGGAAAGAGGAATCGCAATATCTGCCTCTTAAAACAGTAATATATTTACACCTGTTCTCTTTGTTTAGTCAGCTGAACTCTCGTAAATGAAACTCTCTTTGTATACAAAAGAGGAGGAAGGTCCTGGGAACATGTAATATTATAAATGAAATATCGATACTTATTTTTTTCTCACAATATGCAAGAACATGCAGACTTACTTAAAGGTCTGACAGTTGTTGATGACTGCAATCATGTATTGAACATAGCATTGAGGATACTGACGATTTTTAAGATGTTCTTCTTTGTACAACTGTGCTTCATCTTTGTACCTGTAACATATACAAGGAATGCCATTAAACAGACAGAAATCTGTAATAATTTAAGTGCACCTGTAGGACCAAATGCTCCACATAAGGGCCCATCAGGTATTTAGAAGTATTTTATAAAGGGCTTGTTGCTCATTGATATTTAGTTTCTCTGTTCTGGGAAGAATCGAGCCAAGGAGGTGTGTTCTGTCTTCCTTATGAGAAAGAGATATAAATTGGAGATACAAAAGAAAGTGGAACTGACCCCAAAAAATAGAGCCATTTGGAGAGAGGAACTGAAAGTGCCACTCACTAGGACAGAACAACTTCTGCGGTGAAACTGGGGAAGGGAGGAAAAAAAGCAAGAAAAGGAAAGGGAAGAAAAGCTTGATTGGCATGCATGTGACAGGAGAAAGATAAAATAATAAACATCCACAGGAAAAACAAGTATTGGAACTGTAGGAACAAAGAGAGGCTGAGGCAGGATAAAGCATTTATATTTTAAAAATTATGTTACCTGGTCAGAAATGAATTCATTTGTTGAAGACATAGAAGGAGTACCTTTGTTTTCAAATCTTCGTTTATCTGAGCAGCCACCTGAAGATTCTGCTCAAACATCTACATTAAAAATAGTTCAGTTATAAAGAGAGACCTTTATCACTGGTAAACCAAAGACAAAACTATCCTGTTGGAGACTCTCATTAGCATCAGCTCTACATATGTTTTTTTGTTTTCTTTTTTATACAAGTCCAGACAATTGCTGCTGACTAAACCACAGATCACTATTATCATAAGCATAATTAATAAATTATTGACAACCATTAATGTATGCTGTAGTTTTCTCCTGATATTGAAAAGAGTTGCATTTTTTCTTCAGCAAAAAAGGTACCTTATATTTCTAATTCAGTCAGAATTTGGCTTTAAAATGGATCAAAGTTCTTGGGTCAGCTCCTGCAGCTAGTAATGAATAATCTTAAATTCCTTTGCTTTCCCCATATACAAAAGCAGTAAGTTCACATTAGTAGAGTGGAAGGGACACCTGAACTTCAGAAACACAACTAGGCACAAGATCTAGGTGACCTACAGAGAACTGCATTTGTGGGGAGGGGAACTGGAATGGAAGGGTCCAAGGGAGGTAGAAACATGAGCTGCTTTTATGCTGAGATGATTTTGAGTTTCACTGTTACACGAGTCTCAACACTGCAGCCTTCGATAGCACAACACTGGAGCCAATCAGCCACCAGTTTCTTTGACATTACACACTTTCTGAAAAGGATTAGATGAAGTCAACCTTGGTGCTAATACAAATGTGTGAGAATGTAGCAAAAATCCTGGTATAAGACAGGAAAAAAAAGTGTGAAACAAATGCAGGAAGAAGAGACCATCTATCTTTCATTGAAGGCACCTAACACAATATTTGTAAAGAAAAATTAGAAAATGAGCATAATAATCTGACATTTTCTGTTTGATAAAGACCGCTTGAAAACCTTTCCATTTCTACTACGAACAACAGGGTGGTGCAGGTTGGGTTCTTTCGTGGCTTTTAAAATTTTAAAATCTTAGAAGTATTATTTTCTAATTTGAGGCTCTTTGATAGTTTGGACAGGCATTAATGTTAGTTGAAGTAGTGTTTAAACAACAACATTTTTGATCTTCAAAAATTTTCCACTATTAAGGTGTTTGTATAATGAATAATTTATAGGAACAAATACATCCTTAACTACCTCAGCACCATATTAACAAACAATATTCTAATAACTTACAAACATCTCATCTAGTAGGCTTATACTATGAATTTACATGAAGTGACTTAAGTAAAAGCAGTTAACTAAATATCATATCAACTAAATAGGCTGGGGAAAATACATGTTTCTCCACATAAAAAGAACTAAGCGTTAAAGGGAAAAAGGCAAATAAAAACCTCAAAAGAAACAACCCCTCCAACTAACAACTCTACAGGAAAAAAAACAAACTAAAATTCAATAGACATAGAAACAATGGCATTCCAAACAGTCTGGTCACCCCCCCCTCCCCCGTCCCTCCATTACCCCAAATTTATGTACTGCTTCTGTAGATTTTCTAGAATAACCAAGTTCTCTTATACCTGAAAAACAATAGCTGGGAGGGTAGTCTGATAGTAGCCATCTTGATCTGCTTCTGGTTCGGTTTCTTTTATCCAGTCTTTTTTATCTGTCTCCAGTGCTTTTCGTAGCCAGCCAATGATGTTAGACTACATTAAATAAAGCAACCAAGAAAAAGAAAAGCTTTTTTAATTTAACACAACAAAAAAAGCCCACTACAATATTTGGAATAGCAACCACTTCCATAATGAAGAGTGGCATAGTAACAGATAATGTTGGCCACTCTTGTCATCCCTACAGGATATAGGTAACTTAGACAAAGTTTAGTACCGGTAAACTAGCAATGTAGTTTCAATCAAAATTTAGGCATATTTTGGAAGGGGAGTGCTCCAAACACAAAGAGCAAGTCAGTTTGTCAGAATCAACATGTTTACTAACTTTGGAAGCATTTATTAAGCTTTAAGCTTCAAACTGAATTTTTCAACAACTGAAAAAATTAGGGAAATGCTTGATGTAGGAAAATTTGTACATGTCCGTTCGTAGTTCTTTTTACTTACCTTTTAGGAAACTGATGCTTGTTACCCTTGGGGACAAAACCCCAGGATTAGGTTAAATGAGTTTTATTTCTTGGAACTTAAGTACTGCAGAAGATAGCGATGGAGATGCAATAAATAGTTGCCTCTCCTTCCATCTGACAAGTATATTATACAGCAAACAGACATTAAGAACAACTGGCTTTAGAACTAGATTAAGTCAGTTTTCTGACCACTTGCACGACACAGATACTCTTGTAAATATGTTCATGGTAAGTAGTAAAGAGCAGCATGTTTGCTAAGTATGTAATTGGATTCTTTGATTTCTGTCTATCTAAAATATTATCCCCATGTGTTCAAAGGGTTGAAGTTTTCTGCCTCTTTTCTACTTTGTTCCCATTTAGTTAAAACCCCTAGTAACACAAAGGTTCATACTTCTTTCTGACGTATCACAGGTGTGTTAGTGTGCCCTACCATGAAAATTAAACATGACCAGGAGGCATATACAGAAAGGGTAAAAAAAGTCTAAAACATATACTTTTTTTAATGTTTACATCTTTTAATGAATTAAATCAGTACCTTTTGGTCAAAATTCCTATCAGCAGATAGGATAAAGAAACTGAAAGCTCTACAATCTTCCTGCACAAGAAAGGCTGTTGACCAAACACAGACCTGTAGTTTTCTTTTTCTCTTTTTGACTACAGTTAATGGCCTGTCAAATGCTGTATCTGCCAAGTACATACAGTAACATCTGCAATTATGTGAAACGATGTACTATTTTTTCCTCATGAGACATGATTTGTGAGGAAAAATGAATCTTTTAAGCCAGCAGGCCAGGGGACATCAACATTTTTCACCTTAAGATCATAATTTACAAGAATTTTTTTCCAAGTTGAGGTGCTTGGGAAAAAAAAAAATCTATTAGAAATCTGTTTAAAATCTATTAGTATTTTATTTCTTATTAAAATTAGACTTTTTTAATGACTTCAACATCAATATTTATTTCCTAATTGTGACTATGAACTTACTTTCCTTTACCCAAACAGAACTAGCTGCATTTTGTTTATAAGCAGTTGTAAACACAACATCAAAAGAAATAAAGTATAAGTGGGGATGTGTAGAAAATTACATGAGGCTGAATCCTGTGAAACAAATAGGCAGTTTCAGTATTTTCTGCCTGAAAAAGAAGATACAGCCAAAAATCAAAATCAAGAAAACCATTCTGTGTTTGACAGAATAACAGTTTTGCTTTATTTTATTTATAGAATATAAATACAACAGTGTTTTGTATATAATGTTTTTCAGTAAGTAGGGAAAAAACATTTCTGAAAAAAATCAATATACGTATATTTTTTCATCTTAAGAAGTGACAAAATTAATTCAAAGGCATTTCCTGAATCAAGCCAAAAGTAGCTTGAGAAAACAAACCAATGTTTTCTTATCCTAAAGGTAAGTGCAGAAAAATAAACTTGTATTAAAGTCCTAGTAAAGTTCATGTGAAACAGAGCCTCTACTGGCAACTTCCTTGAGACATAACAAGATCGATTCATATTATTGTGATAAGCATCAAGTCCAAGCAGTTGCTGTCGCTGGACATGTTTTAGTGGCTGAAACGTCCAAAGAAGCAAAAATTCCCTTCTCTGCTTGGCAGAGCTCCTAAACTTAGGAGGAGTAGTAATTCAATTGAACAATGTAAGAACAGCAAATCCAATGTTCCAACTATCCCAATGTCCAGTCTCAGAGAGAATCAACTGTGGAACTTTAAAGAAAAATATATTTAGAAATCTGACAATCCCATACTGATTCATTTGCCATGTAGTTGACCAATTTCCAGGGACTCGTAGGATAGCCAAGAAGCAGTGTCTTTCTACTTAAGATGCACTTGTAACAGCATGCACAAAAGGAAATCATGCTCATGCAGATGACAGGCATGAAAGGAAAAAGACCTTTTAAGAATCAAACTGGCAAACATGAACATCCTGATTACCTTGAAACTGTGACAGCTGTATCCAATGTTGGTGTAGTTACTGTAGGTACCAAGCTGCATTCAGTGGCTTGTAAGTGTACTAATACCCAACGTACTAGCACTATGAATTTAGACACACGAACACTGGAATTCCTTCATTTCTACTAAAATATGCTTAATACTGGTTAACATTTAATATTAAGTTCACATTTGTCACATTAGTTTCCTCTGATGGAGGAACAGCACTGAGGCACTAGTGCAGCTATAAACTCATCTGAAGGTGTCTTTGTATTATTATTATTACTCACAGTAAGTGTTGACATATACTTGCTGAGCAGCTGGTCTACCACATTTTGTGAAATCAGAGGATTCAGAGAATTTACATCCACTTCAGGAGACAGTTCTGAATTTCCCATCATCTCTGCACTAAGTTTAAAAAAAAAAGACATTGCAAATTAGTAAAGAAAAATGAGGGAAGTTAAAAACTATGCAGCTTTTATTTGTATGACCACAGTAAGGGGCAATTTTCTAATACCTATACGTTTCAAACAGTTCTTAATAGTAACTGTAACAATAAATGCATTTACAAGGAATGTAAATAAAACTATATAAAAGAAAGAACAGGATGTAAAAGCTATAGCCCAGGATATATTAAAAAAACAATCCACATTACAGACATTTTAAATATTCAACTCTTTCACGTGTTTAACTTTTATGTACAAGAATTAGCTATTGCTTAAGATGAAATAAAAGCCAACTGGTTCAACCAGTGGGCTCTTAGTAGGGGACATTTTTATATGTCTTTTAAATTTCAGAGGCGAGGACAGAAATCTTTCCCATTTTGTAACTGAGAATGTGTAAGAGCAGTGAAAAGTACTAAATACTCTCCTCAAGAGTTTCTCAAAAGAGCTTCTGTTTTGCTACTTGTATCAAATCTATATCAAAGCTAAAATAGATTAAAAGAAAATCTACCAATATTTCCTATATTAAGTGTATTTTCTACCAATATAAGATGAGGAGGCATCTTGCAGGCCAAATCAAAGACGCGCTTCATGGGTACTGTATTATAACAGCACCATTAGCTACAGTCGCTTGCAAAAGAAAATTCTTGATTTTGTAGGATTAGAAAGAAACTAGAGCAACCCTCAAAATATTTTGACAAGGATTATATAAAATTAATACTTCACAATGATATTTTGCATCCATATAAGATTATACAAGTTGCTTGTGTAACTAAAACAAAAATAGCTATGCCAAAGCACAACATAGCAAGAACTCTAAATATTTCATGCTCAAAAAATCAATAACTCAAAACCACACTCTTCAGAGAGTGCTTTATTAACAGTTGATGGAAATATATTCAATCATAACAAAATAAATTGTTTCGAATTCCATTTTTAGTGTGCTTTTCAGAAGGAAGCAACAAATTCTATTAAAAAAAATCCTAAACAAATGTTTAGTTTGTATATTTCTGCCAGTTAAAGTTGTTCTCTGGGTACACTCTGAGTCAACACAGTGGCACTTCCATATAATGAAAAAAAAATAATAATCTCAGAGCACTAAAAATATCAAACAATACTACGGCTAACTACTTAAGAAACAAAATGCTTGTCTTTGAAACCCTAAAAGCTACTGTAACTGAACACTTTAAATTTGTAGCGTCTTCCTGAGCCTGTAGGAAAAGAGACTGAAGATATGCTAAGTGGCTCAAGCTATTCAGAACTGAATTCCATTCTGTTGCTGTTTACATAAAGAACACACGTAATAGCAGGACCTGCTCTAGGCTTATTCATGGGAAATGTGAGAAGCTGATTATGGCACTGTGCCATATTAGAAAAATATATCTAGCCTTATTATACCATCATTATCCCTGCTTCACAAGGCCACAGAAACATTAAATCTTTCTCAAAGCTTATCAACTGAAACCCCAAAATAAAGACCACAGGCTTCTACCTCCAGATCCCAAATACAAAAATTCTTCCTTACACAAGTTCTCTTTCCTGATTGCGACAACCAAAGTGTCGGGGGGAAAGGAAATGATAGACAACCCTCTTAAAGGTGTCAGGAGCCTTCTAACTGTAGGGAAGAGTTATTTCCCTTCAACAGAAACTTTATAGTCCAGTTGAAATTTCAACCAGAATTGTATTATCTGGAAACTAACAGTTTAGAAAGTTTCTATTCTGCCTCCTATGCCAGGCTTGCCACCAATCCTGATCTGTCTTGTAAAAAGAGGTAGTGAATCCAGAGACAGCATCCAGCTAGATATATAGTACCATTCCTTCTGTTCTTTAGAGTGAAGATTATTGACACCGTCTGTAGCAATGTTCTTGAACTCTTAGCAGTTTTGTCAACACTTGATCAGTATCTGATAAAATGAGGCTATGAATATGGGCATCAGGATCTTATAAGACTTGTATTTTCCATAAAACACAGATTAGGGTCCTGCTCCCAACCCAGCAGTATGTTTCCAAAGCTTTCATTGACTTAAATACTAAAGATAAATACATCTAGCACCGTGAAAAGTGCATCCCACTCAAAGGCTATTATTCTACATGGAGCATCACGGAATTTCTCAGCTATGAGCTGAACACAGTTCTAAAAACAGCTTCCACCACATGCTCTGGTAAAGAACATGATTCTTTTGAAACTCCTGTCTTGCAAATACTGTAAGCAGAAATTATGCATGGCTTTATTATCAATTCATTACATGGAAAAAATGGTATGCTTCTCTTAATTGGCCAGTATTTTCCCAGCTGGTTTTGAAGTCCAGCTGTAATATATAAATACAAATTTATATGCTTATATTCCCAGAATCACCGAGGTTGGAAGGGACCTTAAAAATAGAGAATGATTATAAAAGAAAACAACTATCTTCCACCATGCAATGTTCCATAAATGTGGACAAGAGAATATAACAGCAGTTTAGAACCTACTTTTCATACAGGGAAAAGAGGGCGAAATGACAGAAACACAATGCTTATGATGTCATATAACTCATCCTCCCTCACAGTTTATTATAAACACAGCCCTATAAAGAATTGTTTATTGTGTTGTTAAGAGATGTCCAGCAACTGAGATTTGGTAAGCTCTGCAAGTCTCCTGTTTAAGCACTTTTCCCACTCACAAGCCTGAGTTTATTTCTCCTTCCACTGTCCACTACAAACATATGGAACAGCTAATTATCATCCATCCTCTTTATAAAAGTTTATAACAACACAATTACTGCACTGCCCTCCTGGGCTTTTTTTTTTCCCTTACATTTTCTTTCAAGAAGACAGAAATTCAAAGCCTTAATTTTTTTCCTGAGATACTTCCTCTAATTCCCGTCACATTTGCTACATGGATATAGAGGGGGAAAGTGGATTTTGAGATACCTTGTGCTGTATCTACTCCTCTTACTGTTTCGCTTCCTTTCCAAGGCTTTGCCATCAGGTGCTACAGGCCACATAACTTTCTTTAGTAGGTGTGATTCCTTTCTGATTTGTTTGCTTTGTAAATAAATGCAATACTGGCTTTGCTCCCTCCCTTTGCCCTTCCTACGATGGAGTACACTGACTGAGAGATTTTTAGCTTTGAACTGTCTAATTCAATAGTAATCTGCTGTACTTTCTGGAAGAAGGGCAATTTTAAGACCAAGAATTGTCTTATTGGAACATCAACTCCAGGACATAAGTGAAGAACCTGGGTACCTATGCCATGCAGGTAGAGGGATTCACGTATTTCTGATTATCATTCATTGTGGAGTTATTCCTCTGGCCTTCTATTAACAAAGAAGAAAAATCCAATGAACTCAACTCCTTTATCTGATCAGTAGCTGTACCCTTATTAGTGGCCCCATCTCTCATATACCCTGCACAGGTATGTAAAGTAGGCATTAGTGGGTGCTTCCAATTACTCCTTGCAGGCAGGAGAAACAGGAGAACTTTGCAGTGTAGACCAAAGCACAGAGTTCTAAACACAAAATGAATCTTAAAGCTGGTTATAAAAATTCTACAGCGGAGTATCATCTCCTACTTATTTGCTTTATATATATACACTCTAAACCTATGAAGCATCCAATCTGTTGAATTAGTGGGATTGAACAATCGAAGATGACAAAAGTGTACACAGTGCAGACTCTGGGTCAATGCCAGCTATTGAGAACAGGATTACAGTCATGAGCCACAGAAGGGCTAGCATTACTTTTTCCCAAACAAATCAGTTGCCCTAGTAACTACATGCCAGCAAAAACTAAACAGTTGCCATTTGAGTAAAAAAAACCAACAACATAATGCTTGTTATCCCAACAAATCACACCACTCAAAAGAAACGAGTTTAAGAGTATTGCAGGAGACAATCTGCAAGCAGAAATTCTTCTAAATAAACAAATCACCATACAGTTCTGATAGAAAACCTGAAGGAAGTTACTATTCTTTCCATTTAACAGTAATGAAGCAACATTGAAACAGTCCCAACCCCTGTAAAAAAAGAACAATAGAAAGTTAATAACCATACAAGTCTTCTGGGGCTGTGGCCAACAACAAACGTTTTGTTTCACACACATGAGCTCTCAATCTCTTCTGCTCTCCCCAATACTTTAAACTAGCACACAAATACAAGTTGACTCTAGCTTCAAGCAGGTCTTTAGCTACATTAAAAATTTAAGCTTTCCAAGCAACTCAAAAATCACATATTAGAAAATGCCACCAAGTTTTAAGGAGCAATTTCCAGAAAGCAAAATGCACAATAAATGCCAAACCAGCAAGTTCTTACTTTTATTCCTCTTTTATCTTCTTATATGTTAATAGACATACAAATACTAGCACATAAACTGTGCTTTGCATGCTTATTCTCAACTATTGCTTTGCAGAAAAGATAAGGGGACCTTACCTTTTGTATGTATTTAAAACCCAAGTTAGAAGGCTAACAATCTCATTTGCTTCCAGATCCTCTGCAGCAAGCTCTTGCATGCGGGTGGACAAAGCTTGATGGTACATGTTTAGCAATTTGTTGAAAATGTCATAATGTGGAGGAAAACACTGATCCAGTAAGGTTTTAGCCACAAGCAGGTCATCCAGGACGTATTTACGTATGATTTCTAGATGACGCACAAGCCACATTTTGTCAGATTCTCTAGTATCTGCTTGAGTGCCTTCAATTCGTGTGCTCACAGTTCTTTCTAAAATGTTGAACATTTTTTCTTTCCACTTCTTTGGTCTGCCAGGAGGTATGAACCCAGTTTGTTTTTTCCGGTCTAACATGCGCCTGTCAATTTTCTCCTCCCTCTCAATTATCCTAACAACAGAAACAAGTAAGGTTGGGTCTCGACGGACTGTAACAAGAGATCTTTGAACCACCATCCAAAGTTGCTTTGCCAACTCCTCAGAAAGTTTCTGCATATCCCCAAAGTACGTATGGATGAGGTTCATGTCATGTGTGTTTTTGCTGTCCATGCGATACTGCTCATACATCAGGTTATCACGAGAACATTCTAAATCCATCAGTTTTCGATGAGCTTGCAGAAGTTCCCCTCGCTCAATCAGATCTTGGGTCTCCCTGACTATCTCTGGAACTGAAAGAACAGCAAAAAGAAAAAAAAAAGTAAACCAACACAATCAAAATACAAAAAATAAATACAAGACAATAAAATCACTCAGAAACAAGCTGGGCAGTAGTAATTATTTTGAAACATTGTAAAGGAAATTCTTTTTAATTATTAAAAATGGCTAGTAAATGCTATATATCTTCATACTTTATTAACTATAATGCTCCATTTTGATCAGTGGCTAAACAAACTAAGATCATAGTGTCAACGGAACATAATTTCCTTTCTCTCCTTCATTCCCCCCTTAAAAAAAGTAGAAAAAAAAAGTCCATGAACATCTACCACAAAACAAATTGCAGTAAAAGCCTTTTGTATAAGAAAGCTAGTAACTTGCCTGACTAAAAGTCACTTACCCTGTTGAACCTGAGGCTGCATATACCCAACAAATACTGACTTTTACCTCCTTCTTGAAGAAACAGTTTTTGCCTGCCTAAGGCACAAAGGAAGAATAGGAATAATTACCTATGCTGCTAAACTAAAAGATTTTTTTTCTTTATTATTTTTCAGTATTTGAGGAAGACTATCGAAGAGAATTAAGATCCTGGGGGGGAAAGAACTGAGAATCTCAGCAGAAAAACCCTCACTACAAACAAGGCAGCTAGTGATAAAACTGGCACCCCCAACAAAGGTTTGAAAAGACAGTTATACACAACCGTTAATCATCACGGAAACCACTTGGTTTATAAAACATCTGTTTTGCTCAGAGTGAAGTTATCAACAACTATACTGTTTAACAATCCTGGGGGGAGATGCTTCACACTAAAAACCATTTGTGATGCCAGAAAAGAAAAGGCTTATTGTCTCAATTGCATTCATCAGTGTAAAAGAAAACACCACCCCTAAAATAAGTCAGCATTGGAACATAGAGAGTTTTATTGTTCTTTGTTTTTTATTGCTAGGTGTTGCATGTAAACAGAAATACTACTCAAGTTGCACACCGTATCCCACTTTGGTACTGCAGCAGTTAGACATACTCTTAAAGAGATAAAACAAATCAGCCTGCTATGACTGGGAAACCATTTTTCTTCATAGCTACATTTTGTGAATTACTATCAGGAGAGGAGATAAAAGACTATTTAAATGATATCGAAGGGGTATGATAGGTTCAGCCCCCATTATGGGGATAAAATTCTTAGAATTACTTATAAGCAGAAAAGCCCTGGCAAGGAATTCACCCTGATTCAAGATGGAATGGAATGTGCACCAAAAAGCCTGCATAAAAGGACAGAGGTAATCATAGAATGGTTTGGGTTGGAAGGGACCTTAGAGATCATCGAGTTCCAACCCCCCTGCCATGGGCAGGGACACC
>JAOXNO010000013.1:95461355-95481316 GCA_028565335.1 Limnodromus scolopaceus | reverse complement strand
AGGTAAAATTTGTTGGCCATCAAACCAGACCCAATCTCTCAAGCTTCACTAGCTACTAATAGAAGGCAAGGAGGATCAAGCTTCACTAGCTACTAATAGGAGGCAAGGAGGATCCCAATCAAGAAGGATGCAAAAACATGATGTCCACAGAACTCCAAGGGACACATCTAGAGCTCCTCATTCCTTCCAAATCGAAAGGAACATTTCATGTCTTCACTCATGGAATTAAATAGAACATTTTAGGTTCTACTGCCATGACTACAGATTATACTTTATCATATCCATATTATTCCTTGGAAGCATCACTTTCAAGGCACCCGTTAATCACAACAGGCTAGTTGTGTACCAGGTACACAGAACTGGAAGAGCAAAAGCGACAAAACTAATAGGTCAAGAGAAAGACAGTTAATAGGTGAAGGAAAGATGAAACAAATAAACAACCCCCCCCAAGCGAAAACAAACAAAACCAAAAAACCAAGTGAATCAAAGGAAATTGCTCACCAACCACCATAGGCAAACCAGTACCCCAGCCAGTCTGAACAATGGCCACTCTGGAAGCAACATGATGTTATACGGTAGGGAATATCCCTTTGGACAGTTTGGGTCAGCTGTCCTGGCTGTGTTCCCTTCCAATCTCCTGCCCTGCCCCAACACACTCAAGGGGAACAGAGCTGAGTAGGAAAAAAGAGAAAGCCTTCACACTGTGCAAAGCAATCTTCAGCAATAGCCACAACACTGCTGTGTTATCAACACTGTTTTAGCTACAAATCCAAAATACAGCACCATGCCAGGTGCTATGAAGAAAGTTAACTCCACCCCAGCCAGATCTGGTACAAGATTATCAGAATTAGTCATTTTAGAACTTAACAGGGTTCAAAAAGATTCAAGGCAATGGTTACCTGAGAGCTAGTCTGTAAGACCATAAGTCTGTATCTCAAGTTCCTTCATCCTGTATCTCAAGATCTCTATCTCTAGTATCTTCAAAAGTTACATGCATAAGTATGCATTTATTCCAGAATTATTTCTGCAGTGTAAACTTTACCTACTTTATGGTCTACTTTACCTCCTCTGCTGTGCAACCATACCCACCATTTCTCTACTAATGGCCTGTTTACCTCAAATGAGGCTTGATCTCCTATGCTACATCTCAAGGAGCATAATCTATTCCCACCACTCACACTTTTGAATGAATACTCTGGTTTTCTTTCGCTCAATCCATTTCCAAGTTATCAAGACTACATCTACAATTAAAAGTTAGTTGTTTTTAAATATTAATTTATTACAGAAAAAGTGTCTGCAGCAGATAGCTTTATGCTGAATTACCGCCTTTATTAACAACTCTGGATACGTTCAACAGAGTTACGAGAGCTTTAACTCATGCAGCCATTACCCAGGCCCATTAAGTAAACCCCATGAGCAAAGTTAGTAGCCACCACACTGTAACCTCTCAACCGATTACATACTGACTTGCTGAGGTAGAGAGGTTGTTGCACAATTACTAACCATTCAAAAGGAAACACAAACTTTAAGAAACCACACCAACTTTACACAGAGGCTGCCAGCCAACACCACAAACACCTTCAGAGCTATGCACTGGAAGACGGGAATAAAAGAAGAGTCCCGAGGAGTCTTGGAAAGGCTTCAGCTGCAAGCACACCCTCCTCCTCCTCCGGACTCGAGCTCCGGCCGGGAGCCGAGAAAGGAGCCAACGGGGACGACAGTGGGCGGCCCACGCCGGGACCCTCGGTGGGAACGGCCCCAGCCCCCTCCAGAAACGAGCCTCTGGGCTAGAGGCGCTCGGCGACACGCAGATGTGGGGGCACAACCCCTCACAGCGAAAGTCGGAGGCAGCCCCGCCTCCGCCCGCCGGCGCTCCCCGAAAGAGGTGCCTCAGCTCGAATTACCCGCATCGACGCAGGTGCCCGTCCCTGCCGGGCAAAGGCCGGAGACCTGCCGCCGGGCAGGGAGGCAGGCGACGCTACAGCCCCACCACACCGAGCTCCTTCAGCCCCGGCAGGGTCCCTCGGACAGCGGCCGCGCCGGAGGAACCCTCAGTACCCGCTTCGGCCCCGCCATTCCGAGGGGCTCCCCGAACCGGCCAGGCCCGGCCCAACCCAGCCCCCCTCCGCTTCCCCGTTAGCGCCAGACTCAGGTCGCTACCGACGCCGACGGAGCCCAGCCCGGCCGGGCGATGCTGACCGGCCAGGACGCTGGCAGGGAGCCAGCGACGGGAGCAGGAGAGGTCGCCGTCGCCGTCGCCGCCGCCACCACTTACCGGCTGCCGCCCGCCCCTCAGCAAGGGGAACTGACAGGCCGCCAGCGCGCAGGCGCTGGGCCCACGCCGCGGCGCAGCGAGAGGACGCGCAGGCGCAGAACGAAGCCGCTCCCGTCGCGCTCCCCTCCGGGATCGCAGGGGGTAGGTGCGCATGCGGGCTAGGCTCCCTCACCTGTGCGCGGGAGGCGGGCTGCGCATGCGCTTAGTCGGGAGTGGGGTTGGGGGCTGGGGCTCTAAAAGTCTCTAGAAGAGCGGTAGCGGTTCAGGGTGATTTACTGGACACGGAGCATCGTTGCTTACTTCCCTGAGGAGCTTTGTCCCGGTGGCAGAGCGGCTGTGTACGCGGCCGGGCGTTGCTGGGGGCGAGGGGAGAGGTGGGGATACAGAGGAGGCCTCTCCCTCAGAGCGGGCTCCGGACCGCGGCTGCAGCCTGCGGGGATACTGGCGGTGCAGCCTCATCTTTCTGCCTTCTTGGGGTTTTTTTTCACAGTCCCTCGGTGTCGACGGCCCTGACAGTGCTTTTGGGGCCTGGTTTGAAGTCACTGAGATCGCTTAAAAATAATGCAGAAGTCCTTTAAGGCAGCAAACCTTTGGGGTTTAGTGGTAGCCTATTGCTGCAAAAGCCTGGTCACAGAGTGGTAGGGGCTGGAAGGGACCTTCAGAGATTGTCCAACCCCCTGCCAAAGCAGGTTGGACAGGAGTACATCTGGGTGGGTTTTGAACATCTCCAGAGAAGGAGATTCCACAATCTCTCAGGTCAGCCTGCTCCAGTGCTCTGTCACCCTCAAAGTTTTTCCTCATGTTGAGATGGGATTTCCTGTGCTCCAGTTCGTGCCCAGCTCCCCTGAAAAGAGTCTGACCCCATCCTCTTGGCGCTCACCCTTTAGATATTGACAAGATGGGTTGGGTATCATCTGGAGAAAGGAAGCATGTTCAGCAAAGCTGTCACAGGTGGATAAGCTGCGAATCATGCAGTGCCTTTCAGATCTACGTGGCAGTGGCTTTACCTGGTGGGGGAAGAGGGAAAATCCTCATTCAACCTGTTGTCTTGGCTTCAGTTCACGTGTTGCCCAGAACAACATGTTGTTGCTGCTCTGCTGAGGAAGGGTGTGTTGAGGAGGGTGGTGTGGCCGCCAGGATGCAGCTCACTGCAGCCTCCCCTGGCTCTGCGTGTCAGAAATGTTGAGGCTCAGGGAAGCTGCTTGCTTAGGATTTAATTTATATGTAAGGGAAAACTCTGGTGCATTTAGAAAGACAAGTAGTAGTTATGAAATTAGCACTGGGTTGGTGGATGCAGTGGGAAATGGGGACAGACGAGGTGCCTCCTGGGGACTGGGTTGTTAGTTGGGTTTGTGTAGGGGTTGCCATAGCAGCTGCCAGCAACTCCCAAGTGCCCAGGCAGACCGAAGGCTTAAAAACCCGCTTGAGATTAAGCAAGTGCCTCAGCTGACACTGTGCCCAGCGCTTTGCGGTGGGACCTGCAGCTGTCGTGTGAGAAGGAGCTCAACCTGTCCCTCAATGTGTGGGTTCCCATCTGCAGCAGCCTGATCAGAGAGAAAGGACAGTTTATGCAATTAGAAATAAAGTTTTGGTGACAGGTAACCCTAGAGGGGCTTTTATCATTTTTGTAAACTGCTTAGATCTTCTTATTTTAAATTAGCAACCAAAAGTTGCAAATTTTATATTTCTCTTCCTTCCTAGTATATCATTGGTGCTACAGCAGGGATAAAAAATACTGAAAGTGTGGTTGGTTGTTACAATGTTATATTGTATGATCATTTTATGTATTGTTGATTTAGGTTGATTTTTGTGTTGTGGTGGAGATGGAGGAGACTGTGGGAGATGAGACTGAGTTAGGGGGAAGAGTCGAACCTAGTTCTTCTCCTGATCACTCTGCACCACAGGAATCAGAACGACTGAGAGCAATGCAGCTTTCTTCCAAACCCAACATTGATCTGTGTCCACCTCTCATTGCTATAAAAAAAGGTAAGGAAGAAAATAATGATAAGTACTTGTAAGTACTTCATGTTGGCTTTGTATGGAAAAAAAATCCAGGTACAAAATGATAAATCAATTATTAAATAGAGTGTTTAAGTTTATAACATATGTAAATATACTGGGTGGGTATGTGCTATTCTGAATGTGCCGGTGTAGGGACTGCAATATGCAATTTTCAGCTTTATAAATAAATATGTACATATAAATAAACAGATGCATATATATATGTGTGTATTTACAGGGTCATGCACAATGCAACTGTGATCCCTTGGCAGATGTCCTAGCATTGAATCATAATAACCTGATTAGAACCATTTTTCTGGAATTAAAATGAGTAGTACTCTATAGTATGGCATATAGTATGGTATCTCTTTTCTGGACTATATTAACAGTGATAATATATTGAATAACTAGTTCAAAGATTACTGAACATGGCTTTGCAATGACATCAGCCAGCTCCCTGCATGCTCGTAGGTGCGTCCCATCAGGGCCCATGGATTTATGGATGCCCACTTTGCTTCAGTACTCTCTAACCCCATCCCCTTCCACAAAGTTAGGGAATACTTAAGCAAAGTGAGCCTACAACGTATGTTCGGTAAGGCTTTTGAATTTTTTATTGTGCTCCTTGAGGCAAATTAAACACACTTTTGTGCTGAAAGATAAAAAAAATAATTAATGACCAATGCATTGCACAGTCCTACAGTCATAACTGCTCTATAAGAATTCTGCAAAGATACTTCACAAGGCAATTCCTCATATACACTTGCACCAGCACCTGTTGTGTTCCAACAGCATGGAGCACCTCAGCCCAGCCTTGCATCCATCCCCCAGCACCAGCTTTTCTGCCTAAAGGTAGACTCTGAGCCTCGAATTCCAGCATGGTAAAGACAATGCTATGGCTGTTTCTTATCTCATCACCAAGGGAAACCACACTCCCTTACTGGGAGTTGTTGTTGTTGTTTCTCGCATTCCTGCTTCCAGCCATCTTAACCCCACCTGCAGTTGGGCCTTCTTGTTCTCCATGCCGGGTAGTTCCTGTGTCACAGATTACCACTGCTGAGCAGTTAAAATTTGAATTTCCACTTCACTCCTGTAAGATTCTCATAGAGAAGCTCATGAAGTGTGGGATGGCTGAGCAGAAAGCAAGATGGACTGAAAACTGATTGAACAGGCAAGTCCAGAGCGTGTTGATCAGTGACACAAAATCCAGTAGTTAGTGGTGTACCCCAGGGGTCAATACTGCATTCAGTCGTGTTTAACATCTTTATTAATGATCTGGATGATGGGGCGGAGTATACCCTTAGCAAGGTTGCTGATGACACATAACTGGGAGGGGTGGCTGATACACCAGGGGGTTGTGCTGCCATCCAGAGGGACCTTGACAAGCTGGAGAAATGAGCTGACATGAACCTCATACAATTCAACAAGAGAAAGTGCAGAGTCCTGCATCTGGGGAGGAACAAGCCCATGTACCTGTACATGCTGGGGTCTGGCCAGCTGGAGAGCAGATTGGCAGGAGACAGTGTGGGAGTCCTGGTGGACACCAAGTTGAAAATGAGCCAGAATGGGCCCTTGTGGCAAAGAAGGCTAATGATACCATGGGCTGGATGATGAGGAGTTGCCAACAAGTCAAGAGAGGCGATCAACCCTCTGCACTCAGCACTGGTGAGGCCTCTCCTGGAGTACTGTATCCAGTTCTAGGCTCCCCAGTACAAGAAAGAGAGACATGGGCATACTCGAGAGAGTCCAGACCGCGAAAATGGTGAATGCACTGGAGCATCTCTCCTGTGAGGAATGACTGAGAGAGGCCGGAGAAGAGGAAGATCAAGGGGGATCTCATCAGCATGCATAAATCCCTGAAGGGAGGGTACAAAGAAGACTGAGCCAGGCTCTTTGCAGTGGTACCCAGTAACAGGACAAGAAGCAGTGGTCATAACCTAAAACACAAGAGGTTCTGTCTGAACATCAAGAGATGCTTTTCATTGTGAGGGTGACTGAGCACTGGCACAGGTTGCCCAGAGAGGTTGTGGATTCTCCCTCTGTGGTGATATTCAAAAGCCATCTGGATATGGTCCTGGGCAACTGGCTCTAGGTGGCCCTGCTTGAGCGGGGAGGATTGGACCAGGTGACCTACTGAGGTCCCTTCCCATCTCAACCATTCTATGATTTGGTGAATAATACATCATAATCAGGGGAAAAAAGACACAATCTGTAAGAAAATTTATAAGGAAATCAGTGCCATTAGAATATTAATTTTAGTTAAAATCTCATAATTTATTTAGAACAGATTTAGCAGCAGTTCCTGAAAGTTTAGTATGCTACATATTAGCACTACTGTATGCTCCACTGGGGATCCTATTTGCTGTCAAGAAGGGGACATTCTGAGAAATAAAATGGTTGCTTTTTCGTAGGCTAAAAGCAAGCTGTAGCAATTACAAATAGCACTGTTCAGTGCTTTCAAATAATTATCTTTTTGAAGCTAACTAAACCAGTATTTCTGTTAAGGAGCGATAAAGCAATATTTAGGAATGCTTTGTAACTGAATTTTTTAAAAGATAAATAGCAGCTGGCTGGAGATAAGTTATTGTACTTAGTATTGGGAAAACATAAATACTCTTATTTGTTACTTAAATTACTTAAAAACATTCAAATCTTAATTTCTGGGAAAAACAAAGGCACGCAATAAATTTTTTATTAAAAAACTTAAAGGGCTTCAAAAGCTCCTAAGGAGGCTTAAACAATCAACAGAAGATAGTTACATGCTCTAGTGATATATGTCCTGTTTTTATTGGAAATATTGGCAATTTTTATTCTTCAGATATTCCATGTGCTCAAGTTATCTTGCAAGTCTCTGCAAGTAGCAAGTTTGTCAGAAATGCATGAGACCGACAATCAGAATTTAGATAAAGAAGTAAGAGAAGAGGAATAACTGGGTGACAATAGCAAGTGTGTAAAGTGACAATATTTCAGAGTCTCTATTTTTTCCAGAACTGATTTCTTCAAGCTAGGACCTTAAATTGCTTTTTCTTACCTCTACTGCTATCAATAAGGATTGTTTGCAATTGAACATGAGATGAAAGCCATTATAAGACATCTTTTCCCGTAACGGATTCTAAGGCTTTCTGCTGAGGCACAGGTTCTCTAATGTTCCTTTCATGTCTCATTTTCCCCAGCCTGAGAAGAGCTTAGCCAGCAGATATTAAGATAAAACAGTGTAGGTCTTGTAAATGCTTTTATTGTGCGTATACCTGAGTAATTAGAATTTGTTGCTTTTTTTATCTAGACACAAAAAGTAAGTATCGTAGACGTGGAGGGGACCTGAAGACAAGGAGCACTGGGCTAGGGTCTGCTGTCACAGGATCACCTTTGACTCCTGTTCTTCCGGCAAGTGTTATGCTAAAATAGGTGGTGAGTAGGAGGCGAAGGTGGATGTTGGCCAGCTTTGTTTGTTTGTTTGTTTGTTTGTTTTTTTTAAATCCAGGAGTAAATCAGGATTGATCACCTACAATTCCCAGTTCAGACTACTGGGAAGATTATGTAATTTATCTTTGTTTCTCCCCAATAAAAATTGGGAGGTACGGAGACACTCCAAACATTCCCAGACTCCAGATACTTGTGTCAGTGTGAGAGGTGTCTAGAAGGAAATGCTTAGTGTGGTGAATTTTTTAACCAAAATTTTCATTTTCTGTATAGCTTCTGAAGATTATCTGTTGACTTAAAAATGTTATTCACCATATCTATTTCCAGTCTTGTTCACACTGTTATGAAGACTCTAAAAATCCTTTGTCCGCGTAAATTTCCTTCTTTATCATTCTGCTACTACGTTTATACAGCTTGTGTATTAAACATCAATTGTATATTTGTTCCAGTGCTGACTGATTTTAGAGTAGATTTGTTTTATTTATTTCCTTTGATAAAATAACTTGATATTATATATTAAAATGCTGGCAGTATGGAGATAGATCTGATCCTAAATCTGGAATATGGACATACAGAAGTTTGGAAGCTGGATACACAAAGCTGAGGTTTGAATTAGAGCCTTTATATTGCTAAATCTGTATTATGACCTTAGCCTGTATCCACATCTGAGTCTGAGGTCCTGATCTGAAGTTTCTGATCTGAAGTTTCCATCATAGCAGCTTTATACTGAGAAATAATTCTGGCCTAACAAGTTAATTATTACTGATCTTTTCCCTCTGCATTCCTTAGATGTAATTTTTTTGTGTTCCTGTTTGAAGTAGTTTATGACACCAGTTTAGAGATCAACAATATAAAATGCAATCATTAACTGAGGAAAAAGAATCTCTCTGTAACAAACTTTTATTTTGTAGACAACTGGTAAGAAAAGTATAGTACTTTCCAGTGAAACCAGAAAAGAACTAGCCAAGCAAGCCAAAGCCACCAAAGAGGAGAGAAGAGCTCAGATAGATGAAAGATACAAGTATTTGATATCAAGATTAGCAGATGGTATAGGCTTAAGTGAGCAGCAAGTGGAGGAGGCCATTATTGCTGATGACAAGGTAAATATTAATTAAACTGTTATGATTAAATATATTTCCAAAATTTCCAGTCTTCTGAAACTGCTTCACAATTAACTACAATTGTAATTTTGTTTTTAGTTTCAATTTATAGAACAATTCTTTGCCCCTAGTGGACTTAAAAAGTTGCTCTTCTTTTACCAAGATGCACTGCAGGTATGTTTCTGTTATTACTTCTGCAAAAGTTACATTTTTTTTAAATATCACATGACTGTTGCAAAATGCAGAAAATCTCAATAAAGATTTTTTTGTTACACATGCTAATATGGAAAGAACTTGGATCTCATTCTTTAAATACTGCCATCTTGGCTTACATGAGAATGCCCTGTGGCATGTTTTGGTACTGTTCTTATTTTCACAAAACTTAAAAACGGCCAAGTAAAGTAAAATTCGGATTTCAAAAATGATAAGGGTATTTGAGGTGAAGTGTTCACAGTATTCAGAGTTTAAAAATACCAGATTAGCTAACATAAGTATTATAGGAATAGGGGAATTGTCAGTATAATGACAATTTTGTCTTCTTTTGGTTTGAACTGCACCAGCTCCACTGTGGACAAAGCACTGATTCAGGAGAGTGAAAAATGATACAATTTATTTCCAAATTAAGGTAGCTTCGTGTTCAGGTCTGTCTCATTCTGTGGAAAATAATCTTACACTTGGAAAGCTGTAACAAGAAGTAAGGTTGTTGTGAGTCCCAAGGTGTATTTCTCTCCATTTCAGTTTTGAGAAGAAGCCTTTTCATAAAAAGCAAAGTCATTTCTTCTACTGAGTATGTGGTATCAGAAGGTGCCAAGCGACCTTGAAGTTGCCTGACATGACTGTCGTGGGCTTCCTGGACTGCAGAAGTCTTTCCTCACTCCTTTCAGGTTATGCCATTGAGGAGCCATATTAGGGTCAGCTAGCTCACCGTGTGGTGGAATTTTAGGCTTGTTGGGGAGAAAAACTGATTGATAATGCTTGAGTGTCAGTTAAGTGCAAGAAAGAATTACAGATTCATTGTAACCTAGATAAGCTAAAAGAAGTTTTGAGTGTTACTGGAATTGCTTAGAGACTGCAAAGCTCAGCTGTCAAAACAGTTTAATCAGTTTTTGCTTTAATTGGGACTGTGCGAGAACATTTCTGGGATGAATATGTTGTTCTCTGACTTAAATCCAGAAGAAACTAAAAATCTTGAAATGGTTTTCCTTAACTGACAAGCCAGAAATAAACGCCCAGCTTGGGTTAAGTGAGACATTTCATTCCTGCATTTAATTATGTTTTATTATGGTCTTTTTAACCATTACAATATGAATTTATGAAAAATTAGTTGCAAAAGCAGAATAGGATAAAAATGTTTCTGATGGAAAGTATGAATGCCATCTCTAGCATCTTTTGCCACGTTCTGATGAGCCAAGAGATCTCATTAAATTGACTGTTCTGTTGACAGTTTGGTTTCAAACATATTGGAGAACTGGAGATTAGTCAGGGGCAGTATCATGCATGCTTGCCCTGTTATCCATTTTTGGCCATTCTTGGAGACAAAATACTGGCCAGGGCAGACCAGTGGCCTGACCTAGTTAGCATGTTCTTACAAAGGTTTGTCAAAGATCCTTTCTTCGGTGCTGCTCATCTCTCTTTTTCACCAGCTTGGGTGCATGATGTTCACTTGAGACTCTGCATAGGGGTTAGAAGATGCTGATTCGGGGTGGAAGTGAGGAGCCACCACTGTGCATCATACATCACACAGTTAGTCTGGCAGGAGCTGAACATTTGACTTTTTACCTCAACTTGAAAGAGAAATATACCTGCAGGCTTCTTCCACATTATTTTCAGTTACATTCTTCCAAGTTTCAACAGATTATTTTCCAAAGTATGTGTCAGAAAATTAGAGGGAAGCAGGTCTGTATTAGGCTTAAATCTTTTGTTGCTTCAAAGAGAAGAGATTGTAGATACATCTCAGTGGAGAGGGACCAGTGGCAGCAAGGCTTCTCAGAAAGAAAGTTGTTCAGTGATGTACGGTTAAAGACACGGGCAGAAAACTAAATTTCTTTGCATTGTTGGCAGGATCTAGCTGACAGTGTTCCTTGTGAGTCCTGCTCATAATTACATTATAACTTTGGAGACCAAGTACATGACTCTTTCTCTGAGACATACAGTTTGTTTCCATGGAAGTTGCTCTAGGAAACACTTCAGATTTAATTTCATTATATTTTCTGAGATTTCTTCCCGTCCTCCTTTGAGTGTTTTCTGAAAGAACAGGGCTATGAAACTGTTTACTAGGGATTGTGAGATTCATGCAAAGCTTATTCTCCAGATAAAGCCAGCCTCATGATTTCTATATGGGAATTACTGACTGATTCAGAATGAGCTTAGTTATAATTCACATATTCAAATAGGATGAGGTATTTGTATGATAATAGTTTTTATTTTATTTTATTAACCTCTTATTTATAATTTAATTGCTAGCAGAAGACGAATGCATCAGTAAGGTCAGATGGGTCAATGAACAGTTTACTTCAGAAGAAGTTATTTATTACCACGGGTTCTACTGAGGTATGGTTGAAAAATTCATTAGATGACATTTGAAAAGTAAAATATTGAAAAAACATAACAGCTGTGCAGTGTTAAACAGCTTTTTGTAATTCTTGGGTAGATATTTAAGCACTTAATCCATGATCTTATAATGCAAGATCTCCCAACATTTCTTGAGCTGAGGTTGGAATTCACCAATAAGTGATTAATGGATTTGACTATCTTGAGAGGAGAGCAGATCAAATAAGGCCTTGTTAAAAATCACAGATCCTAACATTTTTGTTAATGACTGCATCTTTAAGTATTTTCCAGTGCTTGTGCACTTCTAGTTTAAAAGTGCAGTTCTTCAGAGGTTTTAATAATACTGCACATTACTCCAAAAATACCTTTAATAATTCCTTTGTTCCATTCAAATTCTTATAACAACCTCCTCACTGTAATCTCTAAGCATTATGCAGCAGTGTATTCCTAGCAGTCATTATGATTTCTGATTAATTTTCTTTCTTTCCATCTCTTTTTGGAGGAATCGTGTGTACCATATACAGTTTTATTTCAATAAGGCATAATGATGTCTTTTTTTTTTTTCCCTAATGAGCTTATATTAACATTGTTATATTAGAAAACACAGAGCTGAAAAATTCTTTCTTGCTTTCAGAGGAGAAATGAGGTTCATTCCTCTGCCAATTGGACCAACTGGAGTGGCTTTTCAAAGTTGTTACAGTTGAATTATTATTAGACTTAATAATTAGACTATTTATTAATTAATAATAATTTAGATTAGATTAAAAATAAGCATAGTTGCAGTACTGATTTGAAACTTTTACATTACTGCAGTGCATCAAAAAGATGAGAATACATGTCAAAAAGTATTTGCATCAGAAAGTTTTGGTAATCTTTAACTTCCCTTTTTAAAAAATGAAATAAATGTCATTGTAAGATGAATTCACTCTGTTCTAAGTATCTATGAAAAGTACTTTAAATATTTGAAAGCTGAGGTTACTTTTAGTTTTCTTCTGTGAATTTATGTTGGCAGAGTCAGAAAGGGATTATACAGTTTCATGGATAGGTCCATAAATGGATACTAAAATGACTAGACAGGAGTATGTCATCTAACAGCTCTCATACAGGGGTTGCAGGTAGTCAGGGAATGCAAGGGGAATGGAGCCCAGGAAGTGGCCGAGCTTGCAATCTCTCCTGGAACTGTGTTTTCTGGGTAGCGATGCAATAGTGGACTGATCGGCCCAGAAGGGCATTTTTGATGTTCTTGTGTCAGATGGAGGAAAAACAGTATTCGCTTTGAGAGGGACAGCCCTTCAAACATCCTACAAACAATTCACTCCTTTTTTGAGTAATTAATTTTTTACAATTTCATTTTCAGCACATTTTCAAGTTGTTAAGTAAATTTTACTGTACACGCATTCTTTTTAACTCTATGCGTTTTGTCCTTTTTACAGAACATTACAGGCACTTGTGCATTTTTCCTAAGGACATCAGAGAAAGTTATAACTGCATCAAATGTTTTCCAGGTCAGACCAAAACCATGCATTTTGTAGTGTACTTAATATTTTCTTAGATCACCTTTATTCAAAAAGGAGAGTGCTTTCATGAAATGTCTAGTTCTGTGTTTAACAAAAGTGCTTTTTCACCTGAGTAAGTATTTATGATAAAGTAATGTTCTAATGATTTGGAAATTAGCTACTGCAATATTATTAAAAACAAGATTTTAATTAATTGAAATTAATTATTAATCAGTCATTAAAATATAATTTTTAATAGCAATAGGGAATAAAGACCTAAACCAGAAGATTTCCTTTTAATTAGTGAGGCTAAATTATGGAAATACTGCACTTCATCTTTTAAACTTTTAAAAATTTACAATAACTGTAAATTAGATACAATTAGATTAAAAAAAATGATAAAATAACAGTATCTTTTAAACTTTTAAAATAAAGATCATATTTTGAACTAACTAAAGTAAGGGTTTCCTGCCCTTTATAGCTTTACTCGTGTGTAAGAAAAGTACTGTAACAGCCTCTCCTGAATTTCAGAGATACTCATGTTCTTCAGAACAATATTTTTTTACAAAGAGCATCCACATACTAACATCTAAGAACAGACATTAAATTGACATTAAAGAAAAAATATAATGAGCCTTAAATCACATTCTCAAAAATGCTGATGCATTTTTTATGCTGTACAGATTTTCTCTCTATTCATCAGTAGTAGGTTAATGGGTTCCATTTCAGCAGGCCAAAGCTGTAGTAAGTTTGTTCTCCAGCTACAGTCATGGAAATTAGTGCTTCAGTTTCTGTCAGTCACATATAATGACGTTTTTACAAATACCTCATCCAGGGCTGCAAAAGTAATTTCTAGTCTTCTTCTTCGCATGCCCTGCTGCGCTGCTTCAGTTGGGTATCTGTCAGAATGGTTGTCCAAACTCTTCAGTTAGCTGCCTTGGTGCCTTCTCTCTGTGGTTTTCTTGAGATCACCTTCTTTTGGCAGGGCCTGTTGTGTAGCTTTCATCAAAGTTCATTCTTTATGTGAGGCAATATTTTTAGATGCTATAGAAGGTAAAACAAACCCTAATTTTCAGTCATCCAGTCTTCACACTGTTGAGGCTTGGAGCTCAGGCTCAGACTCATTTGACAAATTTTAGTTTATCCTGAAGAGCTGTGTAAGAACAGTTGGAAGGAAAATCTGAGAACCCCTGAGAAATACATGGATTTGTCACCTATTTCTCTAGAGAAACAGCTGAATCTTCACCGCTCTGTGGAAAGAAATGGATCAGCTTGTATGTCGATCTTGTCCTAGAGATTCTCATGAACAGACAGACTTGAAAGACTTAATTTTCCTTGCCTCCCCCTCCCTGCAACAAGTGCAAACACTGTCTTATGGGAGTGACATTGTTAAAAGCATCTGAAGGGGAATAATAGAGGTCGGTTCCTTCCTCCATCACCCTTCTGTCCTTTCCTTTTGCTATTTTGCTAACACACCCTTTTGCAGAAGGAAGTATTTTAGGGGCATTTCTTGATTAAGAGCCTTGTGGACATGGCCTCCCAGGGAACCGGTTCAGCCATGCAAAGAAACTTACTCTTCTTCCTTGTGAGCATTTCCTCAAGCATTTATTGTCATCCATTAATTCCTCTACTTTTTGAGAAGGGGCTTTCTAACTTCTTGTACTCTAGTGGGATTAAGAAACTTTAATATTGTTAGGAAATAGTATTCCACCCATACGTAACAACTAATTGTCTTAAATGCTCTCCCTTTGTATGCAAGTGTGAAACTAGCAAGAAAAACATCAGTGATATTTAATAATCAAGATAGCCAAGAATGTCAAAGCCTCTACAAAAATTCATTTGCAGTTGCCGTTCCTAAAGCACTCTGGAATTGCTGTCTTTGTACAGACAGAAGCTGAGAGTAGAAGCTTCTAGGGCTGTGGTGGTGTGACAGAACTCAGTATGCTTTCCCCTGCATCAGTGAAGCATTCTTTATGATGTAGGCAAAATAAGTGTATATTTGTGCAGTTCAGAAGTTCTGAATGAGACTCCTCCTCTTCTAACAAGAGAAATACCCAGAGCTGAAATGGCTAGTCAGTACGGGTCGTAGAAAGCATAGGAACATAGAAAGATCTGAATATGATCCATATTCCGAATGTATTCATTTGTAGGCAAAATGCCAGTAAGAGAAAAGCCAACCAGTCCATAAATGAATAGCATAGGGAAAAGATGCAATCCTTCACTTCCTTCAGTTTATGCTTCAAGTTCTGCAGTAAAATTCCACTCTCCAGTATTGTCTCTCCTTGTCCCCAGCTTCAGCAATTCACTGCTGCTTGCTTCACACTAATAATGAACTGGATGGAACTGAGCAACTGAGAGGAATTTCTTGCCTGATACACTTGTTGTCATTTTTTAGGCATTTATGATAGATGGAAGCTGTTCCTCTAAAAGAGAAATATGGACATGTAATTATCTTAAAATTAATTAATGCATTGATGTTAAATGGTTCATTTTAATTGGTTGCTGGAGTGTTGCTACAATATGAGAGTCATGTTTCTGGTGACTCAGCCTTGAGGGCAAGTCTTGGAATTTCCAATTGAATTTTACTCTATGTCCAATCCAAATTCAGTAGCTGGGGGGTAATAACCTCATGGAACTACATGGAAGTCCATGTAGTTATGGACTGTATATATGTCTGCCACGTGTCTGAATTTTACTCAAAGATTGTATTTTTTCCAGAAGTTTATATGTACTCTGCTAACTTCTGTTTCTTCCTAAGGAAGTGGATTTTGGCGTATTTGATTGTACTAATGGAAATATCCTTCAGGGCCTGGAATTTTTCTTGTCTCAAATCATGGTACCAGCACTGAAATCCCAACAGGTAATCTATTAGTTAGTCTTTTTCCTCAAGAACACTTGGAATAAAGGCAAGTGACTGCTGTAGTCCCCTTGGTGCATCAAGTCAACGAAAAACAGAGGATACAAAAAGATACAAGTCTAATATAGGCCTTTATGAAAGTCATACAATTTGTATATGTGTTTGAAATTCATACAGTTACTGTTGATTTTCAAGCAATAGCACCAGCTGTAATGCTCATCATAAAGGACGACATAGCGTAACAGCCATACTAAGGCAAAACTGTGATGATTTAATTAAAACTAGATTAAGCCTGTGTTGAAAGAAGTGCCAAGTTCTTCTGGTAGCACAAAAGATGAGTCCATTATTTTATTCTAGAGCGTGGACAGCAAGCAGTGTATCACAGCCAGGGTATCTAGCATCTTCAAGTTGTCCTTGCTCTGTGGCACTCACAAAGCATCACAGTCGGTTCTGTTGCCTCTAGAAGTACATGTTCAGAGGTAGGAAATGTAATAAACCTCAGTGTTAGTTGAGGCTGATGGTGTCATACGCAGTTAACCATATGCTACCATTTCCTCTGACCCAGGAGCAAGAAGAGAGATTAGAATCTGTTCTCTCTGTTCAATGAGAGCCAAATCAAACTGGAAAAAAGAAAACAATTTGGTGTGAGGACAGTGAGAGCAGGGAGATACTTTCATTTCTTGAGAACCTCATGCTTGTTTGTCTCTTCTTGTCCAACAGAATAATTAAATCAATGCACACTATAATGTAATTGTGCTATAGTACTGATGAGTGTATTTTAAAGGGCATACCGGTAAATCTTTATATACTGCTATGAATAAGAAATACCTTTCTAATGAAAATAAAATACCTTTTGTGTTCAAAAAAATGAAAGTGTGACTCTTGTGTTAACTTTTTTTTTTTTTGGCATACATCATAAAATAATCAGAACTGGGGAGCTGTGAAAGAAGGCTTGAAGAACAGCCAGATACAAGACTTTCTGTATTCAGTGGATAAATTTGTGGGTACTTTGTTATCATCAAGACAGAATATAGAAGATAAAATTCAGCTCACAAAAGTGGATATTGATATTTATATCAGCAACTTGCAGAACCCATCTGACTACGTAACTGCAGGTGAGTAATTCCTACCACAAAGCAAAAACAATGATGCTGTTTGTAAAATAAATGTTATGTCATTAGAAAAATTTACCTTTAAGAAATAATCTTCCTTGAGCTATATAATTTTTTCTGGTTACTCTTTCCAGATTTCTGACTGTGTAATCATAAGGTCATCAATCATTTGCCTGTCCTTTAATTCATAGGTCTTAAAAGATTAAGTAGTTCCTTGTCATATTATGTACACACTGGCTTGTTTCTCCGAATTTGCTGGCCAAATAGTTGCCGAGTGACACCAACTACTAGTGTGTGTACTCTTTGCTTTCTTTGATACTGGGGAAATCTTATCCAATATTAAGTCTGGCTCTGAGGGTCTAAAATCTAAAAGATGCGCTGACTTAAAAATGATAGGAATTTTTTTGTGATTGTTAATAACAGTGTCCTTTACATGATGCTTTTAATGTGGAATAGGCTGTAATGGCAGAAAGAGAGAAATGTGGAGAAGTAAGTCTTTACTTATCAAATACAGGCAGAAAAATACACACATGTATTTCCTGAACCTCTGAAACATGATTCTCCCAAAACCACATTGCTGTATTTTTTTTTCCTTATGAACTAACTGTATTTTTAACTGTTTCTATTGTAAAGGATATGCAATAGTAACAAGGTAAGTGGATATAAGTTGTATGTGTGCACATCTTCTTGCTATAGTCTTAATCTTTTCCTGGGTTTGGTTGGTGAGTTGAATATACCCAGTTTACAGAGTCTCAGCTTACATTTGCTGATGACATTTCATTTCTGTAGTTAAAAATCTGCATTTATTTCTTCATACTTACAAAACTGTTCTATTCTGTGATTTTGAAGGCAGTAACACAGAGGTAATCGAGAAGCTTGAAGAAGCAGTAGTGATTTGGATCAAACAGATCAAACAAGTTTTAGTGGAGAGTGAACAAATGAGAAGAGAAGCTGATGACATTGGTCCATCGGCAGAGCTGGAACACTGGAAATCAAGAATGTCATCATTTAACAGGTTAAATTCCTGCGTTATTTCTCACAGAGTCTAAATAAAGCCTTTTAAAAATAAATTTAAAATTTTATTCTAAAGAGATATTTAAATGTGTTTCTTTCTTCAAAGCCTTTTAGATGAGATCAAGAGTTCAAGAGTAAAGAAAATTATAAGTATTCTTCAGGCAGCGAGATCAAAGACATTAAAGCAGTGGAAAGAGCTGGTAATTACTATGTTTTAATGAAAGTTTAAAATTAATACAGTACTGTATTTGTAATTCACATAGAATTGAGCACACAATGATAAAAATAGTTTTGAGTGTTTATACTGATTTTATACTGTGGTTTATTAATTTGTTTGTTGAAATGTTTAGCACGGAAGATTCTGAAGTTAAACAGGTAACTTGAAAAGAAGTCAGTGCTCCTGTAATGTGTCTTTCATTAACATAGTAAAAAGTAAAGCAAAAGTAAAGCAATGCAGCAATACAATGTCTGTCTCTCTCCAGCTGTACCCTGTGGTGGCCAATGGTAGAGATGCCTGAAATTTTATCATATTGCTTGTAGGATTATTGACAGCTGGCTTTTTTAGCATAACTGCTACTTCAGATAAGTGGATATCTGTAATGTAAACTTATCAGTCAAGAATGTAGGCAGTCTAGAAAATTAGCTGCAAGCAATGTATAGGCAGTCAGACCCCCAGCACCCTGGTATATTTCAAGGATCTTGTCTAAGTTCTGTAGAATTGCTAATTTAAAAAATAGTTGTACCATGCTAAAACCATTCTAAACCATTCTAAAATGTAGGTTGGATTATCAGCCCCATGCTATTGTACTTCCATCACGAAGGAAAAAACTCTGGGGGTCTGAGTGACGAGTTCCTCTAAATCACGTCCAAAATGTTGCTGATTGGCAGGTAGAGCTTACCAATTCTTGCATGTAACAGCAGTTATTTCTTAAGTGAAGAAGAAATGACTTGGAGAGAACTGGAATTATAGTCTTGTGGTAGCATGCACTGTAAAAGTGCAATAAAAGTTTCAGTAATTTTTAACAGTATGAATTCTATTTACCTTCAGGATGGTAATATAACAGTTGCTGCCAATGAAGCTAAAGACAACGTGAAATATTTATATACATTGGATAAATTTTTTGGTCCACTTGCCAAAGCTTCACCTGTAAGTAGTACTCTAAAAGCACATAATGTGAAATTCAGAAAAGAAAGGAAAGGCTTTTGCTGCTGAAATAAAGATTTCTTCTTTGCTTAATGATTAGTGGACAACCTAAGTCTTTTGGCATTAGTGAGTTGAGTTTACAGATTTTGAATAAACCAGATATAATACTACCTTTTGTGTAGGAGGCAGTTGTCCTTCCAGAAGATAATTGAAGGACACGGGAGAAATAAGCAAAAGATGATGTTTTTCTAAAGCTGATATTGAGCCAAATTGTCTTTGTGAGATTAGGCTTCACATATGGTACCTTGTCCTGTCTCCATGCTTCAGGTAGCAGTTACTTATGATTGTTTTAATGCAAATATCATAAAATGATCCTAAGCCTTCAGTTGAGCTGAAATTAGTGGTTTTCTTATTTTACAGTTTAAAACTGTTTCTCTTCCAGGTGGCACATATTTACTTTCATCCTGGTTCAAATGATAAAACTTACTGTTATAACTGTGTGGGTCTCAGATTTCATTTTTTAAGTGACAGGATGAATTTTTGAAGATGCAGCCACCAAGCAAAGCTGTCTAAGCTTACATGGTTCGGAAGATTTACACATAATCCAGCTGCTTACAAATTTTCTAAATATTCAAAACTTGAGCTCTGAATCCCTTGTGCCACTTTACATTGGTTTTCTTCTGCAAAATATTCACTGTTCTGCCATATTGGACTTGACTTCTAGATACCATACTTTTTTTTATCCTTTTGTAGACTAGTCACTGTCTCTTGTTCTAGGTTTTCAGTATACCTGGCTTGCATGCATTTCTGTGGAGTCTTTCTGTGGGATAGAAAATGCTATAGTTCAGTATTCTCATATTCTCATTCATATTCAGTATTCATATATATCTCATATTCAGTATTCTCATATTGGACTTGGATGGACGAGAAACTGGACATGAGCAGGCAGTGTGCACTTGCAGCCCAGAAGGCCAATCGCATACTGGGATGCATCA